>LPNX010441465.1:270124-287657 GCA_001517045.1 Pseudotsuga menziesii
TGTCCGTAGCTTTTTCATCTCTCAAAAATTTAAAAAAATAATTGTATGCGGCACTACTAAACACTGACCTATACATGCTATAAAAAAACCATTTTACAATCATTGAAGTAAGACCTTCAAAAAATGCACCCACACTTGGTGTACTATTTCGAGGATTAATCGCTTAGATAATTAAAAACATATAAGTGATTAAATTTATTTTGAAAAAGAAGTTCTGCAATAATACTATTTGTTCTTTAGATGTATACCAATTTTTGTAGGTTGACTCCATCGTTTAGTCACTCAAAGATGCACCCACAAAGACATATGCATTATTATTTTCCCCAAAATAAAAAAAAGTACATGTTAGAAAAGATCAAACTTGAGATAGTTGTGAACATTTTAAATAGACAAAGATTATATATTCAAAAACATGATTCAATTTTCTACATTTCATTTTTTTACTCAAAGCAAGATTTATTATATATTCTTCTCAAAATATCCATGAAAATCGAGGGAAGCCTATTTTTTTTCCAGATTCCTATTGGATTTAACATGTCAAAAGACACACTCATTATTCTCTCGTCCTCCACTACAGATTCCTCACACAAAACAGTTTCTTCCACAATCAAAATAGTCAAACTTTAGTTGATAAAAGACATCTTTGGGCTCTTGGAATGTATGTGGGTGTTCATACAAGAATGTTGCAGAAAATTTGACTAAAAATGAGTTCAAACAGACATCAATTCTCAATTTTTATCTTATGCGCATTAGGTTCTTTGATAGAACCTATTGAACAGTTCGAATAACTATTATAAATTATACAGTACCTTAAAAGGGGATTTGGCTTTTGGGTTTTCAAAATATCCATTTGAGAAGATTCTCACAACAAGGCTAGGACCGCTAGGGGATTTAGATTCACATTGGTGAAACAACATGATTCAGTTATTGTTTACTCTAGTGTTTACACAATGAGAATTGGCTCTTTTTCCAATGGAAAATATTCCTCCCTTGAGAAAGCTGATTATCAATATTTTGGATCAAGTTAAAACAGGAAAGGGCTCGTCCATAGTCAAAACACTTGGCGGTACAATGCTTGTAATCTTAGCGTCTAGCATCACAACTATCCTCAAGATTTAGACAATATCCATTAAGATGGGTGCCATAACTCCAACGGGTCAAATTCTCATGCGAACCCATCTTTTGGAGGCTTCATTGATGGGTATTTTTGTATTTCCCTTTTTGAATCACCGTTTTTTCACATTGCCTAGATGCTGGAAGTAATTCTTCTTGATTTATGAATATTTTAATGTTTTAACAGTGCCTATCTGATAAAATTGATTTCTTTCAACAACATGCTTTCATCATTTCCATTTGCTGCAGATCATCCTACCTATGCTAAAGGTTATTACTTACCTTCATGAGATGCGTTACTGTCTCTCAAATTTACACTTTTAGACAGTGCCAATTTGTTGAATTTTATTCCAGTTGTTTTTTATTACTATGGTTGGACATTGCTTGCTTAGTTAAGGTTTGTTGGTCTTGCTATTTGGTTAGAGTGGGAATTATGGGTGGATATGGAAATTTTAATAGTAAGGAGGGTACCTGCATGGGATATTAGAGATAAAAGGAAACATAAGAGGGTTTCTTTAAGTATTTTTTTGGTTGTGGTTCTTGTGCACTCAAAGTAATCTATAGGACTGGATTACTTTTTTTTAAGAAATAATGCTCTATGATTTTCTATCTTTGTTCCTCTAATATTGGTTGCAAGAAGTTTATACATGTACATGATGTCAATATAACAGATATAAGATCAGGATTTCACAGACCCTTGCATGGTAATTTGAAATGTGCTTTAAGTAAACATGCGTATAAGGAAATTTCACCCTCAACATTTATTGTGTGATCTCCAAGGGTTTACTCTAAATCAATATTCTCTACAACATTTCAGAAACCTACACCCCATGTTTATTATGATCTCAATCTTACTCTTATCAAAATCATATTCCAATATTTTGAAACCTTGTTGATAAGCAAGAGCACTAGATATTACCTGGCCAACAAATTAATAGATGTTCCGAACAAGAAACAAAAACCAAACAATTGGTTCTAAGTTCTAATAACTTTCCATGAGTTAAATTTCCATCCCTCCTTAGAAGTCATTACTATGACTAAGTTAAAACTTGCAATAGTTAAACAATAGTCGAAATTGCCAAATGTGAATTGGCTGCTACAAAATACAACAAAATAGAGCCATATTTAAGCTGTCAGTCCTCTTGATGTTGTTACCATGTTTAAAGAATTAAAAGGAATTCAAAATTGAGCAATATGAACTAGAGTAACTAGTGAACATTCAAATTTGTTGCTAAAATAAACAAAAATAGAGATAACATCCATTCACAGGAAACAACCATAGCGAAGTTGAAATTGCAATTTACTATTTGAAAGAAAAGACTTCAGATTTACATATTAATATCTGTAACAAGGTAGGTGGTTTTGCAATTTGAAACATGCCCTGACAAGAAAGAGCATTAAACCAGACTCTTTCTATTGACAATTTTTTCCATCGGGAGGCTTTTCCCCAGACATCTTCAATTGCAAGTACCAAAATTTCCCTTGTAGATTTTGCCTGAATATTTATCCTAGAAATATTCAGAGCATAAGATATTTTTTTTTGTTGTTGTATCATTTTGGCCTTTCCAATGTAGTTTTTGAGGTGGTCAAATTACCATAATAGACCTCACCTGAATATTCATCCCAAAATACCTGCATCGAAATGGTCAATATTCATCAGACAATTGTCTTGTAACAAACAAGGTAAACTCATCAGAACACTTGCCGAAAATATATAAATCTTACTTGGGTTCTATGTAGGAAAAATTAAAACCAATGCAAAATAAATCAGCATAGATCCATCTTAATTGTGGAACTATTAAGCACCAAGAGGAATAAAAAAGAAATTGAAATGCATATATATATCCACTTAAACATCCATAGTTAAAATGGATCTACACTGGTGTGTGTCTACATGTATGTGTGTGTGTGTAGTGCAGTGGGATTAGCATATCCAGTGAAATCCTTATTGTTCAGGGAAGAGGTAGTCACCAAGAGGTCACAAGACCAATTCCTAGGGATTCCCATGGTTTACCAATTCCTAGGGATTTGGCCTTTCTTTGTTGAATATTTTTTTTAGTGTAGAGTTGTATTTCATGGATCCATCATTTGTCATGAATGCAGTTTGTTTATGTATAAAGATAACATAGTTGGGTCAGTAGTGGCATAAGTGAATAAATCAAATCTAATACACAATGGCCTAAAACCTTCCCATTCTCCAAGCGGGGAATTGGGAGTTTTTATTTGATGGGGATTGAACAAATGACATAACTAACCTGCAGAATCCCTGTTTAGATTTCATAGTGACAGAACGTTGTTTTCTTGTATATTGTATGTTTTGTTGTAGTTGGTTTTCTCAAGGACATGAAATCAAATATCATGGCAACATTGTGCATCATGTCTAATATTTTGTTTGTTTTGGTTAGGCTGTAAAAAATGTTGGATTTGATTTTTTGACTCTCGGAGAGTATGCAGTTAGAATGTTTTTTTTACCAACCTCCGAAACTTGAAGGGAGGAAAGAAAAAATGTGTTTAACAAGGTATATTTGACATGTAAATTTGCAATGACCATCAAATAAGATATGAAGTGATATAAGAGTCGTTTCTATATGATTGTGTTTTCAAGGAGTTTTGTACATGATTATGTGGGTTGTGGGTTTTTCCTTTTTGTGTCTTCTTGCTGATTTGTTAAATGCTCTACATATGGTTGCAAAGTTAATGTGATGGTATCTAGGAGCTCATTAACAGTTTCTATATAGGCATGTGTGGGGTGTTTTAGTTTTTTATGGAATACCCTAATAGAAACTCTATTATTTTGTTAGTCTTTGGCTTTTGCATAAAATATTGTATTTATGGATTTTCTCATCTCACTCTGTTCTTCATCTCGTTTCTAAAATTTTAATATGGTGATATCCTTGTCGATTGTCATTCCTATTTATGGCTGTTATCAAACTGTCGTTTCAGAAAATTACAAAAATGTTTTTGTACATGGATCTTTTGCTTTGATTCTCTCTCTGTCTTTCTCTCTATGCAAGTATTTTCTCTAACAGAGAGTTGGTTGATAGAGAAACTGTTCACGAGTATAATTTTTTGGAGAGTTCGCTGATGGAGAAATTGTTCACGAGTATAATATTTTGTTTCCAATATGCCTTTGTATGTGGTCGTTTATTTGAAAGTTTGTTGTGGCATTATTGACTACAATAATTTGATTTCTAGGTGTTGCATTACTCAGCATCCCTTTTAATTGAACTATGAACAAATTTATGGAGAGGCTTTTATTTCCTTCATTATTTAATAGTATATTGAATCAACCTGGTCACCTACTTTGTAGTTATATGTTCATTTAATATACTAGGTAGGAAGCATTCTAAATTGGTGGTTCAATTTATTTTTTCTTTACTTTTTTCCAAGATAAATGAGATGTAGCTTTGATATCCTTCATATGTGTTTCTTTTTGCAATGTTTATTTGGTGCTTATTTTTCTCTAGCTGATTAGAAGTGGGTGATAAGCTTTGAGAACAGTAATTTGTTAATTGCCAGTTTTCTATCTTATGAAAAATGCAGGTTATAGAGTCACTGGGACATGTTGTATTGGGGTGGAGGCGGGTGAAAACTGACAATGCTGTATTGGGTAATTCAACTATTCAAACTAAGCCTATTGTTGAACATGTGTTTCTTACACAAAGCTATAGATGTTTTGGGGAGTTTGAGGAACATGTATTGTTACAAAATTTTTTGAGTAAATTGTTCTCCTTTTTGTGTCTATGAGTCTTGAGATGCACTCTATTCTTATTAGCATAGCTCTTTTGTCTGTGCTGGGTTGCCTATAGATTCTTCATGATATTTGCAACATATTGCTCCATCTCCTTGATACATTCTGGCACAAGTACAATCCTGTTCACATAATTATCCCAAGTCACAAGTGTCCTACACCTTCTTCCATACAAAGCTTCATATGGAATCATCCCCAAGGATGCTTGTTGTCCATTGTTGTATGCAAATTCTACCAAGTGTAAGTAGTCTTCCCACTTGGTTGGCTTTCCTACGAGTCTTGAGTGCATCGATGAATTTTTATTTTCCTTTTATTTGTTTTCCATTTTTATAACACTTTTCAGAAGTTCTATTGAGATAATAGCTATATCTAGATATTATCTTGTTGGAGCTCCTAACCCTTGATCATGTGTTGCTTATTGATCGAGGGTTAATTAAAGGATCGATCGAGTGCTTTGTTTATTCCTTGATCGAGATTTTAAAATATTGATTGAGGGATTTGCAAAATATCAATCAAGCTCCTTTTTTCTGCCATTTACTCCCTCTGCTTTCCAAAAGTGTTACTCATCTTCATAGGAATACCCTTAACCAATATCAATATCAATAACAAGGGTTATTGTTAGCAACTAAGTTTTGACATGGTAACACTAATTAATATTGATATCCTCCTGTTTAGAGAGATACTTAATGTTTTTTACCAACAAGCTATTATATCCTTTGTCTCATTATGCCAAATTTGATTTTGATTGTTTTATATTGGCAGATTCTTGAGCATATAGAATTTGAACCAGATGATAAGACATAAATGGTAACACATGAATTTTCAAAATTCATATGATATGAAACAAAACAAATGGAATTAGCATCGACAATCATGAACTAATATCACCACTTGTATTAAGACAACTTATTGTTGTTATTTCAATTGAGTCATTTATGTTAATGATATGACATACATATCAACCAAGAAGCCATAGGGTTTTTAACTTAGTAGGAAATCTATGGTGTAAAAATTACCACTACAATATGTGTATTCCTAATGACTTTCTAGGTTATGTCTTAGAACAATTGGCAATGCAGAAGTTGAATATTTCTAAGAGGAAAGCCATGAGTTGCATAGCTTGAATATTGTGGGAAGACATCTAAACATTTGATTCAAAACATGGAACATATAGGATTACCTTGCTATAGAAAATGTCTCTCTATAATTTTTATAACAGGTGCCATAGTCTTGATCTTCCCATTATGTCACATCTTTGAAGAGAGGATAAAAACCATAGCTCTCATCAACATTCCATTCAAGCTAATAGACCTAACCTACTCATTTTCGTGTAATGAATTTATATCTCTTTTACCTAATTTAGGTATTATGTATCTCTCTATTTTTTTTGGTTATATTTAGGATTTAGTTTTTTTTTTATATATATATTTGGATTGCGCTTCTATATCTGAAGTTAATGAATTATTACTTTTGGTACATATCATTCTCAATTTCAGATGTTAAGAACAAATTCACTCTAAAAGCGAACATGATCTCAATCAAACTTTGCTATATACACTTTAAAAATACAACAAATCATAGAAGAAATTCTGTAAATTTGATCAATCCTCTAACATAAATGAAAAAACACACGCAAAAAAACATGAAACATTAAGAAGAGACAAGCCTTCCTTTTATAAGTTGGTTCCATTTTGACCTTAGAGTTATAGGTTGGTTCCATGATCTCTCAATCATGTTATTCCATATATGCTACTACCTTAGATTGTGTTGCTAGATTCTAAATTCAATTGTGATTTCCATGCTTAGCAAGGGACTTTGTTTCAAGTCCCATAAAGGATGACGAAGTGTGTCTAGTTGTGACCTACCATTTAGTTATTGTGATGCCTAAAGTATATTTATTGCCTCTAGTAGAAGGTTTTTGAATAAATTAAAGATTTATACGTAAGCAAAGTTTAGGAAGAGAACTTATTGTGTGCAAGCTTATGGATTTGAAGTGTGTAGAAATTTAGAAGTGACCTGGTCACTTCTAAATTTATACACAGTGCAAATCCACAAGGTTGCATGCAATGACTGAACGTTGTGGAAACAATCATGCTAAAAAAAAGAGAACTTATGAGCTCACTGAGGTGGTATTGGGATTCGAGACATTATGAAAAGCATACATTTCAATGTAGATGAGCCATTACCCTACCAAAATGTCTTTGTGCTTAGGGTTGTTTAGTATCCTATGCACTTGGGTATGTTCAGTTTTCTGTGTGCTTGGGTCTAAAATAATATTTGTAGGGTCAAGTCATTTGTAATTTTTATTTTCCATTGATAAAACATGGAAATAAGTAGATTTTTTTTAAAATATTTTATTAAAAATATATAAGATAATTAATATATATATATATATATATATATATATATATATATATGAAACAATTTTATATTTCCTTAAAATGAGGAGTAATTTAAAAAGTAGACAAATTCATTTTTTTAATAATTCTGTTTAGTTTTATGGTTAAGGTAAAAATTTATGATTTTTTTTCTAAATTTAAATATTATTAAAATCCTTAAAAATCAAAGTTTAATAATGAAAATTACTTAATAATGAAAATTAATTAATAATGAAAATGACTTATAAAAATTAACATTTAATAATGAAAATTACTTATAAAAAAATAGTTCGAGATATACTTGTCTTAAGGACCCTTAACTTTTAAACTTTAACTTATAAATGGTGATTAAGTCGTCCCAAAAGAGTCGTACATCAAGAAATTCCGTTAGATTGATGGTTATAAAATACAAGAGTGTGTCTATCACTCAGACAACATTGGATTATTCTCTTTCTTATCAAAAACTTATCGGATTAACAATCTTGTTGTTTCTTGTAGTCTGATACATTTCACGAAGGATTATTTTCTTTCTTATTGCCAAGTTATCGGATTAAGATCCTTCTTCTTTCTTCTAGGAAGATAATGAAGGAATAATATCATGCATTTCAAAAAGGATTTGCAATGGCAGGCTAGATGATGAGGGGCAAGGAGGACAACTTGATGAGCCATGATGAGGAAGAACTGATGAGGATTGACGAGGAGGATCAGTTGTTCTAGGGAAGCTATCCATGTCTCTATATCAGCACCTAGACAAACCATCAAGCTCGTCACAGAAGGATCTATATTGACGGCATAGAGAGGATTTATGTAAAGTTATGGGAATCCTTAATGTAAAAGAATTCACTTCAAAATAATTAAAGGGACTTTGCATAAAGTTTAGGATTTAGAGGGAGTTGAGAAATCCATACAATCCTCAACAAAATGGGGTTGCAGAACGAAAGAATCAAACCATCATGGAACTAGAAAAATCAATGTTGCATGATCAAGATCTTCTTATGCACCTTATGCGAATAGTAATATGACCTGGACGAATGTTGATGAAAACACTTTGTCTTGTGTATTTCTTCTTTTTCTGGGTTCAATGATGTGATCTAAATGAATCAATGTTGCAACATCTCTATTATTTCTGAATGATGAGATGTCTTCATGTTCTGAATAATGTCATGGTGATTGATTTTTTCATAAGTAAACATAATCCTCCAATCTAATGTATCGATGTGACCTAAATATGAATACGTGATAATGAAACCCATGCTTGGATCTCTAATTATTGTTGGGATAGTTGAACGATAGATGCGAAAAACCCTCCTTCTTACTACGGAAATGTGGTTCTGACAGTTCTCCCTCGAACATTGCAGGTGAGACTTCATGTTCTTAGCAGGTGTTGCTGCACATGGTAAAACCTGTATAGGTCGGTGCTCAGGGAGATCGCTAAGTTAGGGGTTTTGATAGAGTGTGAACCCCTGTCGACATATCTGTGTCAATAGCCTTATCCTGTAAAATAATCTTGCATGCATTTAAGGCCAAAAACAACACTTTCAACCAACACACATCACATGCCAAGGGAATCCTTCACCATTTAGTGGGTACATTAACACCATTTTGATTTTTTGAGAATGAGGCATATTTAACTTTGATTCTATGATCTTGAAATTTATACTTATATTTTTTCATCTGTTTAACACACACAAAATAATAATAATAATAATAAATCCAAACTTAATCTAAATTATAAAACAGAACTAAAAAAAAATCTAAATTATATTATTAAATAAACTAAATTATGTAAATCTATATTACAAAACACAACAAATGAAAATAATCAGTTTTACAGTTTTTTTAAATACACTAACCCTCAATCTCACAAACCCTTGATCTCAATTGCTTCTCATTGCTTCTCATTGCTCGATCGAGACTTTGAACAATAGTCATGATGGAAATAAACTAGTATTTTTTCCATTTTTATAACACTTTTCAAGAGTTTGATCGAGATAATAGCTCTATCTAGATATTATCTCGTTTGAGTTCCTAATCCTTGATCAATTTGTACTTCTTATTTCTTGCAATAATGTAGGGAAGCCATAATGTGATAGATTTCATGAAGGATTATTTTGTTTCTGATCGCCAAGTTATCATATTAAAAACCTTCTTGTTTCTTGTAGGTTGATGGTGAAGTCATAATATCATACATTTCAAAAAGGATTTGCAATGGTGGACTAGATGATGAGTGGAGAGGAGGAGGAATTGATGAGCGGTGATGAGGAAGAACTGTTGAGCATTGATGAGGAGGATCAACTGTTCTAGGAAGTTGTCCCTTTTTCTTTCTTTGCACCTATACAGACCATCAAGCTCATCAAAGAAGGGTTTATGTATATTTATGGGAATCCTTAATGTAAAAGAATTAACTTTGGAATAATTAAAGGAACTCTGGATAGAGTTTGGGATTTAGAGGGATTTAAGAAATCCATACAATCCTCAACAAAATGGGGTTGCAGAACAAAAGAGTCAAACCATCATGGAACTAGCAAAAGCAATGTTGCATGACCAAGATATTCTTATGCACCTTTATATGCGAATAATAATATGACATGAACAAATGTTGATGAAAACACTTTGTCTTGTGTCTTTCTGGTTTTTCTAGGTTCAATGATGGGATCTGAATGAATCAATGTTGCAATATGTCTATTATTTCTGAATGATGTGATGTCTCTATGTTCTGAATAATGTCACACTGATTTATTTGTTCATAAGTAAATGTAATACTACAATCTAATGTATGGGTGATTCCATGAAGGTGGGTAACACTTTTTGGCCAAATTTGGCGATGAAAACCTGATTTTTTACTCATGTGCTAGATAGAGGCCCTCGAAACGCATATATGACATGTGAATTTTGACTTTTAGTAAAAAAATAAATTGTAGAATATTATGTTGCCTTCCCAATGATATTTTTTTTTTAAATATTCCGATGTTATTTAATGTCTAAAATTTTGCATTTAATGAACTGTATGACCTTTAAAATTTGAAGAAGATAATAAGTGGCTTGTGTCCATCCCCAATAATTCAATATTACATTAATAATTTAAAAAATATATATGCCAACATGATCTACACAAAATGCACTGTGGTCTGCATATTTTTTTGTTAATTTATTTCGCAATATACAATTATTTATTATTTTTTGAAAGTGACCACATCTGATTTCATCATCATTTTATACACATGTGTGTGGCCCATCTTTTTTTTCACTGTTTTCAAAAATTGAAAAAAAAAGATACCCTTTTGAAGATGACGCGTCTATGTGTGGACTATGTATTTTTCAGAAATTTTTCGACGTGTATTTTTTACCCTGCAGATTTTTCTTTGAGCTGCTTCGAAGTTGTTGTCATGTTTTCTAAGTGTAAGTTTTAGAAGTAATTAAAAAAAAATCCCATATGAATGCCAAAATGCATGCATGATACCTCAATGGATAGAGGATTCAGTGATGAATCTATCGATATGAACTCCACTTAGTTGTGTGCCATGAATGGAAGCGTTTACACCCCTAAGACACAGAGAAACATTGATTTTTCTGTAAGAGGGATAATTCTCTATTTTTCTAGCCCTGGATCGAGCTTTGTAGCTCAATTGAGGTGTTCAAATACCTCGATCGAGGTCTTAACAGAACCTTGATTGAGGGTTTAATAAACCCTTGGTCAAGGTTTTCAGAAACCCTTGATCAAGGTTTTCAGAAACCCTCGATCAAGGTTTTGTTAAATATTCAAAAAAAAGAAGCTTTGTACATGACTACCAAGGTTTTATATGCACGCTCACCACCATGACTACCCTATCTAGAATATTGTTCCCATGCAGGACATTTTAGAAATGGGCTTCTAGGATCCAACTAAGAAAATGGACATAAGGAATTTCAACATCATTTGATTCGACCAACTCTGCAAATAATAAATATCTTAGAAATTTAAATAAAAAAACAATCATGACATTGCCAGCTTATTATACTAATATACCTTTTGTCATTTTACTTGGAAACCAAAGTCCCTCGTATAAACCGCCATGGGGCCAAGGGTTTGAGAAATGGATTATTAAAAGATTTTTAATGTTTATTAAACTACTTCAAAACACAAAACAGGGTTGGAATGGAGTAGCAGTGGGGGGGCGGGAATTGAAGATCAGAATTAGAGTTACAAAAATGTAGTGAAAGGTTTTAAATACTAAAAATACTTTGTTCCTTCGTATATAATTTTTAATTTTAAAAAACTACAATTAAGTGATATGACTTTGAAAACACTAAGTTTTATGTTAATCGTCCAGATCTATTCCACCCTGGGCTCTAAGATTTAAATATCTGTCCCGAGGATCTATATCGTAGGTATTAGATCATAATCCTAAGAATCCAGGTGAAGTGGACACAATTTGGCTAAGTTCAGCTCATCAACTAAATTGCATGCATCATTTCCATAGTATTCTTTTTGCATTGAACCAAGGAGATAAATGATGCATGCCATTCAGTTAATGAGATGAACTTAGGCGAGTTGTATCCATTATACTTGTATTCTCAGGACTACCTTACAATACCTATGATATATATCCTTGGGTCAGATATTTAAAGCCCAGATCCTAGGGCGCAATAGAACAGGACGATTAAGATAAAAATTACTGTTAAATTCAAAGTCATATCACATAATTGTAGTTTTTTAAAATTAAAAATTATATACAAGGGAAAAAAGTATTTTTAGTACCTTTAGAGATATGAAAATGTGAGCATGAAAACAAAATATGACCTCATTTCCTTGGGTTATATCAATTTCCATTGTTTACTTTTAAAATTTTTTATTGTGTGACACATTTGCAATTAATCTTGCTAATAAATTATTGAATGACATTAGAATTTACATCAATGACACCTAACTAATTGTTTTGGTGTTTCATAATTCTAAGAGTGGAGGAAAATAAATAAAAGAAAATGTGTTATGGCGACTATGGGATCCAAAAAACAAAAAGCATGGAAACTAAACATGATACTAATTCTCATTTCGACAAGAATTGAAAATGTTCAATTACATGAATTCAAATGGGGATTCAAAATACAAGGTTTCCAAGCATGTTTTGGAAGACTTCATTAAATGAAACTTTACATGATGCATATGAAAATACAATGTCAAGATCAAGCTATGAGTTCGATCAAGGTCTCTAAAACCATTGATTGAATGAGTTAGAGAAGAGCTCTATCGATCTAGCAGATTAATCGAGTTTTTCAAAACTTTAACTAAAAACATATTCGAGTGTGCACACAAATATGGACACCCAAATATAATTAAAATCAAACATAGAATTATATGATAATAAAATTTAATAAAACATAATTTTGACTATAGCAATGATACTTGAGGGTAATAGTACATACCTTGAAGAAAAAACAAGTAAACACATTACTACTTTCACTTCCCCTAGATTTTATGTATAGATATTAATTGTAGAGTAATTGGAGTTATAGATGTGATTGATTGGAGTCATGGATGTGATTAATCACATTTTAACCCAATTACTCTACGACTAATATCCATCAAAGGAAGTTCATATCCATATCCAATTAAATGATGGGCATGTTACCTATTTATAGGAAATTAAAGATGCTTGATCGAGGTCTATTTTAACCCTCGATCGAGCGTTTAATATAACCTCTATAGATTGCTTTATAAACCCTCGATCAAGCTATTAATGCCTCGAGCGATGGTTTATTAAAAGCTCGATCGAGGTACATTTTTTCGTTTTTTCCGAATTCGCGTTGCCAAAAAATGTAACCCACCTTCGTGGATGTACCTGTATCGATGCGACCTAAATATGAATAAGTGATAATGAAAAACATGCTTGGATCTCTAAGTATTTTTGGGATAGTTTAACAATAGATGCGCAAAAAAATCCTTCTTACTTAAAAAATGTGGTTCCGACAGTTCTCTCTCGAACATCGTGGGTGAGACGTCATCTTCTTTGCAAGCATTGCTGGACAGGGTAAAACCTGTCTGGGCCGGTGCTCAGGGAGATCTCTGATTTAGGGGTGTTGACAGAGTGTGAACCCCTGTCGACATATCTGTTTCAACAACCTTATGCCGTAAAATAATCTTCCATACACCTAAGGTAAAAAACAACACTTTAAACCAACACACATCACATCCCAAGGGAATCCTTCACCACTTAGTGGGTACATTAACACCATTTTGATTTTTTGAGAATGAGGTATATTTAACTTTTATTCTATGATATTGAAATTTATAGTTACTTTTTTTCATTTGTTTAACACACACAAAATAATAATAATAATAATAATAATAATGATAAATACAAATCTAAATTTAAATTATAAAACAGAACTAAAAAAAATCTAAATTAAATTATTAAATAAACTAAATTATGTAAATCTATATTACAAAACACAACTAATGAAAATAATTAGTTTTACAGTTTTTTTTAAATACACTAACTAATTTACAAAAACTAATTTTTAAATAAAAACATAAACTATTTTTTAAGGGTTTAAGATTTTTTCGATCCTACCTTGTTGTTTGGAAGCCTTTGAAAACATGAGGGGATTATTGGTGGGGGTTGGTTTTTACGACGTGACCCTCACTCGATCTCACAAACCCTTGGTCGATTTGCTTCTCATTGCTCAGTTGAGACTTTGAACAATAGTCATGATGGAAATAAACTTCTAGTATTTTTTTTCATTTTTATAACACTTTTCAGGAGTTCGATCGAGATAATATATCTATCTAGCTATTGTCTTGCTTGAGCTCCTAACCCTCGATCGAGCTATACTTATTGATTGACGGTTAATTAAAGGATCGATCGAGTGCTTTGTTTATTCCTCGGTTGAGCTTTTAAAATATTGATTGAGGGATTTGAAAAATATCAATCGAGCTCCTTTTCCTTGCCCTTTACATCCTCTTCTTTCCAAAAGTGTTACTCATTTTCATGGGAACACCCTTGACCAATATCAATATCAATAGCAGGGGTTACTGTTAGTAACTAATTTTTGATATGGTAACACTAATTAATATTGATATCATCCTGTTTAGAAAGATACTTAATGCTTTTTTCCAACAAGCTATTATATCCTTGTCTCATTATGCCAAATTTGATTTTGTTTGTTTTATATTGGTAGATTCTTGAGAATATAGAATTTGAACCATATGATAAGAAAGAAATGGTAACACATGAATTTTCAACATTCATATGGTATGAAACAAAACAAATGGAATTAGCATCGAAAATCATGAACTAATATCACCACTTGTATTAAGACAACTTATTATTTTAATTTCAATCAAGTCATTTATGTTAATGATATGACATACATATCAACCAAAAATCCATAGGGTTTTTAACTAAGTAGTAGGGAATTTTTGGTGTATAAATTATCACTACAATCTGTGTATTCCTAATTCCTTTTTAGGTTATGTCTTAGAACAATTGGCAATGCAGAAGTTGAATATTGCTAAGAGGAAAGCTGTGAGTTGCATACCTTGAATAATCTTGTGGGAAGATATCTAATCGTTTGATTCAAAACATGGAACATCTAGGATTACCTTGCTATAGAAAATCTCTATCTATATTTTTTATAATAGGTGCCATAGTCTTGATATTCCCGTAAGGTCACATATTTAAAGAGAGGATAAAAACCAAATCTCTCATGAACATTCCATTCAAACCAATAGACCTAACTTGCTCATTTTCGTGTCATGAATTTACATCCCTTTTACCTAATTTAGGTATTATGTCTCTCTACATTTTTTTTGGTTATAGTTAGGATTTAGTTTTTAATTTTATTTTTATATATTTGGATTGCGCTTCTATATCTGAAGTTAATGAATTATTACTTTTGGGACATATCATTCTCAATTTCAGATGTTAAGAACAACTTCACTCTAAAAGCGAACATGATGTCAATCAAAATTTGCTATATACAGTTTAAAAATACAACAAATCAAAGAAGAAATTATGAAAATTTGATCAATCCTCTAACATAAATGAAAAAACACATGCAGAAAAACACGAAACATTAAGAAGAAACAAACCTTCCTTATATATGTTGGTTCCATTTTGGCCTTAGAGTTATTGGTTGGTTCCATTATCTCTGAATCATGTCATGCCATATATGCTACTATGTTAGATTATGTTGCTAGATTCTAAATTCTATTGTGATGAGTACACATTCCATGCTTAGTAAGGGACCTTGTTCAAGGTCCCATAAAGGATGACTAAGTGTGTCTAGTTGTGACTTACCATTCAGTTATCGTGATTCCTAAAGACTATTTATTGCCTCTAGTAGAAGGTTTTTGAATGCATTAAAGCTTTATATGTAAGCAAAGTTTAGGAAGAGAACTTATTGTGTGCAAGCTTATGGATTTGCAGTGTGTAGAAATTTAGAAGTGACCTGGTCACTTCTAAATTTCTATACATTGAAAATCCATAATATTACACACAATGATTAAACGCTATGGAAACATTTGTGCTAAAAAAGAAGAGAACTTATGATTAGGTTCACTCAGGTGCTCTTGGGATTTGAGACATTATTAAAAAAATTCCTCTCAATGTAGATGAGCCATTACCCTACCAAAATGTCTTTGTTCTTTGGGTATGTTAGGCTTTTTGTGCACATGGGTCTAAAAGAAGATTCACAGGGCCAAGTCATTTGTAATTTTTATTTTTCATTCATAAAACATGGAAATAAGTAGATATTTTTTTAAAATTTTATTAAAAATATGTAAGATAATTAAAAAAAAATCTGAAACAATTATATATTTTTTTAAAACCAAGAGTAATTTAAAAAGTAGACAAATTCATTTTTTTAAATAATTTTGTTTAGTTTTATGGTTAAGGTAAAACTTTACGATAATTTTTTTTTACTTATAAAGTTTAAAGTTTAATAATGAAAATTACTTATAAAAAAATAGTTGTGGGTATACTTGTCTTAAGGACCCTTAACTTTTAAACTTTAACTTATAAATGGTGATTAAGTCAGCCCAAAAGAGTCGTACATCAAGAAATTCTGTAAGATTGATGGCTATAAAATACAAGAGTGTGGCCATCAGCTCAGACAACATCGGATTATTCTCTTTCTCATCGACAAGTCATCACATTAACTATCTTCTTGTTTCTTGCATACTGGTAGGGAAGGCATAATCTGATACATTTCTTGATGGATTGTTTTCTTTATTATCACCAAGTTATCAGATTAACAACCTTCTTGTTTCACATAGGATGATAGTGAAGGCATAATATCATACATTTCAAAAAGGATTTGTAATCGAAGACTGGATGATGAGTGGTGAGGAGGAGGACTTGATGAGTGGTGACGAGGAAGAACTGATGAGCATTGACGAGGAGGATCAGTTGTTCTAGGAAGTTGTCCTGTCTCTGCATCTGCACCTAGGTAGGCCATCAAGCTCATTACAAAAGGATATGTATTAACGGAACAGAGAGAGGATTTACATAAATTTATGGGAATCCATAATGTAAAAGAATTCACTTTGGAATAATTCCACGAACTCTGAATAGAGTTCGGGATTTAGAGGGAGTTGATAAATCCATACAATCCTCAACAAAATTGGGTTACGGAATGAAAGAATCAACCATCATGGAACTAGAAAAAGCAATAGTGCATGACCAGGATGTTCTTATGCACCTTATGTGAATAGTAATATGACATGAATGAATGTTGATGACAACACTTTGTCGTGTGTCTTTCTTATTTTTCTTGGTTTAATGATGCGATATAAATGAACTAATGCTGCAATATGTCTGTTATTTATAAATGATGTGATTTCTCTTTGTTCTGATTAATGCCATGCTGATTGATTTGTTCATAAGTAAACCTAATCCTACAGTCTAATGTATCGATGTGAACTAAATATGAAAAATTTATAATGAAACCCATGTTTGGATCTTTAAGTATTGTTGCGATAGTTGAAAAATAGATGCGCAAAAACCTCCTTATTACTCCGAAAACGTGGTTCCAACAGTTCTCCTTTGAACATCGCAGGTGAGACTTCATCTTCTTTGCAGGTGTTGCTAGACAAGGTAAAACCTGTCTGGTTCAGTCCTTAGGGAGATCGCTGAGTTAGGGTTGTCGACATAGTGTGAACCCCTATCGACATATCTATGTCAACACCCTTATGTTGTAAAATAATCTTTCATGCATTTAAGGACAATAAGAACACTTTAAATCAACACACATCACATCCTAAGGGAATCCTTCACCACTTAGTGGTACATTAACACCATTTTGATTTTTT
>LPNX010441486.1:11177-63070 GCA_001517045.1 Pseudotsuga menziesii
CTGGTTGAAATGTGGCACAAAGTAGGGTCACTTTCTGGATTAGATTGTTCTCATTCTAAACATTCTTTAGTACCAAGTCGTTTTGAGGGCCATCCTCTTCATAGAAAATTTCACCAGGGATTTAGATAATTGTGAATGAAGTAAGCATTTACTTGGCATGTCAGAAGAGTTGATGCATATCAAAAGAGTTCCCTGGGAAATTATGAAAGCTCTGTCTCCTCTGCAATCTGGGTGCCTTTGTTCCCTCAATTTCTTAACAGAAAAATCGCGCTAGATACATGACTTCATCAACATACCTCAGTTGGTGAAAAGGTGCTGGGTATGTTACTAAATGTTAACTTATGAACTGCCACATTAGAGGAGGATGCTTTCGAGCAGAGTAGTTCCCTTAGGCCACAGCCAAAAAGAACACCAGAACTTCAGCCAAAGCCAGACCCAATGGATATTCCAGATGAGGCACAACTTCATGAAAGAATATGACAAAGCCATGGAACTTATCAGGAAGGTTTCAAACATGATGAACAAAGTACTACAACAGGCCAGTCATTTAACTCAAACAAAGAAGAGAAACAGAATTCTGCTCTATTTTTCCTGTTTTGAGTGATTGAAGTAAAATGCCTACCACGAGCTATTGGAGAGGAATTTTTGAAAACCAAAGGAGGTTTTTGTTCCTGAGATACCCATCTACAAAAACCTCTCTCAGTTTTGCAACAGCTGTCAAGGTTTGAAAGATTAAATTAAATCTTTGCAGCCTATTTTTCAGGGAGTTTAAATATTCAATATTTTCCTGTTTTAGTGTTAATTTTGCGGGGAAGATTCTGATCGATTGGAGATGAATTTTGAAAAAAACAAGAGAGGTTTTTGTCCATCACTGACCCATTTACAAAAAAATCTCTCAGTTTTGACACAGGTGTCACCAATTGAGATATATGGAAGCTTCTTTGACACCTATTTTCCAGAAATTCGCCATATTTGCCAGGAATCCAATTTGCTATTTTTAGTAAATTAGTTGAGTTAGTTAGTTAATGTAACTGCTGGGTAGTTTCAATTTCGACCTAATGAAGGGGAGATGGAACTACTTCTTTGTAACTATTTAGAGAGGTGGAAAGGACATTGTGAGGGTTCTGGATTTTGGGAGCATCAGGAGGTCTGCTAGCTGCTTGTACTATCAGACTTGTTCAGAGAACTGGTACTGTAACTCTCATATGCATTTACTGATGAAATAATGTGATATATGACTCTTTCCCCTACATTTTGTCTATGTTGGCTTTGTTATTGAGCATGTTTTGCTTCTTGAATGGTAATTTCATTGCTAGTTGATGTCTTTTTCTGGTAATGCTTATTTTTTAATGTATGAACCACAGCATAGTATCTTTGTTGGATTTTTGTGATATGTTTGGGCATATTTATCAGTTTATGTCTATGATTTAGTTGTTTCTTTTACTCTGAATGTATTCCCTGCATGATCTTGAACCTTACAACCAAAAACACATAAACAATACCCTAAACCCTAGTTTGAATTGAGTTTTTCTCTTGAGATTGTGTTGGCTTGTTACCCTAGCCTTAGTAACAATTTCTGACACAAACACCTCTGATAAATTAAACAAGAAAAATCACTAGCCATCGGCAAGATAGATCAATGGGGAGCCACAACCGTGGGAAACAAAGGAATACGGACTGACGAAGTTCACAACATTCTGATAGCGCAACAGATAAAAGATCATCGACGTTTGAAAGACATACAGACTAACCATTGCCGAGTTAGCCCACACAGGAGTAAACTGTGGAAACAGTGGGACTTGGAGTGCCAAAACTGTGACAAGCATTCAGACTTGAGGCACCAATGAAACAAAAGACAAAGCTTCCGATCAGCGACAAAGTAAAAATCTAGTGGGATAAACAAGGAGATTTGGAGTGCCAAAATTGTGGAAACATTGAGATTTGGAGCACTGATGAGCTAAAGGAAACAACGTTCGATCAGAAATTGCGGCGACAAGATAGAGGAAAATACAAGGGATTAAACGAGAAAAATCACTTCAGTTAAACACCGATACACTGGCTGTTGGCGGAAATTTCGTAGTAAACCAGCAGTGGGAATGATCAGCGACCACTTCAATCATTAAAGGACCGCTCAGTGAACTAGATATTCACAGTAGATAAACAAATAGTTAGCAAGGGTTTGAATCCCTAATCGGGAAAAACTATTACTTTTAATTATTTTTGATGTAAACAGATCGGATTTTCAGGATCTGTAATTTTTGTAAGAGGCTATAAAGCCCATGATTTTTTGATTAATAAAGGTTCGAATCTAGGGATTTATAATCCCATCCTATTAGCAAGCATCTCATCTGGTTTTATCATAATACGAGCTCTTTTGTTGTGATTTGTTCAGCCATCTTCTTTATCATTACTGTACTTAAGCCTGAATATGCATTCAGGTGATTTCAAGTTGATTAAAAGCCAATAGATGTCATCCTATTGGTAAGTTTATGTGATTTGATTGATAAGTACCATCCTTGTAAGGTTTTAGCCATTTGTATGCATGTGTTATGCGTGTAGGTCTGCTAGCTTGGTGAGTTCTCCACTCCTGTACCTTTTTGTCAAACTACTGAACAAGTTGTAACTAAAAGCCTTGTGATTGAGTGAGCCTCATGCATGTCTTGAGAGTGGGAGGTTATATAGGTTATTCGGCTTGATCCATATCAAAATCCCAAAAAACAGTTTAAGTTACCAGGCATCCTCGAGCAACAACCTAGAGGAGTTTCCTGGAGCGATAACAATCAGTATTAATAACTATCTTAGGAGATGAGGCTCTACACCTTACCTCTGGTGATACTCCTGGTGTGATGTAGTTACATCTTGACCTTGGTGTCTCATCAGAATCTTTAGAGCCTTCTTCTCCTTTCGAAATCAGGATGCAGTCCTCCTCTTCATTGCAAGATCCTTCGTATACCTGCGGCTGAAGTTCATGTTCACTTTCATCGAACAGACTAGGATTTTTCTGACCTTCCTCTGTATTTCTCCTCTTCTTAGATTTGAATCTCCTTCCACTCCTTAGGAATCCAACCTCTAGTTCAGGTTCCGTACTTCTAGGGAACATCACAACTCACCATTCCTCATTTTCTTGATAGGTCGTCTGTGACATAGCCTTCCTCCGTGGTATGCGACTCAACTACTAAACTGTAGGATACCCTTCTCATAAACAAGCATCTTAATCCATGTGCTGATAGATAACAAATACCTTCTTCATGGTCCTTGAAATTTTTTTCTTTCTGCCTCACTATATGAGGTTATAGCCTCTACTGCAAACTCAGTAATATATCCTTGCAAAATACTGTCAACCCAAAAATCAACAGCTCTAGAGATGGTGCTACTTACACTGGTTACCTCGTGAACCAACTGATCATTCCACTCGATTGTTCCTCTTCTCTAGAAATTGGTCTGTCTTCTTTCCAACCTCGACAACCACTCGTGCAGTATAGCAAGGAACTCTGCAAAGAAGACCTCATGAACATCAGAATATATGTACTAGTCTACCCAATTTTATGCACTTAACTGAGATCGTGTGCTCTCTTCTTGTGTGAATATTAGCATCTTAGACTCCAGCCAACCCTCTATCTTGTTCTTTGTTGGATGCCACAACATTTCCCTCAACTCAAATAATTAGGGTCCTGGCCATGGAACCATTTGTTGGCCTCTTTCTCCTTCTTGTCTTGACCCACGGTTCAACAACACCACAATACCAACAATAAACCACAAGAAATCGACCCGATAGAACAAGCTCATTTGGAAACACATGCGAGGTAGGCATAGTCTCACCCAATATATCTAATGAGTAACTGCCAGAACCATGTTTCCACAGTCGGTGAGGGAGTATAGTCCCTTGGCATGGGGCCAAGGCACTCGACAAAAGGTGACATGATGGAGTCTTATGGTAGCTCGTTAATAGTACTAAGAGGCATCACGACGTGCATGCGACCCAGCCTCATCCTTATAACCCCACAGCTGGTGCGACAGTGTGGCTCAACTGATCCCTTATAATAAATCAGATAGTGCATGACTATATTTGGACTTAACAACTTAACCATTCATTCATAGATAAACCATATTATGACATACATTCACTATTAATTGTAATACCAAACAGTAAACAAATATTCAGGTAAACATTCACCATTCAACAATATTCATTCATATACACAAGGAATAACATGGAAACCCATCTAGAAAAAACCACCAAGGTGCTCTTCATCTGGCATGGGAATTGGATATAGCACCTTGCAGTCTGCGACCTATAGACTGTTCTTAATATATGTCTCTGACTCAATATTCTTTCTCTCATGCTCTCCGGATTATTCTTCTATCTACTCCTACTGATCTGCACATAGCCTGGATCGACTCTTCTATCCTACTATCTGCACACTTAGTTGCAGATTCCTTCTACTTCTAGTGGTCTGTGCACACAGTTGCAAGATCTGCAGCTCAACAAAATCCTACTTCTACTCAATCTTATTGAAATCTAGTGGATTCTAAATGACTTTCTAATTGTGACTTATCTATATTTCTGAACGAACCCTTATACAGAGCGGGTTCCTCCTATTTATAATATTTACAAGACCTCTCAGGGTCGACTGAGTACAAATCAGTTATTATAGACTCAACAAATTACAAAATATCTTTTGTTACATAAATGTTGACTCATACCTAGCCATGAAAGTCCTGGAAGACATTAACCATAGCTTTAACTAGCCACGAAAACGTCTTTCAGCTCATCTGTACTAGTCATAACTAACCGCAAAACTGTCCTTCCTTCTTCTACTGGCTCATCCTTCTACAGTCTTCCTTGACTTCTGTCTTCCATCTTTAACTTCTCCACCCACCTCTTCCACTGACTCGGACCTTCCTTCCTTGTCATAGCTATCCTCCTATTCTTTCTCCATCGTGCGCATGTTTTCATCATATCTGCAGCGATTCCTTCTTAGCCTACTTTTCCCTTCTATCATGTGCACCTTTTTCCCTTTATTGCTTGTGTGGTTTCTTCTTCCTTGCACTTTCCTTGGCCCTTTTCCTAGCCCAACAGAAGGTTAATCAAATCTCCCATTCCAGATTAAGTTTTGGCCAACTGGTTCACTAAGTCCTTATTGCTCCTTATTTCTTAGGATGTGGCTATGGGTGGTGTTGTCATAGAAGAGAAGGCTATTTTCTGGGCTCAGTATCTGGACTTAGTCCATTCTTAGTTCGAAATGTTATATTCTTTAATTCCTCATGCTCCTCATCCCAGCATCGATCCCGGAAAGCCACCCACAAAGACTCCTGTAGATGATGTTGTTGGTACAATCCAAATTTCATCCACAACCAAGCCTGTTAAACCACATAGTGCATCAACTACAAATTATTCTACTCCTACAGTTTTTGTTGAGGTGAAATCCATTCAATCTTTGCAAACACTCGACAATAAAAAGAAAGGAAAATGTAAAAATAAGCAACTTGGAAACCAATAGAAAAATACCAAAACAATGACTTCATATAATGTACCAAACCTAAATGGAAGGCTAAGTATCCTTTTTTGCTGTGTGGAGATGATAATTTCACTAAGGAGTGTCCTCATTGTGAAGAGATCAATAAGTTTTTAAAAAATAACCCTACATCAGCTGTGTTAACTGACCCCTTTCTGTCCCAACAACAATTGATTGACCATACGTCTTTTCATGGTCCTTCCTCCTCTGTTGAAGAAATTCGAATGATGTCCCTCGAGACTGTTGTGTTGACTACTAGAATTCAGACATATGATAAAACACATGAGAATAAAGATGAGAGTGCTTCTCCTGAGAAAACTCCTCTCATAAACCGTTCTCCTCCACTTCCTTCTAATGGTCCTCTCATTATTGAGAAACCTAGTTTTGACACAATCTTGCATCCTCCTAAGAGTAAAATATGTAAAAACGTTTTCAATCCTAGAGCTCAGGATGCCCAATATGACAATGTTGTTGAATATTTATCCCAAGCAACTTGTGCTATGTCCATGTTGGAAGTACTCCAAAGTTGTCTTGCACAACATAGGAATTTGTTGTCAGCCCTAGGGGATTTCTATCTTGAGAATTCCACCATGATCACCTTTAATGTGGAGAATTATAAATTGAGGTTATCCTATCAACTCACTTTTCATATTACGACAAGAGTGGCAGGTAGGAAATTCAATCAGACCATGTTGGATGAAGGAGCTTCCACCTTGGTCTTATCTATGTCTTTCTAGAAATCCATTGGCTCTCCTAAACTGAATAAGTCACCAACCACCTTAAAATCTTTTGATGGATGAGGTTTTGAACCTCATGGTCTCCTACCAGCGTTATCCATCAAGTTGGGGGGAAAAATCATTCCTATTTAGGTAGAAGTGGTCGATGCTCCTTTAGATTACAATTTGTTATTAGGAAGGAATTGGTTCTATGCTATGATGACAATTTCATCATCAATCTTCCACACACTCGAGTTCCTGCATCAAGGAAAAATTGTCACCAAAGACCAACTCGATTACTGTTCGCCTGATATTACTACTTCCATGACCAATAATGTTCCAATGTCAGGAAAGTCACCTCCTCCCTATTAGTCTGTAGGGGTTGTAATTTTGAAAGACTCTTCCCTCATGGGATTTTTTCCATCCAATGCTACCTATTCTAATTTGGAAACTACCACAGTAAACATGATATCATCTATGACCGGGGGCATGTCTAAAGGGAAAGAGATTGCTGCAGTTCCTTCTCTGAGTCAACACGAAGCCCAGTATGATTCCATTCAATATGTTTTTGATGCTTACATAGATCATCATCATTTGGTAGCATCAGATCCTTACCATCTTCCCTATTGGCTAGATTCCCCTCTCCCTACTTTAGATTATATCTCATGAAATTTTCCATTAGACGAGTCTATTATGGAGGTTATGAGTCTGGATGAATCCTCATGGGAAGATTCTCATCATCGATCCTCATTACTTCCTAATTCCAATTTGGTAGGTTTAGATTTTTTTTCTTTGATTTGTTCCGATATGGTCAAGTATCCACAAACACCTGTTTTATTACAAGGTGTTGACTCTGAAGGGAATTTATGCAACATCACTAAAGCGATTCCCGTCAACATATCGATGAAGCCAGGTGTTGTCGAGCATGTTCACATAGGCTAGAACTGTTTGACAACTGATATTGAGGAATACCGAGCTCTTTTTGAGGAACTTTGTGATGGTTTTCCCTGGACTTATGAATAAATTCTTGGGATTGATTCATATATTGACATACATTAGATCAAGACATACCAAACGACAATACTTGTTAGGAAAATAATTTTTCAGGTCCACCCAAGGAAAGCTACATCCATTAAAGTTGAGGTTGAAAAACTTTTAAAATTTGGTTTTATCTACCTTGTGCCTTTAACCGAGTGGGTATCTAATATTGTTCCTTTTTCCAAGAAACATGGCACTATTAGGGTTTGTATAGATTTTAGGGATTTGAATAAAGCATGTACCAAGGATAAATTTCCAACCCCTCACGTTGATCAAGTCATTGACATCTGTGCTGGAAGTGTCATTTTTTCTTTTATGGATGGATTTTCTGGCTATAATTAGATTGAGATATTTCATGCTGACCAACATAAAACAATATTCATTTTCCCGTGGGGAAACTTCGCTTATCATAAGCTACATTTTGGCTTGAAGAATGCTGAAGATACTTTCCAATGAGCCATGTATTACACTTTTTAAAATATAAACAACATAGTGGAGCCATATCTGGATGACCTACCTGCTCATTCATTTACGAGAAGATCATTCGGGGCATCTTAGACACATCTTCCTTCGATGTTGTCATTACCATATTCTATTGAATCCACACAAGTGTGTGTTTTGTGTTGAGGCTATTCATTTACTTGGTTTGATTATTTCGAAGGATGGGATTCAAATTGATCCCTTGAAAATTGCTGCTTTCATGGCTTTACCACCTCCGACAGACATTGTTGAACTCCAAAGTTTGCAAGGGAAGGAAAACTTTCTTCTTCGTTTTGTATGCAATTTTACAGAGAAAACACATGGCTACACATGTCTCTTGAAAAAGAACACTCCATTTATTTGGGATGATCAAGCTCAAAGAGATTTCTATAATTTAAAACATGCTATAACACACTCACCTGTGTTGAACCCCCTGAATTATTCAAAATATTTTATGTTGTACATCGCCACATCTACTACTACCATAGGTATGGTTCTAGTTCAGGAAGATTCAAATGACTAAGAACATGTGATCTACTATCTTATTAAGAGTCTTCTTAACTCATAAATCCAATATTCACATGTGGAGAAGCTATATTTGGCTACGGTCACCACTGTACAACTTTTCCATCATTACATCCTACTTCGTGCCACTACCGTGCTTGCAGATAAAAACCCTATGTACTATATTCTTACCCATCAAGTGCTCGGGGGAAAATATTTTCATTGGATAGATATCCTACAATAATTTGATCTCAAATTCACCAAGACCACTTGTAAGAAGTATCTGGTCTTCATGGAGTTGATGTGCGACCTTCCCCATGCTCTCATGGAAACTGAGCCCAATGATTCATTTCCGGAAGAATTCTTGTTCCTCATAAGCACAAACGATCCATGGTATGGAGATTTGATCATATATCTCCAGACCCAAATATTTTAGCCCAATCTATCGCATGACGATTACCGATGCATTTGCCACCATGCGAAGTACTACCTCATTCTTAATGATACCTTATACTGGCATGGTATTGATTCTATGATTCAACGATGTCTTACTCATGATGAGGTTGAACAAGTCATGAATGGTTTCTACTCTGGAGCATGTGGCGGTCATCTTTCTAAGATGGCTACAACTCAAAAAATTCTCAGTGCTGGATACTTTTGGCCTTCAATATTTAAGGAATGTCATGAGGTGGTTAAAAAATTCCCACCCTGTCAACTTTTCTATCCTAAAAAGCGCACCCACCCTGCTCCATTAGTCCCATCATTGCCATTGGCCCTTTTTCCAAATGGGGGATTGAATTTATGAATTGTAATCCTACCTCAACCGAGGGGCATGGTTACATTATTGTAGCTATGGACTATTTCATGAAATGGGCTGAGGAAATTCCTACATATGCAGAAGATGGTAATACTTCCGCCCTCTTTCTATTTAATCATGTCATCGTTAGGTTTGGAGTTCCGTAGGCCATAGTAATTGATCATGGATCTCATTTTTGTAATCAGATTGTTAAGAGCCCAGTCAACCCTCCTCTTTATTTTGTTAGTATATTTTATCGGACGCATATGCTTTGTAAATCGTCCCATTAGTATGTTGTATTATCCCACATTCATGGGGAGTAAGTAATAGTTGTTAAGTTGTCTAGTTATTATGTTGCATTATCCCACATTCATGGGAGGTAATAGTTGTTNTATATCGTGCATTTTGATTGTTCATTGCAGGAGGTTCTCCACATCTGGTATCAGAGCATTTTCCTTGGAACAAGTGGGAATTTTTTTTTCTTTTCAAAAAAAAAAAGAGGGCAAAATTGGGCGGCGAGTTTCAGATCAATTTCTGAAACTTTCTGTATAGAATCAGAAGAAACAGGTTGCATATCTGAATTCCTCTTTCAAAAATACGTAGTTTCAAAAAACAAAATCATCTCATTTGGAGTTCTACAAGTGGAAATATCTGGATTTAAAATCAACAATTTTTCAGAATTTTGGTGACGGCCGTAAAAATTGTAGAGCGAAAATATTTTGATTCGCTGCCCAGATTTCTATTATGATTTTTTGGGTAGAAGCAGAGTGGTTGTTCTAGTTCTAGAAACAGGCTATAATAGCGATTTTGAGCAATACAGACCGGGTTATGCTTATTTTAAAATCTTTCGTCTCAAAACCCTAGCTCTAATTACTGGTTTTTGAGCATTGGGTGGAATTTCTGCCACATTTTTTCTGGCACTGTGATTATTGCAGTAGTTCTTCTTCTTGTAGGGGTATTTTTCATTTGGATAAGGGAATAAAACCCATCCGCTTAACTGTGGGAAGTACTTGGGAATAGCCCTAAAACTCATTGTGAGGAGTACCATAGGAACCTTGAAGTAGTTGTCCATTGAGAGGACCTGCCAAGCGAAAAGGGCAATGACCCCCACCAGATTGACTAGATTGCCATCTGTGAGGAAAACCAAAGAGCTGCCATTTTTGGCCAAGCGGTTAGCAGTTTTACCTATGCCGTGAAGTGAGGGGTACTGCCCCAATACTCAAGCCTGAGATAGCCTTGGTGGCTGAGTGACTAGCTTTGAACCATTACGAAGCTGAATATACCTGAGGTCCATATCTATTTAAAGTTGATAACACGCAGAATTCTAGACTTGTCACAAATCATTTACTCCAATTCAAGTTGATAAAGCACAACTTTTTAGCACCGCCAAATATCATTTCTTCAGGAAAAACAAAAAAAAAACAAAAAAAATATTTGTTTTTCAGCCATATATTCCTTGATTTAGGTCCATTTCTCTTGAAAATTCACTGTAACTCCTATCATTCCATTCTACATATTTCATTCATTGAGGACCCTATCCCAAGTCCACTTCCCGAAGCTCGAAATTCCATCTCCTTTTTTCACCCTGCTTCTGAACTTCACATTTTTTGTTTCCTTGTCCCTTAGAAAGTTTCCACAACCTAGTTACCCACTCGCTTTTTTTCCCAACTCAAAATTTTCCTTTTCTAAAAACCTCTTTGTTTTTGTTTTTCCACCCCTTTCCGATTTAAAAAAAAAAATTGCTTATGGTTGTCACCCGTGCAGGAGCAAATAGATAAATGGAAGAAGAACTTGTCACCCTCAAGACCAAACTCGAATATCTGGATCAAAGATTTCTCGACCTCCATCTTCAGTATTCAGCCATGAGCAACCGGCAACAGCCTGAGTCTTCTGCTGACACCGTGTTCTCTACTTCCAACAACTTTTGTGGGCCGAATATTGAATTCCCTCGCTTCAATGGTGATGATCCAACTGAATGGATACACAAGGCAGAACAATACTTTAATATGCATAACAGTTTTGATGTCACCAAAGTCCCACTTGCATCATTTCATTTGGAACGTGAAGCCCTTCAATGGTTCTATTGGTACATCAAGGATCATGAAGAGCCCCAATGGATAGATTTTTGCCAACTCCTTTTGCACTGATTTGGCCCTAGTGGTTTTGATGAATTCATAGGAGCACTCACCAAACTTCGTCAGACTGGCACGGTGAGAGAGTATCAGACAGAATTTGAGAAATTAGTCAAGCACATAGAAGGATTTTCTGATGCATTCTACAAGAGTTGTTTTATCATTGGTCTTAAGGATACAGTTCGATCTAAGGTTTACATGTTATGTCCCAACACAATGATGGAAATCCTGGGGTTGATAAGTTGATAGAGGACAAGATCAAGGCTCAACAATGCCCCAAATCCACTTTTGTTCCATTCAACAATATGGTTTCCCAAAGACATCCAATCCCTCCAACTCCTAGACCCACTCCTATCAAGCATTTGTCTAAAGCCGAGATGCAGGAATGTAGGGAAAAATGATTTTGTTATAATTGTGATGGGAAATTCACCCGTGGACATCAATGCACTGAACAAAAACCCTATCTCTTGGATGTGGTTTCTTCGCCTGCACTTGAAATTTGTGAAGTTGCTCAGGATCCAGTAGACGATCAGATTGGCATTCAGCAACCACCTATTGACCCTCATTCTCATGATGAACACCCATAGATATCTCTCCATGCATTAGTCAGAGTCACCGCCCCACACACCATGTAGGTCAAGGGTTTCTTCAAGAAGATTCCTCTTACAATACTCATTGATTCTGGTAGCACCCATAACTTTATTGACCCTTAGATTGCCAAACAAGCTGATAGTTTTGTCCATCCTTGCTCCGTCTTTCAAGTCATGGTTGCCAATGGGGGCACCTTACCTTGCAAAGGAAAGTGTCGCAATGTGTGTATCTATATTGGAGATTATAACTTGTGCTCTAACATGTTTGTCATGCCTCTAGGAGGATGTGATGTGATTTTGGGAACTCAATGGTTATGCACACTTGGACCCATCTTATGGGATTTTACTGAACTGTGGCTGCAATTTTCAGTCAATGGGAACAAACACACATTCAATGGCTTACAAATAGGTTCTCTCAACATCATCAGTTCCCATCGCATGGAAAAACTCCTTAAGACGAATTCACATGGTGTCATTGTTCAGCTCCATTTCATTCAGATGCAACCTTCAGCAGTCTCAACTACTCCCTTGGATCTTTCATTCTGATGCACCCTTCAGATGCCTGATTTTTCCAAGCTCTCTTCACTCTTGAGAGTGATGCTTACGACAATGTACTTGGGGTTGTCCTCTTTTAAGATGAACATCCCATTGCATTCATTGACAAATCCCTTTCTGGAAAGAATTTATCCACCTCTACACATGAGAAGGAAATTATGACTATTTTGCACATAGTACAAAAGTGGTGGCCATGCCTCTTAGAGAATCCTTTCGACATCAAGACAGATCACGAGAGTTTGAAATATTTCCTGGAACAACGGGTCTCATCCCCAACACAACAGAAATGGGTTAGCAAACTCAAGGATTATGACTATAAGAAAACTCAGGACAATCTTGTGGTGGATGCTCTTTTCCACACATTTGATTCCCATGTTTCTCTTTCAGCTATTTCTCTGCCTATTCCGACTTGGTTACACTCTGTTCAGAAAGGCTATGTCAATGACTCATTATCTAAAATCATCCAACCATTGGACAGTAACCCTTTTGTGGTACCGCATTTCTCTTGGGATGGCTCTTCTCTGAGATACAAGGGTTGTTTGGTGCTTCCCCAGAGCACAGATATTAAACTTGCAGTCTTTTATGAACTCCATGCTTCTCCATCGGCAGGGCACTCTAGGTTCATGAAAACATATGAGAGGGCATGATGTCACTTCTTTTGGAAGGGAATGAAATGAGAAATTCAGTAGATAGTTTTCGAATGTGCTCCTTTTCATCACCACTAAAGTGAAACTACACTCCTTTCCAGATTGCTCGAACCTTTGCCCATCCCTACAAGGATTTGGACATATATTTCGATGGATTTCATTCAAGGGCTCCCTAAATATGGAGGGAAGACCGTAATCTTAGTTATGGTTGATCGACTCTCCAAATATCATCATTTTTGTTCTCTCAGACCACCATATACCATCTCCTCAATTGCACAAATTTTCATGGACAAGACATTCCTTCTTCATGGAATCCCTTCTTCCATTGTCTCAGACCGCAACATACCTTTCACAAGTCATTTTCTCCTTACTAACACCAAAATGAATATGAGTTCAGTTTATCACCCACCAATAGATGGTTCGAATGAAGTCATCAACAACTATTGGGAAACTTATCTTCGTTGTTTAACCTCTGAAGAACAACATCTGTGGGAAAAGTGGCTCCCTCTCGCTAAATGGTGGTACAATACTTCCTACCATACTGCATCTCAAATGACTCCATATGAAGTAGTTTATGGTGAAGTATTTTATGGTCACACACCTCCAATACTCCTTCCATACACCCCCAGCAGTTCACCAGTTCAGGCCATTGACATGGTTCCCCCAACAGTTCACTAGTTCAGGCCATTGACATGGTTCTTCGAAACCGACATCAGATTCTTCACCTTCTGCAGGACAATATTCACATGGCCAGAACCCACATAGAACACCAAGTTGATTAGCACCGTTCTGAGTGCACTTTTCAAGTCGATGACATGGTTTTTATTTGTCTCCAGCCTTATAAGTAATCCTCCTTGAAACTCAATGAGAATCAAATGCTCGCTACAAATATCTCTTGTCCATATACAGTTCTTCAGAAGATTGGGTTTGTTGCTTATAAATTGGCACTTCCTCCTTCTTCTCGCAGCAAGTGATTGGCACCAACATCAGAGCACAAATTGTTGTACTAGAATGGGATAATGAAGGATCCATCATTTCAGATCCGGCGACCATCCTCAATAAGCGCACTTGTCAAATTCACTCTTGGCCCATCACAGAGGTCTTAATTCAGTGGCACAACATGCAACCAGAGGATGCTACATGGGAATCGCTCCTTCAGATTCAGCAACAGTTTCCACATCTAAAGCTTTGAGGACAAAGCTTTTTTTTAAGAGGGAGGGGATGTTAAGAACCCATGTCAACCCTCCTCTTTATTTTGTTAGTATATTTTATCAGACGCATATGCTTTGTAAGTCATTCCATTAGTATGTTGTATCATCCCACATTCATGGGGAGTAAGTAATAGTTGTTAAGTTGTCTAGTTATTATGTTGCATTATCCCACATTCATGGGGGGTAATATTTGTTTAGATTAGACTTAGTATATAAGTATGTGTATAGGATAATGAAAGCATCGAAGAGTTATTTTGTATTGAGCTTCCTCAAAGGAGGTTGCCCCCTCGAAGTGGCTCGCGATCAATAAAATCTCTTTTGTGCTCCAATATTTCTATTATATCGTGCATTTTGATTGTTCATTGCAGGAGGTTCTCCACACAGATGATGGCTAAGCTGAGTGCCAAGTTGGGTTTTATTCATGAAAACTCAACTCCTTACTATCCACAAGCTAATGGCCAGGTTGAAGCCATTAATAAGGTCTTGAAGACTATGCTTCGTAGGATGGTTGGAGATCATAAATCCAATTGGAATTTAACTCCTTTTTTTTTGCATTTTAGGCTTACAAATCTTAAATTAAAACAATGATCGGTTTTACGCCTTTTCAATTGGTCTACGGACTGGAAGCTGTTTTACCTATTGAGTGTGAAATTCCATCACTCAATATTACTGTTGAGCTTCTTCCCAATACTTCTAACGAGGAAGAACGTTTCCTTTATCTGTTGAATGGTGATGAGACTCAATGAGATGCCTCCTTGGATAATGACTCACATAAAAAATCGATCAAGGCTCAATACAATAAATCGGTCCAGCCTTGTGTTTTCAATGAAGGAGATCTAGTTCTAACCTATGATCAGAAACATGATAAACTTGGGAAGGGGAATCTTGAATCCATGTGGTACGGTCCCTATATTGTAAATAAAGTATTAGAAAAAGGGGCCTATGAGCTAGTTGACTATGATGGGATACCTTTCTGGAAACCTTGCAATGGGTTGTACCTAAAAATGTACTATGCTTTGTATATATTCGCATCAGTTCCTTGTAAATAAGTACATTTTTGAATTTTTAGTGTGGTTTTTTTATTATTTAAAATATGGTTTTGAGTTCTTGTCCAAATTATTCTTATCCCATGTTTTTATTCTACAGATCAGATGGCCTTCTATGGTTTTTTTGATGGTGCTTTCAGTCATACCCTGAATCTTTCTTTAGCTGCATGGGTGTTGTATTCCCAAGCTCGTGACCTAGTTAGTTCAGGAGTGGTTTGTATAGGTCTGACCACTAATAATATCGTTAAGTATCACGCATTGATAGGTTTGTTAACTGAAGCTGCATCTCATGACATTGATAATTTGGTAGCTTTTATGGACTCTCAACAAGTGGTTTCTCATTTAAACCACGTTTATTCCATTCGAAACCTGGTGCTTCTTTGATTGTTTCGAAGGGTATGTTTGTTAGAAAGGTCATTTGCATCTATTACTTATTAACATATTCTGAGATCTTGTAAACCGGTTGCACATTCACTTGCCAATTATATGTTAGATTGGTATATTGCTCATTCATGACATTGATAAGTAAAATTAAATGGTCCATTGTAAATAAACAGTAAAAAGACATAAAACTCATGTAAATAGCATTCCATTATTAAATATAGGTATACCTCCAATAGATAAGTCTATGTGTGTATATATATATATATAAAGTTTTTACAAAAAATATGGTCTCAAGACATCGATTGAAGCACGTTGGCTTTCAGGACTATAAAATGACAAGAATACTAAATCTAGGTATATTTTAGTGTGTACATCATGTCGAATCGTAGTGGTGTTCATGGTAGCACATGATGGATCTTTCCACTCTACGTAGCAAGCATCCAAAATGACTTGATACTCCCATTGTATGCCTTTGATAACTCCTAGGGAGGTCATCCACTGATATGTCCAGGATATCCAATGTGAGCTGGTTAAGGTTCTCTTCCAACTCTGTCATCTCATCATCTCCGCGATGTACAAAGTGGTCCCTCCCTCTCCTGTCTAAGGGAGATGAACCCCCAGGTCGTGCCAATCCCACATATGTATGATAAAATTAGGTCTTGTTAACATACATAAAAATTATGAAAACATGAATATCTTAGTGTTTCACTCACCAATGTCACCCCACTGATCATCTATGGGTAGGGCCATGTTTGTACCTCCCATGAAATCGGTACCTGCGTACGCATAGTCCTTGATCATAAGAAACTGGTCATCCAACCATCGAAAGAATGCAGCCACGTACTTGACCTTGGATCCACTGCCTCCATGGCATGCCATAACCTCCACCCATCTCAACATGCATGGATATATTTCCCTCTACTCAGTGAAGGACACCTGTGGCCTCGCCTGTGGTTCTCTCTCTCAAATAATGACACTAGGATAGTGCCATAACCAAATTGTATCAACTCTCCCCGTCGACACTTGGTCAGCTGCTCGTTGAAATTAATAAGTGGGGATTTATCCCAATTTAATACCGTAGGTGACATTTCCTCCAAGGCATAGTGCATGTGTGCAAGGGATGCTTGGTGAGCCCCTTGGCTCCCTGGGATGTGCTACATAGTGAACAATACCGTGCGAAGTGGAAATTCCATGACAAATTTGATGGGTATCTTGTTTCCGCACATTTGTGTGCCTGGAAAGAAATAACAATCAATAAGATCTTGTGTGGTGATTTACTCACCACGAGGACCAGTCAATGAGATGTGTGCTCCCCTCCTAAACAATACTGTGAGGAAGTATATATCCTCTACTTCCACCGTCAGAATGTGAGCCCCTACCTCAAAATACTGTTTCTCAGGATTCCACATCTTCAGACTGTAATCTAACAATGTCACTTGTGACCTCATTCTGGGCACATTAAATAAATTCAATAGCCCGCATCTACGTAGAGCAGCCAAAGTTCTAGCATCATTCCCACCTCTAATGTCATCGAGTTGATTCTCTCTTTCCTTCCAAGTCACCCTGTCCGCTGAAAGTAGCCTCCCAAAAATTTAAAATGGAGTATTAGAATATAATTAAACCCATTGAAAATAATTCCACTTGTTTATTTTGGACTATTTTTTCAACGTTCTAGGGAAACTTGCGGCACCGCACTTTACGCGTTATGACATAGCGGTTCCATCGTGTTTTTCTATAGGAAAAAGCGCGATGTCACCTAGGCATCTCCGTTCCTGAAAGAGAAAAGAGCATTACCTAGTAAACACATTTTCCCATTATATAAATTCCTCAAAACCCCTAAAACATGCATAAAATGAGAAAAGAAAACCAAGAAAAGATTAGGAATGAGCTTAGGTTTTACCTGGATCTGACGGTTCTAGAAATGGTTGACTTATGACTCCGCAATCCTTGTTTAAAATCTACACCCAAAATGACTCAAAATACTCACCAAGTGGTAAAAATACAAATGGTAAGTATTTTTTACTATTTACAATGTTTTATTTACTTTTTTAGGGTTTTATTTTGATTATTTTAATTATTTCATTAAAATTCACCCCTAAATGGTCAATTAAAATATAGTTTTTTATTTTTTAAGAGTCTAATGGTCATTTTGAAGTTTGCAGGGTATTGAGAATTGAATTTTTTGGATATGAATGAGTTTATTTTCGAATTTTTCATCCTTTCACAAAATAGAAAAAGAATTTGAGCATTGTTTTCAAAGCTTTGGTCTTGCTCGTAAAACCTAGCACTAAATTTCTGAGTCAAATTTTACTTCTTTTTTTCAGACTCATTAAACTCTTTTTCATGAAAAGAAACCCTAATGGGGTCTTCTTTAAGCTCTTTTCGGACTACTGAAATATGAAAATACTTCCAAGTGAACTTGTCTTCTTTACTCTCGTAAAAGGACTCGAACAATCTTCTTTTAGATGGTAGTTTACCCATTTTTTGGTTCAGATCGACTAAATTACGAAAAAGGAATACTCTAGTCATTGACTAGAAGAGTTCTCTAAGGTATTATTTTATACTTTTTTCAGGCCTTGAAGACTAAATCATACAAAAAATGTCACTTTGGAGTCTTCTTCCATTTCGTTTAGACTCTCTAAACATGAACGATACTGAGTTTAATTTCAATGGAATCGTTAAATTATACACTGAGAGATACTCTTTTGGGAACGAACCCCTCCTTTCCTAGGTTCAGAAAACATGTGAGAATGAAATTATCACATGATAAGCTACAACGAGTGTTTGTTACCCTCTTTGAACTCGCAAAAACAAAAAAGAGGCACTCATCAATCATTATGGGGAAAGTAATCGAAGGGAACCATTTTTCATTTCCAATAATGGCAGTTTGTAGTCACCTTTGAACATGGCATTTGTCTGCATTTCATTCAGTCAATTGGGTATTCATTTTTCTTTCGAGTCAATCCAATTTCATGAGTCATGTCAATCCTTTGAGTCTTTCGAAGAATGCATCATCTGTCATCGCATTGTATCGTGGTATCTGCCTCGTCAAGTCATTGCTACCAAGTCTTCGATCGGGCTGCTCTATGTTCAAAAGGGAAATTGTATTGAGAATTTACATCTGTGGTAAAAAAATACCTTTGTGTCAGTTACCTTTGAGTTAGTACTATGGTTACATCTACTCAAATTACAGAACTTTGTTTCAAGTTTCATGTCGTTGATGTGGGATTCATCATGTCCCTCCTTCAATGCAACTATTCCTGTCGACTTCAACTCATCATCTGGGAATTAGTATTATTAAAAAGGGAGTACCTTGAGATCTGTATGCATCTATGAAAAATTATCTCACTTTCGACAATAGGTTAACATCATTGAACTTTGATTGAAATATTCAACCGAATGTTCGACATAAAACCATCTATTCACATTCAGAGGAATGTACTTGAGTACCTTGGGAATCATCAACAACAATGGTGATATCCCTTGCACTTGTTAATGGTTTTCATAATTGACCGGTAATCAAGTGGTTTCTACCATGTTCGACATCAAGACATTGTAATCACATGGATATAATTGTACTTTGTTGAATATGAGATGAAGACCCTGGGTATTTGTTAAGTGTTCATTTCTTTCCCCGGGTTGCGATGGAGTATTTGTATGAGTCCTAGCATGGATCCACATTTGTATGGTTGTGGTTGTGCTCAAATGCATTTGTAAGACATAGGTCTACATTGTATGTCATGTAGCTATGTCCATGTTTGAGTCTTCTTCGCATGGATCTATGATGTATTCTAGTATCCATGATTGTTTATACTTCACATGGATCTGCATTGTATTAGTCAACAACCATGATGAAATTCATTTGGACATGAATTAAAGTGTTGATGTATTGTAGAATAAGTTGGGTTGTTGAAGATCTCCGGTTAGTGAACTCTTGCCTCGAAGTGATAACTTGTTCTTGAACCTATCCTATCCCTCTAGCCTCATGCTTTGGTGGGGGATTTTGTTACACACACTTCTCATCATCATCATATAATGAGAATCAAATACCAGTTTTTTCCTCGAATCCTCAAGTTGTGAAGTTGAAAGTGGGCTAGGATTAGTGATTTCACACCTTTGTCCACCACCGCACTTTCCTTGTGGTCAATTTGAGCTACCCCTATGCGTAACACCTTTTTTCCTTAAAAAATCAGTGGTGCCACCACCACATGCCTTCATACAATGAGCGATGCACTTTGGGTAATGATCTGTCTCAATTGGAAAAGAGCGATGCTTGAGTTTTAAAGGTAAAAAAAGAAGCTTCAAGAGGCTCCTTGAAGCTTGGATTCGTGGCAACCTCATCCCTACACTTCTGGACCACCTGGATTCGAGATCCATCCTTGTAGGATCTCCCATCCACCTCACCCATGATATTCTCAACCTTCCCTACCCTCCCATGGCTATAAGTACTGGCTCACCTTGCATGGGTAAAGGGGGAAAGATTATGCTACAACATCAAAACTCTAGCCAAATACAGCCAAGGAGAGTGAGCATTTGGTAGACAAGTTTAAAGATTTGGAGGCAAGGTTTACTTGAGAAGAGAATTCTCAACACTAAGGATTTGGTTGTAATTTCTCTCTTTATTCCATTTATGCAATAAAATTTCCTTTCCCATGAATGATATTGTGTATGAATCATTTATTTCATTGTTTAACTCCTTAGTCATCAGCATAGGATCATAGGTTGTACTTGGTACTTTGATATTGTATGTGCTTTGTTGTGTATTTCTTGCAGGTGAATCTGTGGAGATCAAGCACTCCAAAGTCCATCATATTACAATGTATGATAGGTAAAAGAATCCATTCCAAGAATCTATTTGACCTTAGGGGAAGTGCTTTTAGTCGTTGTGACTCCTTTGTTCTAGATTCGAGTGTTTCAGTCTATGGAAACAACTTCTGTCCGTAGAAGGTGAGTATTTCCAATAACAGATATGAATATAGAGTAGCATGATTAATTCATGAGATATGAATGTTGATTTGTATGATTGATTCATAAGATATGAATGTTGGGCTGCATCATTGTTCATTAAGATATGGATATAGAGTTGTGCGATTATTCATGATATATGAATGTAGGGCTACATGATTATTTGATTATCATATGCTTTTATAAAATTAGATTTTGTTTCATTACAATCTGTATTCATGGGATTATGAATGATGTTATGATATGAACACGATTAAAAGAATATGTTACAATCTTCATATTTATTGGTAAATAGAAAACTCAAGTTAAGAAGAATAAGGAGTTGCATAAATATTCATGATATTTAAATATATGATTGATATAGAACTACAAAACATTACATGAAATATGAATGGGGTTATGTCAAAACATTGATTTAATGTGTACATAACTATATAAAAACTAAAAATACATTGAAGTATTCATGTGATTAAAAATCATGAAATATGGTTATCCTGAAACATTGGTTAAAGTGTTTTGATTGCCAGTATGTATTATTTGTCATTTTATTTAAATGACTGGATTATGCAAGGTTGCTAATAACTTGATTGAATTTGGATTGTAGGGAAAAACTATTTGCGCTGACCTACAGGTAAAAATGACATGTATTGAATGAGGAGTAATTCCGATGGCTAATATTCAAAAGAGAGCAGGATGCTGTGAAGCAAGAAACTTTTGGTAGCAGATTTAGAGGTTCCTATGTGTTAGGAAGAAGTCATAATAGAAGCACTAATTATATTCTAAGAGATGTGAAGAATCTTGAAGATAATAAATTATCCTATTTACATTCATATGTCAATAATATATTCAAACATAGATGAGCATGAAGTCTCCGCGATGGAAGACCTAGATTATGATTTTGACATCCTGATGGTCAAAGGAAGTAGCTAGATTCACTAGCTCTTGAAGAACCAATAAAGCAGATTTATGTATCTTCTGTTAAGAGAAGACCTGTATGATGCTCATATTCAGAAGGAATTTGTAAACTGTATTCAAGAATGTTGTTACGATTCTTATGAATAGTTGTGTGGCAGTCACTAGACAAATATTTTTCTCAGTTTATGAAAATGTGCAGTAAAAGAGCCCGTAGAATTTCAGGATGATGGACTATATGAAGTTAAATATGAAAGTTTATAATTCTTATTTCATATTTGGAGGATATCAAGTCATTTGATATGTATTTGGCTAGCCACGGGTCCCAGGATCGATTATATGCTTTGCATACATAGACATGTACAAAGCATGTTTTGTGGTTGCCTACTTTGTACAAATGTATATGAAATTAGATGTCTCGATAAATGGAATAAATATTCAAAGATATATGATATATGAATAATATAGTGATCGAGGAAATATCACATGTATTTCTCTAGATAGATCATGTTGAAAAGCAGTAAGGATTTATGAGGTTTCTAGTAAGTTATATCCAATACATGGTACATATCCAGAGATGAGCAACATTTCCAGCATTCTCACTAAGCCTCTACCTAGGGCAATATTGGTATAGAAAAACTCCTCTGGTTGAATAGGGAGTAATGATGTGTCTTCACATGTGGAAACAGATAAAGTCCCAACAATTTAGTCATGGTACATCACTCAGGAAACCAGGATCCGTGATACCTTGTGGAGAGAATCCACATGAGTAGAGACATGGTCAAAGTCTCAGATACTATTGACACTCAAGAAGAGTTACAGTCTAAACTGTCAGAGAATAGTTAAACCTCTTGAAGAGGTAGTTAGGGTGCTGCAGTATAAAGAGAAGGATCACTGAGAAAGTGATTAGGCCTTGAATAACATCACATGGAAATTTTCTAGATAATAGAAGATTTAAGAAGTCAACAAATGTTGAAGAATGAAAGAAAAGATGATACTTTATTTCTGCATGATATTACACATTTGCTATATAATGTTGTATATGATGGATTTAAAATCCATGGTTTCCATTTTTGAGAAACTATATTATGGATTGGATCCAAATGATGCTACTATGTGTAAGTAGCTAGTTGGTCTTTGAGCATACTTGTTTTTTTTATGCTTGCTACTGATCATATGTTTGAGTACCTTTGAGGTACATTAGAATAGGATATTTATTGTATTATGATACATGGAAGACCTATTATATAATTTTACTATCTAACTATTGTTTTATCTTGAAATAAGCGATGTAAATTGCGGCTAATACTATAAAAGCTAAGTGTATTGCGGCTAGTACTACAGAAAGCGAGATGTATGTCAGAGAGTACTACATGTTGAGGAGTAGTGTAGCTTAGGAAGCTACCTACTAGGGTGAAATACTTGAGCCTACAGTTATTAGGGGTTGATAGTCAAGATTCCGAAAAAACCCTATGTGTGATACGATAAAACACATTGAGATGAAGTTTTACTTCATCAGAGTCATGGTCATGTACAATGAAATTTCAGTACATATATACTGATGAGAAGATTGAAAATTTGTGGACAATTTGTTGTTAGTGATGAAGTTGATTTACTTCCAAGATAAGCTTGGTCTGGAAGGAAATTCCTGGTAAAGCAGAGAATGCCTCCCTTGCTGAGAGGGAGTGTTAAATGTAAAGCATCAAGAGTCATTCTCCACGAGACTTGTGTTGTATCAAGTCTGTAAATTATGTTGTATTAATTTCACAAACCTTTCCATGAGACTTGTGTTGTATAAAGTCTGAAACTTATGTTGTACTAAGGTCATCAACTTATGTTGTATTAAGTTAATCAACCTATGTTGTATTAAGTTAAGATCTTGTGTTGTATCAAGCTAGGATTTTGAGGTCAAGAGATATGCATGTATTGTGATCTTATGTTGTATTAAGATCAAGATCTTATGTTGTATTAAGATCATGACCTTGTATTGTATCAAGGTTATATACTTGTGTTGTATCAAGTAAAGAACTTATGTTTATTAAGTTCATGAGTATTTTGTTGTATCAAGACCATATGACATGTGTTTTGTCAAGTCATGAGGATATACTATGTGATGTATGGCTAGTCATGGTCACTAGGTGCTACAAGTCTCCTTTAGGAATTAGCTACCCCTAGATTGATTTAATTTAGAATATTACTATATGACCCAAGGTAATACATATGATCAAACCTAAGTAACAATTTCCTTGATTATAATATGATATGATAGATGATTAAACATAGACCATGCAGTAAGATAAAGAGATTATGAGATAAACAAAATTTGAAGTGAACTCAAGTTATAAAACTTCAGTTAAATATGAATACATGCTTTAGTTAAAGCATCAGTTGAACTATTAATGATCAAAATTCAGTTAAGTAAAGAAGAGCTTAGTGTTCATAAATCAACAAGATTCAGTTAATAATGGTTAACTATGCGATTAAATAAATATGGAGTAATTAATTAAAGTGTTTACACTTTAGTTAGACTAAGAGAAGACACTTAAGTTAATCAAAGGACGACACTTCAGTTAAGAAAGCGTGTTTAATGCGACACTTGAGTTATTTCACTATGACATTTATGTTATCATGTTAACTAAGTGATCAGTATTCAATTAGATATTGAGTTCACTCCAATGTCAGTTAACTATCAGTTAATATCCATGATTGAAGGTACGACGCATTAGTTGTGCATGATGAAGATTCAATGAATGAATTGATTATTTGAAAAATTGAATTGGAAATTGTAATGCATGCGTGGATAATTATCATGCAACCATTCACTAGGGTTTGCATGGAAATCATTATGGAGTGTTATTAATATGATAGGCATATGACAAGTTCATAACAATTGTAACAATGGATCTCTCTTCTCTATTGCTCCATATTATCTCTTATTGGGAAATCTGCTTATGTTGTAAAAGTCATTCTCTACAATCTATCTATTATACTTTGAAGAATTGTTGAGGTATTTCATCCTCTCTGTTTGTGCTAGAAATTGTTCCTAGACTACAAAGGGAACAAGCTAGTACAATCTCAAAACAAAAAGAAAAATGGAATTGTTTTTTTTTAAATTTTGGTTTGGAAGTTCATCAACAAGAAGGTAAATAATAAGCACACTAACACAAGAACTAAATCATGAAAAGGCATGAAGGACTGTGTTATCACTCCAGGAAACTCGTCTAGGTTGCAACTCGAGGATGCTTGGTAACTTACAATATTTTTGGGGTTTTCTAAAATGGATCAAGTCAGGTGACCTATATGACCTTCCACTCTCAAGACATGCATGAAACTCAATCAAGTACAAGGCTTTTAGTTACCACTATTCATAGGTTGACAATATGGTGCTCGGATGGATAATTCATCATGTTGGCAGATTCATACATAAAACAAATACATATAAATGGCTAAATCATGATAAGGAAAGCACTTATAATTCAAGTCACATCAACATGCCAATAGGGTGACAGCAATCAGACATTAATTAACTTGAATATAACCTAAATAACACATTCAAGCATAAGCATAGAAAAGACAGAAATGGAAGCTGAACAAATGATAACAAAAGAGCTTATATTAGGTCATGAGCAAAATGAGAAGCTTCATAATAGTAATGGTCTACTAGTCCCCGAAGTCAAACCTTTTCATTAAAATGAGTCTTAGGCTTTATAGCCTTTAAAAAAATAGTTAGATCCTGAAAATTTGGATCTGATTCACTAAAAATAGACAAAATAACTATTTTTGCATAATTAGGTCATAAAACCCTAATTATCTACTAGTCTAACTAACTGTAGAATTCGTTCACTCTGTGAACCTTCTGATAACTAAAATAGGTACTGGGAATTGGTGCCATGGGTATTCTACTAGCTAAGTCACTGTTCACTTTGACAGCTAGGTGTTGGTGGCCTTTTCTCCCTTTAGGTCATAGCAAAGTTGAAGCACACCTTCCATAATTTTTTCTTTAATGTCCCTTATCTTCATATTGTGTCCCTGAGCCATCCAAGTTCACCCAAAACTGGTCCTGCACTTCAAAACTTAATATTATGCCTCTGTCTGCTTTTGGTGGTAAAGAGGCCAAAGTATAGGAACCGTTAGCTATTGAAAGCAGGGATTTCGGTGGCTAATGAACTACCTTAGCACCCACCTAAGCCACCGAAAGCCCTGTTATTCAAAAATTCTTAGGCCATCTTAAAAAATTTCTGTCAAGTTTTTTTGCTCAGCTTTCTTTTTCAGTAGGCTCTATAATAGGAGGGTTAACAATAGCCTAGCTGGCTTCTGGAGGCTGAAGGCTAACTACAGCTTCAACTAGGTTTTCCAATGTGAGGTGGCTGCTAGGGTTTAGCTTGGCCTCCTTCATTTGCAATTTCTAAAGACTAATCATCCTATATAATATTGTATTGTCTTTTAAGTACCTTGTATTTAGTCTTTTTAAGAAAATATACCTTTCTCTCTGCTCTAGGTAATATTTATGCAGTAGCTTGTTCCTACTGGTCAACATAGCATTATTCCTCTTTACCTGTCTAACCAAAACTTCCATCTTATATACTTTCCTCAGCAATTGATTTATCTTTTGAGTCTTGGGATTGCTGGAGGAATCCTTCTCTACTAGTTCATCTTGCTCTTTAGGTGTAGGTGATGGTAGCTCTGGAATCTCTTCCACAACCTGCAAAGCTAGGTATGCAACTTCTCCTTGTTACTCTTCTGAATTTGAGTAGGACAGGTTCAAGATGTTCTCACTGTGTGTTGCAAATTCTTGGCCCTTTTCACTGAAATCCAAGTTTCTTTTGACCTTCTTGGATTTGGAAGAGGAGGGGGGCTGTTCTATTGGTGTTAGTGATATAGCCCTTCTCTTTCTTCTCCAACTCCTTGGTGTGCTGGACCTTTTGGTAGGATACTTCCCTTTTCTTTAGGCTGAAGGCCTGTTTCAAATCCATTCCAAAACAAAAAATAAGGCCATGCCATATTCATCCTTTTCAACAATTCTTGGATCAATAGTTGGATAAGGCCATGGTGAGACAATCTACCAGCAATCTAGGTTAGATGAGCCTCCACCTGGTGTGCCATTTTTCCCAAACTCCTATGTAAGTAAAAGGGCAAATTTAGTGGGATTTTACCTGTGAAGTGGTTCATTAATTTAAAATGGTAGATCATGGCTCTGTTATATCTTCCTTCACATGTTATGTAGACCACAATGGCCTTCATCAGTTGTTTCCACCTCTCTTCTAACCAGGAGGATGGCACACTCTTCTTCCACACCACCCCTATATACTCAGGCTTTAGGTAAGACCTGAACTCTATATCCTTTGGTATGGTGGTTTTGAACCACTTTTCTCCTGTGCCAAGGAGTTTGGTCACTTTAGTAATTAAGGTTTCATCTATGTGGAATTCCTCTTTGCCTATGACTACCTTAAAGGCATCAAATGAGAGAGCAAATGCCTCAGCCACCTATTGATGTGAACCTTGTACCTTCTCACAAAACCTTTAGCAGCCAACATCCTAGAAAAGTTTATAGACCTCTGGATGTGCTTCCAAATAGTTGATATCTCCCAACTCCTTCCTAAGAGAAGGTCCTCCCTTCTTCATCTTGCTGAATGCCACTCCTGGGTACCTGCAAAAGTAATTTTAAGCTCTATATGACAGTGTTTTAGCAGGCTGCTTCTCAGAGATGGTTATCCAATGGAGAGAAATGCTCAATTCGAGGGTGGGGTGTACTGAATATTTGGCACTAATTATGAGGGCTTTATCCTTGATGGTGGAGGCTGAGGTCAGAGGGTGATGTCTGTAGTTTATCTTTTTGAGACCCCTTTCCCATCAATGATGTCAAAATTAGTCTGGATACTCGTTGGGCCTTTCTGCAGCTCTGTGTATCGGTGGAGGGAGAAAGAGGGTTTCATCACCTCAGTCATCAACAGTTTCACATAATGACCTTATTACTTATTCCCTCACGCAGTTACGCAGCCTCATGTCCTTTTGGTGGTTTCTCACGCTTTGTAATGATCGCTTCTTGGTTGACGGGGTTTGATTTGACCAATTTTTTAACGGTTTCCATTTTTACCTTTTTGGTAGTTAACAGTCTTCGAGATTTTGACTGCTATCTGCTACAACGATGTCTTCCTGTGGCTAATGAAATGATATCCATTTCACCTAAGCCACCGAAACCGTTTACCCCATGCCACAATGAAACTCAGCTTTCAGTGGATAGTGGTGTCCCCAAAAAACCCTTTTAACTGCCGAAAACCCATCCTTTTGGTGGCTAATGAGATGTCAAAGCTTTCACCTAAGCCACCGAAAGCACTTTTTCCCCAACGCTCTTTTTCTTGCTTTTGGCGGTTAACGCCCCTCTTGAAATGTTCCCTAAGCTGCCGAAAGCAACCATTTTAGGTGGCTAATGAGATGTCAGAAGTCTCGCCTAAGCCACCTAAAGTACCTCTACCAATGTCACTTTCTGTCCACTTTCGGCGGTTAACACCCTTCTTGGCCCGTTTACTAAGCTGCCGAAAGCAACCCTTTTCGGTGGCTAATGAGATGTCTGAAGTCTCGCCTAAGCCACCGAAAGTGCTTTTACCATTGACTTGATCGGACCTATTTTTGGTGGTTTAGATTTATCCTGCGTTAAACTGTTAGCTGCTAAAACAAAGTCTTTCAGTGACTAATGAGCTATTAAGAACCCCTCCTAAGCCACCGAAAGATAAAACTTCCAATTTCTTCAACCATAGCGCAAACAGAGACCTTCAATTTGTTAGTCATCTCTAAATCTTTCATTATATGACTCAAATTCTTCAAACTATCAAAATAAATTTATTTTGGGAGATAACATCTGGCTCCTACTTGGGGATGGGAAACTCCCTGTGAGGTCCTAAGAACCCCAGACCAAAATTCCTTTCCTTGAAGACAACTAAAAACTTAACACTATCATTTACTGTTCCATTGGGCATGGAGTTTATTCTGTAAGAAAAAACAACCTAATAACTACTAATTTACAATGACAAGGCCTCAGAGCCTCAAATAAAGTAAAGTTTTAGAAAACACCCATTCGCTAGGCCATCAAACACCTCTTCCCCTTCCAGATTCTGCAATTTGAAGGTGTTATTCTTATGTACATGAGCTATCACAAAAGGTCCAATCCACAAAGAGTCAAACTTTCCATGTTTTCCCTTGTCTTGTCTGACAGCATCCCACTTGAGGACCCAATCTCCAACCTGAAAGTTGTCTACTTTTGCTCTTTTGTCAAACATGACCTTTATCTTCTGTTGATGGGCTTCTGATTTTCCTATCACTTGTTCCCTGACTTGTTGCAACTCTACCAAATCCATCATCCTCCTCACCATATCATTTGGTTCATCTTCTTCTTCCTGAAATAATTTTTCCACTGGTAGAATGAGCTGAATAGGAAAAATGGCCTTAGTACCATAAACTAATTTGAATGGAGAAGTCCTGATAGATATTTTGTTTGTTACCCTATCAACCCATAAAGCAAACTTAAGCTTAGAATCCCATCTTTTCTGATTTGTCTCCAATAGTTTTCTGATGATCTTGACTAGGATTTTGTTGGATGACTCAGCCAGGCCATTGCCTTGAGGATAATAGGATGTGGAATGCACTAGTTGAATGCCCATTGACTCACACATTTTCACCAATGCCTCGGCTTTGAAAGCTGGTGCATTATCAGTCACTAACCTTACTGGGCAACCAAACCTGTTGAAGATATTTTCATATAAAAACTTCATAATGACCTGACGAGTGGCATTTTTGGTGGGTACTGCCTCTATCCATTTGGTAAAGTAGTTTGTAGGTACTAGGATCGATTTATGCTGCCCACTGGAAGATGGATTTATTTCACCTGTGAAATCTAGACCCCATTGCTGGAAAGGCCCACTTACTATAACAGGCCTAAGGGGCAAGGATTTGAGCTGCTGCTTCCCTATAAATTTTTGGCACTGGTCATAGGCCCTTACAAAAATACATACATCAGCAAAAAGGAATGGCCAATAGTACCCTGCCCTTAGGATCTTGTGGGCTGTGGTTTTCCAATAATGATGGCCCCCACATGTGCTGGAATGAAAGTGATGCATGACCTGATTTGATTCTTCTTTATCTAAACATCTCAACAAAATTCTAGACAGATATTTCCAGTACAATAGTTTATCAACTATGCAGAATTTAACAAAATTTAGTTTAAGAGCTCGAGCTTTATTAGGAGTAAGACCAGGAGGCACTTCTAATTTCTGCATAAAATAAATAATACCTAAGTACCACTCACATGAAGACAAGTTTTCAGCCACTAATTGAATGTCATTCTGATCCTGAGCTTCTTTTGCTTCTACTACAGTTTGCAAGTTTGCTGGATTGAGCCAAGTGAAGTTTATTCCCATTAGTTCACAGTTTTCTTTAGCCATGATTTTGTCCAGACCTAGTCCTTTTGCTAGCTTAGTGGGCTTCACCTCTATATCAAACTCAATGAGCTTGGAAATCCACTTAGCTCTTTCCATCAATGTTAGGCTGAGTCAAAACATCCTTCACAGCAGCTGTAGGGACATAGGCAAGAAATTTTGCATGGAGAATGTAAATCCTGAAAGTATTTAATGAATTTATGAGAGCATAAGCCTACTTCTCAATCGGATCATACTTCAACTCAGAATCTCTCAAGGTTTTGCTGAAGAATGCAACTAGATGATTGAGGCCCTCATCATTTTTTTGTAACAACACAGCTGCCACTGTGTCATAGGATGCAAAGGAGAAGATATAAAAAATATTGGTATAGTCCGAACTAATCAGGGTTGGGGCTTCCATGATAGCCTTCTTGATGTATTTGAAAGAGCTTCTTGCCTGGTCAGTCCATTTTATTTCAGCATCCTTTTTCAGCATGGCTGTTATGTGCTTTACCAGCTCAGAGAAATTAGGGATGAACAACCTGACAAAGTTTATCTTACCCAAAAAGAACTGAATATCCCTTTTTGACCTCGTTATGGACAACTTCTGGATTGCTTCCACCCTCCCTGGATCAATCTTTACACCTTCAGTAGAGATTATGTGACCTAGGAGTTTCCCCTCACTGAGTGCAAACTGGGACTTCTTATGGTTGAGTGATATTCCAAACCTCCTACACTTTAGAAAAACCCTCCTCAAATGCTGCAAATGATCATGATGGCTGTGAGAGTAAACGGTTAGGTCATCCAAATATATAAGCACAAATTTATCTTTCAATCCTACAAAAGCTAAGTCCATGGCTCTCTGAAAAGTAGCCCCAGCATTCATCTGCCCAAATGGAATTTTAGCATACATGAAAGTGCCCCAGGGGGTGGTAAAGGCAGTCTTCTCTTGGTCATCAGGGTGTACAAAAACTTGGTTGTATCTAGAAAACCCATCCAGAAATGACATGACACTAGCCCTTGAGACTCTTTGCAACATATGTTCCATCTTGGGTAGTGGATAGTTGTATTTTTTGGAGCATTTGTTTAGGTTCTTGAAATCCACACACAACCTGATTTCCCCATTCTTCTTCTTTACCACCACTAAGTTTGCAATCCACTTGGAATACCTGAAGGGGATTAGGATTTTGGCTTTGAGGAGATTATGGATTTCTTTTTCAATTACTGGTAATAGGAGAGGACTGATGGATCTCAGCTTCTGCTTGAAAGGGATGGTGTCTTTCTCCAAAGTAATACTGTGTTGGATGATATTGGTGTCATAGGTTTTTAGGTCATTATACCCCTAGGAAAAGATATCAGCAAACGCTTTTATCAGGCTACAAAATTTGGACCTCTGATCAACAACCAACTCAGTGGACATATTTATCAGCTTTGGATGGCTTTGGCTACCTATGTTTTGCTCTTGGACATCAGGGTCTTGCTCCTTTTTGGAATGCTTGAAAGGGATGTCATTGTGATCAAAAATCTCTTCCAGAGGTACTAGACCCCGAGGTATGTAGTTTCTAGGTAATTGGACAATATTCTAATCAGCTAGTTTGTCTTTCAACTTGAGCTGTTGGGATTCATCCATGTTTAGGTTTTCCTTATCTATGTGTATTTCAGAGAATTCATCTACTAGCTGAAGGAATTTGCTAAGCTCACCATAATTCTCAAACACCTTCCAAAATTTTACATTATCTAGCAGGGAAGGTCTGTACTTGACCTGAACATTATAGCTGAGCTGAGGAGGTAAAGGAGGAACAAATAGACTTGCTGAGACAGCCAGGGAATCAACTAGGTGATTCAAAGCCCTAGGTATATATGACAGTTCAAAAAACATAAAGGAGTCTCTGAGTTTCCATACCTCATCCCTGTAGGCCTTTAGTTTGACATTTTTTGCCTAAAAAGTGTTGTTGACCTGCTGTATGATAAGGTCCGCATCTCCAAAAATTTGCATGCACATGATCCCCATCTCCTTGGCATATTTAACTCCTAGCAGCAAGGCCTCATATTCTGCTATATTTTTAGTGGTTTTGAAATCAATCTTATAAGACAGATGAATATTTTCCTTGGATGGAGAGATCAATACTACACCCGCACCTACTGAGCTTTGAGTGCTAGCCCCATCAAAATACATGTTCCAGACTGCTGTGGTCACTTCTTCAAGCTGCTGATAGGTGGGCTTGGTAAGCTAGACTAATGTTTACTGAAAATCATCTATTTGCAGAATGCATGAACCAAAATCAATGTCTACTACATAAATAGGGTGGTTGACTGAATTTCTTTCATTGCTTATGATGTAGGCAAGTTGATTCTCTTTGTAAAGTCTCTTGGTTTCCCCTCCAAACATGGGGATTGTGGCATATGTAAGGTCCATCTGAAGGGTGCCCCCTAGCCTTTTACTCCATGATCGAGATAGAAAGAGACCAAAATTTGGGAGGGATATCAGCCACTACAATGTCCATCATGATGATTTTTGAAGGTAGCTGAGTTAGGTTCACAACAAGGTCTTTGATGAGGCCCAAGCACTTGACCTTTCTGGAGTCAAAGGAGAATAAATCATGGTAGGGATTTGTAATGCTGAGACCAAGCTCATCCATCACAACCTTGGGCATCAAGTTATGGGAAGCTCCTGAGTCTAGCAGACAGTTATGAAGGACTTTATCATGGATTTTCAAGGATATATAGAAAGGTGGGCATGAACCCTTTAGGTCTTCGATCATAGGGCCTAGGGTCACAAGAGGTTTATCATCTTGCAGATTGAAAAAGTCAATATCAATATGCATCTTTGGCTGGAGAGAATTCAATATGGAATATTTGAATGCATCATTTTTCATTAGCTCAATTAATGGGAAAGGGATCTTCAATTTCTGAATCTCTGACTCAAGGTTGAAAGAATAATGCAGTTTATCAGGAAACCTTACCTCATGTACTGGAGATTTGAGTTGGACATGGTCAGGGCTTGATGAAGGTGCTGGTTTTTGTAATGATTTGGAAATGACAACCACTTTCTTTGGTAAAATAGTGGCCTTTTTAGCTGGTGCAGCAGGCTGTTTGACATGAACAACATTCTTCTTTAGAGGAGCAACCAGACTAGACCTTAGATTATACTCCCCTTGACCATCCGCCTGATACACTGCTTCTTCACTAATCTGCTCATCAATTAGGGATTCCTCATATTATGCCTATGTTAGAAAAGAATAGTCAACCTCATCTTCCATGCAGTGGATGTGTTCTTCAGCCTCTCCTTCTTCCTCAATGAACTCTTTCTCTTCTTCTAGTACAACATTCTGAAATGGAGCTCTAATTCTCTGATATTCCCCTTGATTCCTTTCCCTTCCAAGGACCTGAACTGGGGGGTTTCCTCTTCTATAAGGGACAAAATTAGGGCTTCGAGGAACAAACTCGCTTGGCCCTTTACCTCTCACAGGTATTTGTCCTCGGTCCTTTAGCTTAGACATTTCAGCAGTCAAGTTATCTAACAGTTTGGTCATTTTGTCAATCTTGTTCTCTGATGAAGAAGCCCCAATAGGGTTTGCTGGATGCTTCTTCCTGTCTATATTTCCTTTGACCATTTGAGATGCCATAATGTTAGATTCTACCTCTAGGGTGGCATCCTGCATGAGTGATCAGGAGGCATACCTCCTTTCTCTGAGAAGTAGGTAGAAATCTGAGTCAAAGGCATTTGCATAAGTTATCCTAGCTAAGGTATCAGTGACCTTGATTTCAGTGGGGATCTTGCTGTACATATTGTTGAACCTCTTGGTGAATTTGGAGGCAGATTCCCCATTATCTCTTTTCAAGTTGCTGAACTTTGTGATATAATAGAGGTGGTCTCTCCTCTCTCCCCATTGTTTTAGAAAGATGTCATCTAGGGCTTCAATGCCTGCTACTGATCCAACAGGTAGTTCTTTGAACCATTTCCTAGCCTGACCATCTAGGCTTTGTACAAAAACCCTAGTCCACACATCTTCCTGTTCTATATTAATGTTCTCAGCATAATTGTAAAATGCCTCTAGATGTTCTTCAGCTGTGAAATCTCCCTCTCCTGTGAACTTAGGCATGTACTTGAGGTAGTCTCAAGTAGGCATGGTCGAGAGAGGGTTAGTCAAATTTAGGGGGGCATACCTAACTACCAGTATCCTTTCCATTTTGGTTAATTGAGGGGAAGCCATATTGGAAATAGGTATGGAAAGGGTGGAGGAAGGTAGTACTGATGTAGGTAGTAGCTGAGAAGGTGGTGGTAAACTTATCCCAGTGGAGTCACCAGGGATTGGATCTTCACAAGCAGCAGTGCTTGAAGATTCCCAAACCCTAGAATTTTCTGATGTATTTATAAATTCATGAGAATTAAGTGTTTCAGTAGAAGAAATGATAGCAGACATATTTCTTGAAATACCTAATGTAGCTTCCTTTGCAGCACTGCTGGTCTGCCTTAGTGAAGCCCTAGCTCTTCTCAAAATATCTTCTGGATCTGAAGCAGGTGTTGCTGGTGGCCCTTGAGGGTTTGCTCTGGTACTTGGTATTCTTGAAACCACCTTATTTCAATGGAGTCGCCAGATAGATGATTACAACCAGAATAATGTCCAAGCTTAGTCTATCATGAAATCCAGGCTCTATGTCATCTCCCAAGGAAGTTGAGCTTCACTCTCCTTTCCTCGGCAATGGCGCCAATTTGTTATCACTCCAGGAAACTCCTCTAGGTTGCAGCTCGAGGATGCCTGGTAACTTACAATATTTTTGGGTTTTTCTAAAATGGATCAAGTCAGGTGACCTATATGACCTTCCACTCTCAAGACATGCATGAAACTCAATCAGGTACACGACTTTTAGTTACCACTATTTAGAGGTTGACAATATGGTGCAGGGATGGAGAACTCATCATGCTGGTAGATTCATACATAAAACAGATACATATAAATGGCTAAATCATGATAAGGAAAGCACTTATAATTCAAGTCACATCAACATGCCAATAGGGTGACAGCTATCAGACATTAATTAACTTGAATATAACTTGAATAACACATTCAAGCATAAGCATAGAAAAGACAGAAATGGAAGCTGAACAAATGATAACAAAAGAGCTTATATTGTTAAATTTTCATATGCTAAGCTAGATCATGAGTATTTCATTTCAAATTCATAACAAAAGCATATAAACAGGATCACTGAAAGATAGACAAGCACAACCATACAAAAGGAACACAAAGATTTATCCTGGGAAAACCCTAAAGGGAAAAACCCAGCAAAAGCTTCCTTAATATAGATGCCCCAAAAAGATAAAAGATAAAACCAACAAGGAGATCAAAGCCTGATCCTCCTCCTTCTCCAGCTACTTCTCTTCTCCACTAATGCTCTACACAAGTGAGAGTGTGTGTGTCCCAAATGAGGAGCACTACACCTCTATTTATATTCATCCGTTCACTTAAGTTAACTCATCTGTCATGTAGGCTCGAGTTAATCATGTAGGCTCGAGTTACACATGTAGGCTCAAGTAATCACACTGGGGTGCTAATGACCCACCTTTACAATTAGAGGGCACTGCCTCATGAATCTTATTAGTTCTTTTGATTAGGAGCATCGGGGTACAAATTAATACAAGTGGTTCTCCCGGTAGGACCATCCGGGACCACAAAGAAATACATATAGAATATTCTTCGAAGTTACAATATTTCAACATATAATAGGTCATGAGCAAAATGAGAAGCTTGACAATAGAAATGGTCTACAAGTCCTCGAAGTTGAACCTTTTCATTAAAATGAGTCTTAGGCTTTATAGCCTTTACAAAAAATACTTAGATCCTAAAAAATTGGATCTGATTTACTAAAAATAGACAAAATAACTATTTTTGCATAATTAGGTCATAAAACCCTAATTAACTACTAGTCTAACTAAATGTAGAATTCGTTCACTGTGTGCACCTTCTGATAACTAAAATAGGTATTGGGAATCAGTGCCACTGGTCTTCTGCTGGTTAATTCACTGTTCACTTTGACACCTAGGTGTTGGTGGCCTTTTCTCCCTTTAGGTCATAGCAAAGCTGAAGCATACCTTCCATAATTTTTTCTTCAGCATCCCTTATCTTCATACTGTGTCCCTGAGCCATCCAAGTTCACCCAAAACTGGTCGTGCACTTCAAAACTTAATATTATGCCTCTTTCTGCTTTCGGTGGTTAAGAGGCCAAAATATCAGAACCGTTAGCTGCCGAAAGTAGGGCTTTCAGTGGCTAATGAACTGCCTTAGCACCTGCCTAAGCCACTGAAAGTCCTGTTCTTAAAAAATTCTTAGGCCATCTCAAAAATTGTTCTGTCAAGTTTTTCTACTCAGCTTTCTTTTTCAGCAGGATCTATAATAGTAGGGTTAACAACAACCTGGCTGGCTTCTGGAGGCTGAAGGCTAACTGCAGCTTCAGCTAGGGTTTCCAATGTGAGGTGGCTGCTAGGGTTTAGCTTGGCCTCTTTCATTTGTAGTTTCTGAAGACTAATCATCCTATATAATCTTGTTTTGTCTTTTAGGTACCTTGTATTAAGTCTTTTTAAGAAAATATACCTTTCTCTCTACTCCAGGTAATATTTATGCAACAACTTGTTCCTACTGGTCAATGTAGCATTATTCCTCTTTACCTCTTTGACCAAAACTTCCATCTCATATACTTGCCTCAACAATTGATTTATCTTTTGAGTCTTGGGCTTGCTGGAGGAAGCCTTCTCTATTGGTTCATCTTTCTCTTTAGGTGTAGGTGATGGTGGCTTTGGAATCTCTTCCACAACCTGCAAATCTAGGTCTGCACCTTCTCCTTGTTCCTCTTCTGAATTTGAGTAGGGCAGGTTCAAGATGTTCTCACTGTGTGTTGCAACTTTTTTTCCCTTTTCATTGAAATCCAAGTTTCTTTTGACCTTCTTGACTTTGGAAGAGGACCGGGGCTGTTCTGCGGGTGCTAGGGATATAGCCCTTCTCTTTCTTCTCCCACTCATTGGTGTGCTGGACCTTTTGGCATGAGACTTCCCATTTTCTTTAGGCTGAAGACTTGTTTCAAATCCATTCCAAAACAAAAAATAAGGCCATGCCATATTACTCCTTTTCAACAATTCTTGGATCAACAGTTGAATAAGGCCATGGTGAGACAGTCTGCCAGTAATCTGGGTTGGCTGAGCCTTCACCTAGTGTGCCATTTTTCCCAAACTCCTGTGTAAGTAAAAGGGAAAATTTAGTGTCCTTTTACCTGTGAAGTGGTTCATTAATCTAAAATGGTAGATCATGGCTCTGTTATATATTCCTTCACATGTTATGTAGACGATAATGGCCTTCAACAGTTGTTTCCACCTCTCTTCTAACCAGGAGGATGGCACACTCTTATTCCACACCACCCCTCTATGTGCAGGCTTTAGGTAAGACATGAACTCTATATCCTTTGGTATGGTGGGTTTGAACCACTTTTCTCCTATGCCAGGGAGTTTAGTCACTTTAGTAATTAGGGTTCCATCTATGTGGAATTCCTCTTATCCTATGACTACCTTGGAGCCATCAAATGAGAGAGCAAATGCCTCAGGCACCTGCTAATGTGAACCTTGTACCTTCTCACAAAACCTATAGCAGCCAACATCCTAGAAAAGTTTACAGACCTCTGGATTTTCTTCCAACTAGCTGATATCTCCCAACTCCTTCCTGAGAGCAGGTCCTCCCTTCTTCATCTTGCTGAATGCCACTCCTGGGTACTTGCAAAAATAAGTTTAAGCTCTGTATGACAGTGTTTTAGTAGGCTGCTTCTCAGAGATTGTTTTCCAATGGAGAGAAATGCTCAATTCGAGGGTGGGGTGTACTGAAGATTTGGCACTAATTATGAGGTCTTTATCCTTTATGGTGGAGGCTGAGGTCAGAGGGTGATGTCTACAGTTTATCTTTTTGAGACCCCTTGCCCATCAATGATGTCAAAATCAGTCTAGATACTTGTTGGGACTTTCTGTAGCTCTGTGTACAGGTGGAGGGAGAAAGAGGGTTTCATCACCTTAGTCATAATCAGTTTCACATAATGACCTTATTACTTATTTCCTCACACAGCTATGCAGCCTCGTGTCCTTTCAGTGGTTTCTCATGCTTTGTAATGATCACTGCGTTGCTGACAGGGTCTGATTTGACCGATGTTCTAATCGTTTCCATTTTTACCTTTTCGGTGGTTAATAGTCTTCAGGAGTTTATTAGATAGCTACCGAAACGATGTCTTTTGGTGGCTAATGAAATGATATCCCTTTTTCCTAAGTCACCGAAACTGTTTACCCCATGCCGCGGTGAAACTCAGCTTTCGTCGGATAGTGGTTTCCCCGAAAAACCCTTTTAACCGCCAAAAACCCATCCTTTTGGTGGCTAATGAAATGTCAGAGCTTTTTCCTAAGCCATCGAAAGCGCTTTTTCCCCAACGCTCTTTTTCCTGCTTTTGGCAGTTAATGCCCCTCTTGAAATGTTCCCTAAGTTGCCGAAAGCAACCCTTTTCGGTGGCTAATGAGATGTCAGAAGTATCGCCTAAGCCACCGTAAGTGCCTCTACCAATGTCACTTTCTGTCCACTTTCGGTGGTTAACACGGTTCTTCGCCCGTTTACTAAGATACCGAAAGTGACCCTTTTCGGTGGCTAATGAGATGTCTGAAGTCTCGCCTAAGCCATCGAAAGTGTTTTTACCATTGACTTGATCGGGCCTATTTTCGGTGGTTTAGCTTTATTCCGTGTTAAACTGTTAGCTGCTGAAACAAAGTCTTTCGATGGCTAATGAGCTATTAAGAACCCCACCTAAGCCACCGAAAGCTAAAACTTCCAATTTCTTCAACCATAGCACAAATAGAGACCTTCAATTTGTTAGTCATCTCTAAATATTTCATTATATGACTCAAGTTCTTCAAACTATCAAAATAAATTTATTTTGGGAGATAACAGACTGAGATGTAAACACCATAAAATATGAACATAAACCATGAACATTTTAAACATAGTATTAGTCCTATCCACAACGCATGAGCATTTGCATGAATAAAACCATTAAACAAGAAATGAAGTCATAAAATGTGTGGTCAGACAGGCCATAAATAGAAATCCACATAAAAGATAAAATGACTTATGTATATATATATAGCAGTCCCAGTATTCAACACTTACATGAGAGTTATGAGCATTAGCATGAACATCTATCCAACTCTAAAGCCCCTTCTTGAACAAAATTCGGACCCTGCTCCACTAAACTTTCCTACTTTTATCATTTATAAACTAGAGAAGTTTCATAACTGTCTTTTAGGTCTAATATTGAGACAGTTACAATAAGTAATTACAAACTAACTTCACATCCCTAAATACTAACTAACCAAAAATAACAAATCGGATTTTGGGGAAATTTGGCAAATTTATGAAAAATTGAGTCTCAATGATGCCTCCATATCTCTCGATCCAGGAAAATTGTGAAAAAACTGAGAGAGGTTTATTTAAATGAGTCCATTATGAACAAAAACCTCTCTTTTTTTCAAAAATGATTCTCCAATTGATCAGAAGACATGCTGAAATGTTGTGACTAAAACAGTAAATTATTAAATATTTTCAACCCTGAAAAATAAGCTGCAAAAATCAATTCGAATATCTCAAACAATGACATATGTTGAAAGAATGAGAGAGGTTTTTGTGAATGAGTCTGTTTTGGAGAAAAACCTCTTTTTTTTTCTTTCCATAATTCCTTTCCATCACCTCGCAATCGGCTCCCAATGATAATGAAAAAAACAGGGAAAACAGAGCATAACTACGCATCTCTTTTTCTTTTTAGGGCTTCTTCAGGATCCAAATCATATTTCTAGAAGTCCTTAATTTTTTGAACAGGTGTCTAAAGTATACTTACATCAATGGATGCAAATGGGTCACTTTTTGAAATCAATCAACCACGCTTCTCTATGATTTTCAATTCCTGCAACGTTCTAGTGAATGTAGCTTGGATTTTGCATTGTGGGAATATCTCATCATGAATACAATTTAAGCAAACCAAATCCAAATAAAGGTTAGACCTTGGATATGAATATCAAAATAAAATTAACTCAGTATTTGAAGACTTTTGACAAATATATAATACTTAATAAGCCCCTTCAATAAAAACTTAGAAAAATATAAAACAATCTAAAACCAAAACTATAACCTAAAGGCATTTAAAATCAATAAACTTAAAATCAGTTCAAACTGAAAAGTATGATAAGGACTAAAATTTGAGAAAAAACACACAAAACTTATGTACAATTTCAGTCCTAACATCTGGCTCTTGCTGGAGGATGAAAGACTCCTTGTGAGGTTTCAAGAACTTGTCGACCAATGCCTTTTACAATCTAAACTGAAACTTCCCTATTATTCTGCAACGTCCATTGGGAAATTGGAGTCTTATTTCACCTATCTATACTAACTATCTAAACTTTGCTTGATCAAGTTGTAATCCCATTTCCAATGTAATCAGGAAAAAATTCCATCAACCAACCAAAACTTGCTTCCAACTCTGAATATATATATAATCATAAATATTGAAAAACACGAAGAGCAAAGATATAGCAGGTCATACTCACTTTCATCAAATGCTATCTCTAAGATAAAAGATTTATAATTTAGTGTTGACACTAAATAATCTACCACTGGATCATAAAAATTGCCAAAAGTTACCTCTTCCTGCTCTGTGAAAAAGATAGGATGTCCATAAGAATCTTTTGTTCCATGAATACCATCCAAACAATGACGATCAAAGACATCAGGATCAGCGTGAATTTTCTCCAGAATTTCTTGAACAATATCAACAGTAATGTCAAAAATCTCATCCTCCTTTTCCACATTGTCTTCAAACATATAACTATCATACAGCGGCTCCGGTTGTTCAAGGATAATGGACTAAATGTATTTCAAAATCTGCTGATCATATTTTTCCATATCACACACATCACACATTTTTGGGTCTTGCTTTTCAATTTAATCAAAATATTTATAAAAAATTAGAGCATCTTCATAATGGTTTTGAACACCAGATTTATCATAACCATGAATATAAGAAAATTCTGATATGATGTTAAAAGTGTCAACAACATGGCTTTCATCATTTTGAGTATCAAAACAAAAAATGAATAGAATATAATTCATCACAAAATTCTTGTCCTAGAACCTCAATCTCTTCATCATAACGAGGAGCATTCTGTGAAATTTCAAATGATGATGTTGAAGGTTCATTTTTTTCTTCACTACAAGGCCGATCTTTAACACAACAATGATTTCCAACAATTTGTTGAACAAGATATTGATCTTCAACAGGATTAGCATTCAAATGATTATTAAGATTGTTGAAAGAACTATGAGAATATTCCAAACTATCTCTATTGATGTCATCACTAGAATCATCTTCAACTTGACTTAAAACAACAACTTGATTATTGTAATGATCATGGAATTCTTCCTTGACAACATAATCTGAAAATGTTTCCTCTTCATCTTAAACAAATTCTAAAACTAAAACTTCTTCATGACATGTTTTGAATCCTTGATTATACTTATCATCATGATTTTTTGAATCAGAAATTGTATTATAAAAATCAGCTTGCTCACAACAATATTTAAAAAATAATTCACCTGAGAACATATACTTACAATGTTTCCGGAAACATGTGTGGAATTCTTTTAGTGAGGAAATGCTAGCAGCGGTAAGAGAAAAAATACCATTCTCATGCATCTCTCTTGAGTGAATACATGAACATATTCATGTTGTATATTTAACTGAACCATATATTGATGAAATCTGATGAGGTGGTCTGAAGGATTATCCTCTTTGCTTTCTCTAAACCGTGGAAGACAATCTTCCAAAACATCCATAATAGGTACTAGATTTGGAAAACCTGGAACATATGAGAAATTGAAAGGTGCAAACCTTCAAGCCATAAAGGCTTCCATCGTCTTCGGCATCTTGAATCGGTGAAGTCGCCAATCGATTTGTCGAGACATATTTTGTTCTTTTTTTATTTATTGAAGTTTTGAATATGCAAAAGAGGATGCCGACTCTAACTAATCAAGAGTAAAAAAAGAAGGAGAAGATTGAGATATTCATTTTTGTCTAGATTCTTTCAAGATTTTCTCTAGATCTAAGATACCCAAATGTAAAGGTGAAGTAGGTTTTCCTCTTGTTCCAATCTTTCTGGTAGCCACTGTTTGGTGAAAAATGTAGTCTGAATTTTTTTCTGATTTTGTTCACCTCTCAAAACCAGATCAATAATGATGTCCCAGGGAATATATACTTCACTTCTATCCCCGAAAACAGCTCCAACAATGTTTGTGCTAGAAATTGTTCCTAGACTACAAAGGGAACAAGCTAGTACAATCTCAAAACAAAAAACAAAATGGAATTGGTTTTTTGTAAATTTTGGCTTGAAAGTTCATCAACAAGAAGGTAAATAGTCAGCACACTAACACAAGAACTAAATCATGAAAAGGAATGAAGGACTAAGATGTAAACACCATAAAATATGAATATAAACCATGAACATTTTAAACATAGTATTAGTTCTGTCCACACCACATGAGCATTTGCATGAATAAAACCATTAAACATGAAATGAAGTCATAAATTGTGTGGACAAATAGGCCATAAACATAAATCCACATAAAAGATAAAATGTCTTATGTATATATATATATATAGTAGTCTCAGTCTTCAACACTTACATGAGAGTTATGAGCATTAACATGAACATCTATCCAGCTCTAAAGCCCCTTCTTGAACAAAATTCGAACCCTGCTCCACCAAACTTTCCCACTTTTATCATTTACAAACTAGAGCAGTTTCATAACTGTCTTTTAGATATAATATTGAGACAATTACAATAAGTAATTACAAACTAACTTCAAATACCTAAAGGCTAATTAACCAAAAATAGCAAATCGGATTTTGGGGAAATTTAGTGAATTTCTGAAAAATTGAGTCTCAAAGATGCCTCCATATATCTTGATGCGGGACACCTATGCAAAAACTAAGAGGCGTTTATTTAAATGAGTCCATTATGAATGAAACCATCTCTTGGTTTTTAAAAATTATTCTCTAGTTGATCCGAAGACGTGCCTAAAATTTGTGACTAAAACAATAAAATTATTAAATATTTTCAACCCTAAAAATAGGTTGGAAAAATCAAATTGAATCTCTAAAACGATGACATCTATTGCAAAATGGAGAGATATTTTTGTGAATGAGTCTGTTATGGAAAAATTCCTCTTTTGGTTTTCCATAACTCGTTTCCATCATCTCATAATCTTCTCCCAATGATAATGACAAAATCAAGGAAAAACAGAGCATAACTAAACATCTCTTTTTCTTTTTAGGGATTCATCAAGATCCAAATCAAATGTCTAGAAGTCCATAATTTATTGAACAGGTGTCTGAAGTCTCCTTACATCAACACATGCAAAAGGGTCACTTTCTGGCATAAATCAACCACGCTTCTCTATGATTTTCAATTCCTGCAGCGTTCTAGTGAATGTAGCTTGGATTTTGCGCTGTGGGAATATCACATCATGAAGAAAAATTAAGCAAACCAAGTCCAAATAAAGGTTAGACCTTAGATATGAATATCAGAATAAAATTAACTCAGCCACTTGAATACTTTTGACAAATATATAATGCTTAATAAGCCCCTTCAATAAAAACTTAGATAAAGATAAAACACATTAAAACCAAAACTATAACCTAAAGGCATTTAAAATTATTAAACTTAAAACCTGTTCAAACTGAAAAGTAAATAAGGACTAAAATTTGAGAAAACACACACAAAACTTAGGTACAATTTCAGTCCTAACACTATCTATTATGAGGATTTTCCCCACGGTACATTTTGTGTTGTGGATGAATTAATGCGTGTTATTGAATTGTGAATTGTGACAGGTCCTCAACATATCATTGATAAAAGTGTTAAAGTTAAAGAATATCCATTATTTCTCAAAACATTAACACGTAGATCCACTGTCTATGGTATCGTGGTTACCATTTACATTTTGTGTTACTGATATGGATCCACTTTTGTATTTTTAGTGGCCATATCCACCTTTGTTACTTGCATGGATCTACAGTGTATTGGTCGGAAACCATGGTTTTGGTTATTGAGATGTCTGGTTCAGAGTTGTCATAAATTGTATTGTAAACTCCTTGATTGTTGTTGTTAGTTCTTCAACTGATGGTTCCTCTTTCCACTGGTTATGTCAAGGTACATCACCTATCCTATTTGTCTAGATTTGTAATTTGGGGGGGAATATGTTACACGATATTTTCGTCAACATCACAAACCTAGTGACATCTTGTTTCTGTAATCCATGAAGACACTTTCATGGTGGATGATTCCTAGTTCCCTTTCCTACAAGTTGTCTAAGTTTTCAACTTCGATGTGCCTTGCTTCCTTAGCACCTTGAATTGATTTCCCCTTGATGCACCTTGCTCCACTACAACCAGCATCATTGACACACCTTGTCCATACAACATTATACCTCTACCTATCCAGGTCCACCATTTTTGACTAACAAGACACGTTGACCTCTGTACAGGAAGAAAATTAGTTTTTCGAGAAACTTCCAGAGAGAAATCTCGATGGATATACTTTCCCTCCTATTGTTTTGGATCTATATCGACATCCACATCTATTGGGATCATATCTCATCCACTTCCCACAATATTCTCAACCTCCTCTTATCCACATTATCCTATAAATAAAGCTTTGGTCCATGGGTGAGGAGGGGGAGACTATAGCAGGTATATGCTGGAGGAATTTTCCCAAAGTGTTATATTCTTGATGTGCTTCATTTCAAGGGAAGAGTGAAATTTTGGAATAGGAGGAACCTATTGTGAATGAGACTACAACGCCAAGGATCTATGGTTGTATCTTCTTTCCATCATTTTTAATACAATGATGCATTCTTTCCCATAAATTGATTGTCATTGTCATTTTATAGAAGATATCCTTGGTCATTTGCTTGGATCAATTATACTATTGCTAGTTCAATCCACTTTCTATTTTTCTTGCATTTATCTCTCAAAAATTATATCGTTTGTGAAGTTGGATTGCAATAACACAATCATAGAAAGGACGAACTACATGTCAAAGGTGATTCATATTTAGTTCATATCTCATTATTGTTTAATTGATTTAGGTGAAGGAATTCCTTATTGTACCATTTTGTTCTAGATCCAATCCATATGGACTAGGGAGGTCCAATTTTATCCACACTTGGGACTTATCCTTTTAACACAACCCTACATGCATATCCCACCCATGATGGCCCCTACGTATGACAACACCACTAATGCCACACAACCTTCAATGGGATATTTTCCATTCTAGGGTGCGGTTTTAATTTATCCTAGGCTACTTCAAATTCTGGAGCAACACCTTCTTATGTGCCTTAGGACCCAACTCATAATATCCACAACCCATCCTATCAAGGGTCCACCTATGGTAGCACCCCTAAAGGTTATGCACCACATCAAACTACTAACCCATAATATCCATGTCCAAATCCTCTGCTAGTTTCCATAATACCAACACTGCCTCAAACCCCTCCTGCTCTGTAACAAAAAGCATATTCTCAAGAGAACCATCTACCTAACCAACCAACTCATAACAAAGAGAAAGTCTAACGCAATAGAATACAAGGGAGGAATTACTGAAACAAACAACGCTAAGGAAGGGGCGAACCACCTCCTAACCCCACGAGAAATAATGGAGCCATTCCTACCAACCAAGACCCTAATCAATATCCCAAACAATGCAAGAACCTTCAATTATTAACTAACCATCCATGTTCTTTCTGTAAGGTTTATGGACACTACACTCACCATTTCCCTCACTTATGCAGAGCTTGTCAACATTGGGATGAAGCTAATCGCCATGATGCTATGAATTCCCCTAAGGTGTAGCCTAACCCACCTCAATCGATCCCACCTCCCATGGTGTTACATAACCCTTTTCCCACTCAATGGGTGGTGACAACCCATCCTACAACACAATACACAACCTCCTTGAGTTATCCTCATGCTTAAGGAGTTAATGGTTAAGAGCACGTGTTTCCTCCAAGGAGGTCACATGTTCAAATATTGAGGGGTGTAGGGTATGTGTATCTCTGTATACTTTAGCAATTAAATATCTACATAGAGGGGGTACCTTGTCCCACAAACAAGGTGGTGTCATACATCAAATTGGTGTCTCCCTTGGCAGTGACCTTAAAAATAGATTATTATTATTATTATGATGTATTCTAACATTAACCTTTAGACTCCACGTAACCAATATGGTGTAGTTCCCGATACCATTCCCATCATAAATCCCATCGAATCCACTCCAGTAGACCCATATTTGTAGTTACCTCAACCCCCAACTGATGGTAACCCCAAAGAACCAAAGTTTCCTTTGCATCATTTCCCAAACCATGCCAACACCTATGTTGCACCCAACTAAAACATTGTAGATAGTTTAGCACAATCCCCCATTTCCATGTCTGCCTTGGAAGTTCTTAGGAACTATCCCACACAACGCAAAGTCCTAATGTTTACCTTAGGTTCTATCAATCCCACTGATTCACACCTCATGACTTTTGATTTGGATCATCCATAACCCAGTATTCCCTCATCCATCACATTCCAAATCTTGGTCATGATTAACAACCTAGTCATCATCTGGTGCATTTTCAACGAAGGCACATCTACATGCGTTATGTACACCTTTGTTTGTTAAAAAATTGGGTCACCCAATATAGATCCATCCATGAGTGCTTTACGTGCTCAGTGATGGTCATGTTTCCCAACCTCAAGGACTTATCCCAAATGCACTTGTTGAGTTGGATAACAAGAATGCTTTGATTGATATTGAAGTGGTCAATGCTCATCTTGATAATGATATTCTCGCAAGACATAGCTATATATACACCATGAAATTTGTTTCTTCCTTAGTATTTTGACTTATGATGTTCCCTCATCAATGGAAGGTCATTAATATTGACAAGTTGACCTACTATGACCCCAACGAACTGGCCACTTTGAAAAATGTCCTCCCTATGGTCGACCATTCCTTCTATAGTGTGTCCATCCCATTTATCTCTATTGTAGGGCATGGCCTTTTTCACAAATCTCCAATGAATACTAATTTTTAGGCTCTTCCCCCACTTAATCCTGCCATGGAGATACCGTACATGTGCACTGTCTCATCTAATAAATCCGCACCTCAACCTCAACCATTGCCACAACAAGAGTTGCAATCGTAGCTGATATCAATTCCTATCCCTTGGAAGTTTCCACGGAATAAATGGGGAGCTACACCCATTCAATAGACCCCTTCTTGTTCCCTCCTTCTAGGATAGTGAGCACACTATTGATGGAAACCCTTAACCTTCTAGGATTAACCTTGGGCATCCCTATTTGGTACCTCACCTTTCCAAACCCACCTCTGACCCCATAGGTTGTTATAACACTAGTACAACCAATTGATATGGCCAATCGACCACATACTGTTGTGTATTTATCTACCCCCTCAATCCACCCATCCCTTCCATTCTTGTCGAAGGATGCTCCTAGAAACACCCTACATCCTTGCAAGAATAAGGCAGGGGGAAAAACAAAAAACACCACTCCAAAACTAGAACAAATCCATGAACCCACCCTCTTTTGCCTCAGATAAAGCATCTTTTCCTTGTGATTTATGCGATGTTTTGGTCCATTCTACCCAGGATTGTCTTGATTTTCCTATGTTACGAACTCAAATATAGTCACTAAATGAATAATAAAATGTTCCAGTGGTCCATGTACATGCCCCCACTCAACTGAAAAACAAGTCTCTTCACACAAACCACCCTTGCACGATATGTGGCTTGTATGGTCATTACTTCCATCATTGTACTGAATTGCCTAAATATCGATCTATGTTTTCGACTTGCACAAGATTTCCTTACACTCCCAAGTCAGAATCATTAAAGAGGTCCATCCCCTGACATCTTCTTTGAATGAGACAAATACCATTTGTGTTATCTCATCACACAATCCATCATCCATGGTTATGTTCATCACTGACTCGCTGATATCACCACTCGATGTTTCCACAATGATGAGGAGATCCTTGAATCTCTTACGGAGCCTGATTTACCTTAGGATCACATGCACCATCAAGCATACTTCATTTTCGAGGATTATAGAATACCTCCATTCAACCAGTTCTCTGTGGATTCAAAAGACTTCCTCCCTAATCATAACCTGGGTTGGTTCAAAAACACAATCCTAACACCCGATGCCTTTGAAGAAGGGAACATGGCCAACATTTCACCTACTATTTAGGTAGACAATTTTATCAAACTAGACATCATAAAAAACATCACATTAGGTGCCTCATGCGCCCAAGAGGAGGTGTCCACTTACAATGCACTCTTTGAGTGGCTTTGCAAGGTGTTTTATTTGCATTATACAGAGATGCTCAACCTAGACCCCACTATCATCAGGCATTGTATTGACACATGGAATAATGCTGTGTTTTTTTGCTAGAAACAATGACTAGTCCATCCATATAAAGCACTGAGTGTCAAGGATGAGATAAAAAATCTATGCTAGGAAGGCTTCATCTACCCATTAACTTATACCACTTGGGTTTCCAACTCTTTCGGAGTGAACAAGAAACAAAGCACCATTCGCATCTATACTAACTTTTGAGATCTAAATTTGGCATGTCCTAAAGATAATTTACCGATACCCTTCATTTACCAACTTATTGAGGCTTCTGCGAGCTATGAATTCCTTTCATTTATGGATGAATTTTCTGGAAACAATAAGATCCATATCTGTAAATGTTAGCAGAAAAAATCAATCAATGCAGATGAAGATTGTTTCCCTAGTCTAAATGATTTAGATCTAGAACTGTTAGAATAATCCGTCAGGATTATTGTAAATAAATAATAAATAGGAATATGAATAGATAGGAAGCCAAACAGGCTGAGCGGAAGGTGAAACCCAACCGCCATGAGATTTGTATAAGTATAGGCTTTTGCATTGGAATAGTTAATTGAATCGGGAGTTATTACCAACAAGTGGTATCAGAGCAGGGCTGTCTGCCATAACTCCTGGCTGCCATTCTGCTTACCAGTCCATTGCCAGACTGCTCCATCAGTCTACCAATCGAGTCGCATGCATTGCCTGCGTTACAATTCCTTCATGATTGAGTATGTGTGCTGAGGAAACCCTAATGAGTTGAGCATTTTGGTGATTATCCTGCGTGGATTTACCTGAGGCGCGACCTCTCATATCACTGTGAGATTGTGTATGCTGTGAAGATATTATCCATACTGCGTAGTGAAACATTCACTATGCTGTGTATTGAAGACATTGAAGATATTCTCCACTTCCAGAAGGTCGTGACCTTCTATCTTCACCCATAACCTATTTGTCAAAGAATCCATGCATTTGTTGTTCAAACTTGGTACAATCCACATGCTGCCAGTTTCATTTCATGTGGAAGGATTACTGCGACTAGTCAAGTCTCAAAATTTGTTGGAGAGGAGGTAGTATTTTTGCTGTTGCGACCGCTTTAAAGAATGAAGATCGCTGTTTTCCTCCTTTTCTGCGTGAAGTCTAGTCTCTGGATATATTACAGACATATATCAAAGTGCAAGTGATCAATTAATTTGAAGTATGGGAATATATCCAGAGAAGATCAGTTAGCGTGATATATTGGAGGAGCTGCGTTTTTCTGGGAGCGACCTCTGGGCTCTGGATATTACTGCTGCAGCATAGAAGCAAGATTATTATCATCTAGTATTACTGCGTTGAAGTGTTGATAGACTGCGTTGATCTGGAGATGCCGGTGCTTTCAGTGACCTATCGACTGTGTTGTGATATATGAGACATGAAGACGTTGTGATATATGCGTTGTGATATATGAGACATGAAGACTTGAAGATTGCATTCTTCGTTGGAGAATTAAAAGTACTGCCTTCGATGAGAAAACCTCATTCTTCGTTAAGAGTACTGCCTTCGATGTGAAGACTCCATTCTTCATTGGAGAATTAAGTGGAGCTGCATTGAACTGCTGCGTGGAGCACGAGATAATAATGGGAGCTGGACCGGAAGCATGCAGCGCAAACCCTAGACTCTCCATGAGGGAAAACCTAATTTTTTTTCTGAGAGAAGCTGTCTGCGTTCTGGCTGAGGCTGCAATTTCTGTAATAACGTGGAGAATGCTGGTGTTATTGCTGAAGACTGGTGTTTGAAGACTGCGTCCTCTATGCTGCGTTAAGGAGCTGTGCATTGAATGGTGAAAGCTGTGCACCTGCCAGAACCTGCGTGGAGAAGACTGCATACATGCTGCATTGAGTTTCTTGCCTGCTGGAACTGTGAGTGTATATACATTGATGAAGAACCACCAGCTGGAGGACTGTGTGAAGCCTGAAGCCTGAGCACCGTGGAGATGCCTGCATTTTGAAGAAGCCCATGAGTTTCAATATATATATGCTGACTGATAATGTATGCTGGGTTGTAGATCAGGTTTGCGTTGGATAAAAGAAGCCTGTAACTATAGATTATGGGCGCTGGAGTTTTTGTTCCATGGTTTGATCTTTGTATAAACTATAATCTGTGCAGACGTATATCATTTTAATGTTGCGAGCTGAACACTGCTTCGATCTCCTCCATATACTGCGTTGGAGCTGAACACTGCTTCAATCTCCTCCATATACTGCGTTGAAGCTGAACACTGCTAAGAATTGTTGCTGCGACCTGGTGTGCTGAGCGTGGAGACTCTATGATATGTTGGGCTGCCTGTGTGAAGACTGTTCTCTGCAAGAACGTGGAGGAAAGATGTAATGAGTATCGACAGCCCTAATACCTATGAGTGGAGGTAAAACACTTTTTTTTGTTCATTAAAATACAAAAACCCTAATTTTTCCCTAATTTAGTGCTGGAGAGTGCTGCTATTTGTATTTGCTATCTGCTGCGAGCTACAACTGCTGCATTGAAGCACCAATGCTGCGAGCTGTAAGTTTGTATCTGCGTTGAGTATATTGGCTGCTGAATGTTGGAATCATTCTAATATGTTCCTTTGAAAACTAGCACTGTCATGTGACATGAAAATATTGTTGTAAACAGTTGTAGAGCTTATTATTTTTTATGTTTGAACAGCACCATATAAATTGTATTGCTGCTGATTGTAAATCACCTTGGCAGAGACTGTAGACCTGCAAGGTTATTGTTTTTCTCCTTGTCATATTAAGATCAATATTGTAAATTACACTAATAGTTGAAAAAATGCAATCTATAGCACCTATTGTTGGTGATGTCCTCAATGGCAAAGAAACATATCCAAAATGGTCTAGAAAGATCAAGAAATCAAGCGAGCCTGTCGAAGAATCCCTTGACTTTGTTCAGAAAACAAAGAATCAGTTCAAAGACCCTTCCAAGGGAGATTGCAGCAAGAGAGGCAGAGGGGGCAGAAATAACTTCACCAAAAGATCAGACTTGCAGTGCAAGCGTTGCGGAAAGACTGGACACACATCAGATCAATGTTGGGCTTCATGGGACTCCATCAAAGACAAGCATAACCAGAAGAAAGATGACCAAGATGCTAGTAAATTTTCTGATTCTTGTATTGTTGCACATTGTAATCTTGGATTTAATGAAATGAATTCACTTTCATCTTACAAATATTGTTGGTTGATTGATACTGGTGCAACATCACACATGACATTTAGAAAAGACTTTTTTGAAGAACTGAATGAATCAATAGATGGCATAGTGTACTTTGCAGATAAATCAAGTATTAAACCAAAGGGAATGGGAACCATTCGACTGAAGATGCCCAGATTCCTTGATTTCTTGTTGAAGAATGTTCTCTATCTTCCAGAGTTGCAGAGAAGCCTGCTGTCCTTGGTGGAGATTCGACAGCAAGGCCATTCCATCCAC
>LPNX010441486.1:63556-104959 GCA_001517045.1 Pseudotsuga menziesii
GTGTGGTTTGGCCATCTCCCTTCATTCAGGCATCTTAGAGTTTTTGGTTCCACCTGTTATGCCTTGATTCCAAAGGAGCAAAGAAACAAGCTTGGTGCTCGAAGTAGAAAGTGCATTTTCCTGGGGTACGAAGAATACTCCAAGGCATACCGTTTGTATGATGAGGTAAACAAGAAATTTGTTATTTCCAGAGATGTCATTTTTCTTGAAACTAATAAAAATGACCAGTCCATTGAGAGACAGCTTGATCATCTAGAAAATTATCCTCATCCAAAGAACTATTATGAAAATGAATATGAAATTCCAAATCTTGAAGGGGGGACTCCTATTCTGGAACAACCTTTGGAATTTCCATATGAAGCACCAACTCCCCCGCATGAAGAAGTTCCTGCTACTTCACCTAATCAAGAGGTTCAACTGAATGATGTGATTGAGAGAATTGAAAGACTCTCAATCAATGATGAAGAACCATCAGCTGATCAACCAGGACCATCACGGAAGATTCCTAAATGGGCCACAAAGACACTTGAAAGTGTCCATCAGGATGAAGTTGGAAAGACGGGAACGAGAAGTTCAAAAAGACATGGAGGAGAAGCAGATAATTCAGGTGATGACATGGATGTATCATTTGATTGTGAATTTAATTTATCTGCTAACTTTGAACCAACTTCCTTTGAAGAAGCTTCTACTCGAGCTGAGTGGAAAGAAGCTATGCAAAATGAGTATGATGCACTCATAAAGAATGGAACTTGGAAGCTGGTTGACCCTCCAGTTGGAACCAAACCAATTGGCTGCAAGTGGGTGTATAAGAACAAATACAAATCAGATGGCTCACTTGACAAGCACAAAGCGATCCTTGTAGCAAAAGGCTATGCACAGAAAGAAGGAATTGACTATGAAGAAACATTTTCTCCTATAACAAAATGGGCTACCATCCATACCTTACTCTCTTTAGCTGCTCAGAAAGGGTGGAAAGTTCATCAAATGGATGTGAAGACTGCTTTCTTGAATGGAGACTTGAAAGAGAATGTCTTCATGTCTCAGCCAGAAGGCTTTGTTGTGAAAGGAAAAGAACAAAAGGTATGCAAGCTTGTCAAATCCTTGTATGGCCTAAAACAAGCACCTCGCGCATGGTATGAAAAGTTAACCGAGCATCTTTTGAAGTTAAATTTCGAACATTTTGATCTTGATGATGCAACACTATTTATAAAGAAAGTTGGAAGATCTGTTGTGTATCTTGTGGTGTATGTAGATGATCTTTTGATGACAGGGAACAATGAGAGCTATATATCATCTATAAAGAAAGATTTGAAAAAGATCTTTGAAATGACAGATATGGGACATCTCCACTATTACTTAGGAATTGAAGTCACTCAACATCCTAAGTACATATTCCTATCTCAGAAAAAATATGTTGGAGAACTACTAAACAAATTTTGCATGACAGATTGCAATCCTATATCTACTCCAATGGAATAGAAAATGAAGCTCACATCAAGTGAAGGAAAAGAATTTGAAGATGCGACCAAGTATCGACAACTTGTAGGAAGTCTTATCTACCTTACAACAACTAGACCAGATATTTCTTATGTTGTTGGCATACTTTCAAGGTTCATGCATAAACCTTGTGAAGGACACTGGTCAGCTGCAAAGAGGGTTCTAAGATACTTGAAGGGGACTCAAGACTTGGGACTCAAGTACTCTAAAGTGGATGACTTCAAACTTATTGGGTACTCAGACTCAGACTTTGATGGTGATAAGGAAACATGAGTATCAACTTCTGGATACACTATGAGTCTTGGATCAACAGCTGTTTCATGGAGATCTCGCAAACAGTCAGTTCCAGCAGATTCAACAACAGAAGAAGAATATGTGGCTGCAGCTGAAGCAACGAAAGAAATAGTATGGATCAGGAAGATACTTGAATATTTGCAAGAAAAACAAGAGAACTCCACTCCATTGTTGGTCGACAATACTTCTGCAATCAAGCTGGCAAAGAATCCTAGATTCCATGATCGAACCAAACACATCAACACAAAGTATCATTTGATTCGACATCATGTAGAGGCCAAGACAGTCCATCTTCGACATTGTTCCACAAATGATCAAGTTGCAGACATCTTCACCAAAGCGCTTGGACGAGAAAAGTTTGAAAGATTCAGAAACATGCTCGGACTTACGAACACCCCTTCGGATTAAGAGGGGGATTGTTAGAATAATCCGTCAGGATTATTGTAAATAAATAATAAATAGGAATATGAATAGGTAGGAAGCCAAACAGGCTGAGCGGAAGGTGAAACCCAACCGCCATGAGATTTGTATAAGTATAGGCTTTTGCATTGGAATATTTAATTGAAACGGGAGTTATTACCAACAAGAACAAAGAATAACGAGAATGAAAATATTCTCCTAGATTTATCAAATTACTTAAATATGATTCCTTACTTTAAATTGAAGGTTGTCCTTGTTAGATTGAATCCATTGCAACCCTGTTGATGAATAGAAGACCTAAAAAAATATCAAAACAAACAAGAAACAAGTGGAAACATAAGATAAAATGATATATCTAAACAATTGACCGAGGATAATTTTTATAAACAAAATCACACATCATTTAGGGAAAATGATTTTACAATTGTATTAACAGAAAGAAGGGATAGTTTTCAATTGAAAAGACTTGGTGTTATGATTCTTCGTACAATCCTTTTTCCTCAAAATCTCAATCCTTTGCCTCTCAACTCTAGAAATATTTCAACAACATATGGGTGCTTTCTTGGTCCTCCTCCCCTTAACCATGAGGGAAAGCTTGTATTTATAGGAGAAAAGGGATAAAAGAAGTTGAGGATTATTTGGAGAAAGTTAAGGGATCATCCCTAGGGATTAGGGGTTATATTGACACCTATTTTAGTTGGTTGGGGTAAGCCTCCATAAAATATTTATTCTATAAATCTCTCAATTCTTCTCTTCTTTTCCTTTTAACAAATGCGAACACACCTTGTACAAAATCATGTGGCGTTAGTAATAGGTGACACTTCTTGTGAAAAGACAAGAAGTGTCACTGATGCTCTTTGTCCATATGAAACCGATGTCAGCCAAGTTTGATTCCCACTGTCAAATAACAGAGTGCGTCAGTGTCACCATAATTGGACTTCTAGAAAGGAAAACCATCTTCTCTATTATTTTGGCATAGACACTTTAGGGATTTAAGAAAGTACACATGAGGATGAAAAAATGTTTGTGTAACAGATTGGCCCCCAAAGTATGAAGCTAGAGAGAAGTGATAAGTGAAATACTTTGATAGATGTAGGTTGAAAAGATGAGGAGAACGATTGTTGGTTGAAGACTTTTTACAATACCATATGCTTTGCGCTAGGTACTTTAACTGCCTCAAAACATGGATGCTCACCAATACACTACAGATCCATGCATAGATGTATAGGTCATGGATACTGACATACACTGTAGATCCATGATGAACACAACTCAAATTTGGACATAACTACTGGATATACACTGTAGATCTATGTCATTATGACTCAAAATTGATAATATCCACTAGGCATACATTGTGGATCTATGAAATGACTCAATTACTCCATCGTAGCCTAGGGAAATGAATAACACAAGTAATTACCCCAAGGCTATTCATCCAAACCCATATAAAGTATGATTCAATCCATGTGAATCTATGTTTGGATGTTGAACATGGTGGAAACCACTTGATTATCGGTCATTGTGATATACTGTTAACAAGTACAAGGGAAATCACCATTATTGTTAATAACTCCCAAGGTACCCTTATAAACTCCTGGAATGTGAATTAATGGGTTGAATTCAAACATTCAAAGGAATCCTCCAATAAAATACCAATAATGTAAGCCTATTGTTGGAAGCGAGGTAACCTGCCATTGAGGCATGCATGCCCAAGGTACTGATTACATTTCTAAGTCTAATACTTGGATACTATGTTGAAGTCGACAAGGATAGACCCATCAAAGGAGGGCCATAATGTTTCCCCCATCATTGGCACGAAATATGATCCATTTTATAAAAAAAAATAGAGATTGTATGATAGTCTGACTTCAGGACTAAGAGATGACTAACATAATGGAAGGTAAGGTAACTGCAAAGGATAACTAGGATGATAGACATTTCTTGAACACTTATTGCACAAAGTGAGATCTGGAAGCATTGAATTAATGATATTGGGACCACTATATGATGTAATGGGAGAGAAATTTATTCTTTGAAAAAATCAAAAGGATAACATGGCTCAGAAAAGTGGATCAACTTGGAAGCAAGCCGATGAAGAAGGGAAGTACTAAATTCATGTTCAAGGATGATAACTTATTACCATACAAACTTTGATACATTCTTTTCCAAATTCCCCATCATGAATAACGAGTGCCTCTTTTGTTTTAAATATCTAGAAGAGGGTAACAAACACTTGATGTTGTTACGATCAGTAATTATTTCTTCCTTGACCACCATAGTATACTTGCTTTTTCCTAGCTAGGAGGTCATTTCCACTTCACTAGTGGATGGGGGAATTACCTATGGGCCACCTACCACTCAATGCACCTGTATGCATGATTTTAGGTGCTCCATGAACCAATCCCTATAATTTAGGAACCCACTTCTAGTCCCACTAGTAGTCTTTGGCAGTTGACCCTATTCGATGTTCAATTATGCTCCAATTCCCATCAATTAGTTCACTCTTAGTCATCCTAGCGCTAGTTTTCATGATTTAAGGGAGGTAGGGTGCATTTTCTCACCTACCTACATCAGTTAACTAGTTGTGAACTGATTCAGTGATCCATAGTTTCATTAGTGAGATCTAGTGGTGATTTTCCCACACCAAGTTAGCTCCAAAGTCAGTCTAGGTTGGTAGATTCGAATCCTATATTAGGAATTTGAATTATCCTATTTGTAACACCATTTTATTACATATTATTTACTGATTAATGGATGTAATGTTATTCTTCCAATTTCATCTCCATGTGTGTGCAATTTTTTCATGAGTAATTGATTTGTATTTACTAAATTATTCTCTCTTATGTAGCCTTCTTTTCTCATTGAAGTCATGCAAGCTTGAAGATCCTATGCTTCATCAAATTTAACATGGTATCATAGAAACTATCTAGGCCAGCTTCAAACCTCTGAAACTTCTATTCATGCACCAGAAGCAATTGGGTTCCACACAAATCCTAGTATTCTTGCCTTGCTCTGTCTGGATTATGTCCATAGAAGTCTATCCACGCGTGATGCACCCAGAGAAAATGAACATGTCTAAGTGGAGAGTGTTTGAATTGGTTTTATTTGAATTGAAGTGTTTTTGCAGGTAAATTGAATATTTTATGAAGAATTAGTTGTTTCTTGAAGCTGTAAGATGGAGAATTCAATATATTTGACACCTTGAATCCTCACACACTTCAATTATATTTATTAGAGGGTTGATATGCAGATTGTCTAGCACAACAAGGGTATGTACATGGTCACCATGGGAAGAGAGGTTGAACCCCAACAACATCTTGAAAAATAGAAATATTTGAACAAACTTGATGAAGCATTTGGCTTCATGTGCATCCATAGCTCCAGAGAGTTACTCTTTCACCTTGAGGGATTGAGAACACCAAAATAAGTATGGGAGAAGATCAAATCCTTGTTTGGAAAACAAGATGAGATGAGGGGCCATATCCTGGAGAATGAATTGATATCACTACATCCCAACAAATTCGAAACTATACAACAATTTTTCTCAAAATTCAAATCATTAGTCATGCAATACAATCAATGCGGAAATGATAAGAAGGATGAACAATTGGTGCTCTTAATTATGATCAAAATTGGCCCAAAATTCTCAGTGTTCATATATACCTTTCACTCTGGGAGACTGACTACTCCTAATTGGTGAATTCCACCCCTTGATGCCTTCATAAAGTCTCTAGTATAGGAACAAGACAAGATGATACAAATGGGAGACCTCAGAGCCTCTCCAAATTATTATCTCTTGGATGGTGAGACAAAGAATGTGCAAGAAAGGAGGAAGTAGAAAGACAAAGAAAAAAGGAACACTTAATTCGAACCTAAGGAAGAGTTTGATCCATAAGATGAAACCTCAGGCTCTAAGAAGGACATACATCAGAGGTTTGATAAGGGAAAGAGCTCCTACTGTAAGAAAGGAAACCATACAAAGAAATATTATATGAAGAAGGCCATAGACCATATGTCAAAACTCTTTGAGAAACACAATATTTCCCCCCCTGAAGGCGTAAGGTCTTGTAAATTGTGTAACTTCAGAAGTTATACTTATTGTACTTGTATTGTATTTCCTTGTACCTCCTAAGGGAGTTCATACTAATGCAACTACTTGTTGAATTATTGTAACTTTGAGGAATGTTATCAATATATTTTATTGGTCCCTGATGTTTCTATTTGGGAGAATCATTTGTATTTTCTTGTACCCTTGATGATTCCTATCGAGAGAATTACTAAGAGTCATGAGGAAGTCCCCTCCATTGTAAGTCGGGTCATTAGTACCCTCTGGAATACATTATTATATTAAGTTAACCCAGTTATGTTTACTCCAGCCTACATAACTGAGTTAAACTTACTCGAGCCTACATGACAGGGTTAAATGTCAAGTGAATGAAAGAATATAAATAGAGGTGAGGTGCTTCTCATTTGAACACACTCACACTCACTTATGTAGCGCATAAGAGAGAGAGAGAGAGAGAGAGAGAGAGAGAGAGAGAGAGAGAGCTATAGTTGGAGAAGGAGGAGGATCAGTGTTGGGTTTTACCTTTTATATTTTTGGGCATCTATATTGAGGAAGCTTTTGCTGGGTTTTTCCCAGGATAAATTTGTGTTGTTCTTGTGATACTATTTCTTTCAGTGATCCTGTATATATGCCTTTGTTATGAGATTGAAATTAAATGCTGATAATATAGCTTAGCATATGGAATTTTAACATGGTATCAGAGCTAACCTGAACAAGACAACTTTCACAAGGTGAAAAATCCCTCTCTCCCTCTTCGACAATAAGACACTATGCAGTTTCTAAAGCTATGGATTCTTATTTTTCAGGTCTCTCTCCATATATCATTAGTAAAATAAGGGTAGGATAACTCTCCATTGAAGGGTGCATATTTCTGTCGAAGCAGAATTTGATTTCGGGCATTTTCAGTTCTTGACCTACCATTGCAACAACATTTAGGGCTTTTCACAGAAGTGGAATTTTTGAGTGAGCCTAGAAAAGGGTTTCTCTCCTCCTCAAAATTGAAATTTAGATACCAAGGTCGAAATTTTTGGTTGGGTAAAATTCCAGGAAAGTCAAACCCTAATTTGACCCCAAACCAAAAAACCCTAGAAGTCTGAATTTAGTAGTTTTGGTATATTCGCTATATCTAGAGATTGGAGAAGGATTACGAGCCAAAATTTTTACAGGCTGAATAGAAATTCCTGATGTACACTGTGTAAATGTTTCAGCCTTATATTTGCTATATTATAGGAGATATGACTCCTTCAATATAGGGTTCCAGCCTCTCCCAGAATTGAGCCTTAAACATGTGACCTAGGGATAATTTCTATATCTTTGGATAAAAAGGTACAAATTAAATTTAAAAAGATGTTCCAAAAATAAGACGGGCTGTACCTTCTATGGTAAAAATTTCAGACCCAGAAGATGCACCAATGCCACATGGAAGTCCGTACAAGTGTTCTCTTCTGAACAATCTTGAAATAAGTCACCTTGGGAAAACGAGCATAAGTCCCAATTGATGAAACCAATTATGATCTAACCTGTAGTTTTGGAAAGAGGACATGTGAGGCTACCTGATTAAAATGTTTTATACATAGATGATTAGTACTTTCAAAGATATCATAGAAACAATATCAGGAATTTTGTAGAAGAAACTAAAGAAAACTAGGGAATTAGATATTTTGCAGTTTTGATCACAGTTTTGGGAAAATGAGTATACTGCTCAGCTCGCCTTAAGGAGGTACATATTTCTATCTAATAATATCTCAAATATACTTTAGTTTGAAATTTAGGGTTTCTCTGTCAAACCCTAGTTCTACCAGAAGCAACATTCCATAAAAGATTCAAGCAAGCATGAGATTGAAGCAATCTCACTGGTCAAAGAAGAAGTTGCTGATCAAGAAGGAGATGATGAAAAACAAACAAATATAAGTATTTGAATTGTCTTTCCTATATATTCTATGTATTATGCATGATATAATTTTTACATTAATGACAATATACTACTGATATGTGTTGATGTAATTGTAACTTCAGAATGTATTCACTTGTATTTCTTATCTATTGTAACCTGATGTTTATTCCAGGATGTACTTGTGTCATGTCATGCCCTGATGTTCCTATCAGGAGGATCTATAATGTAAACAAGTCATGTCAAGTCATTGTGGGTAACCTTCCTATTGTCTAAGGGTTAAAGTCCCCGTAGTTTTGGGGCACTAGGGTTATTAGACTCTCCTAGAGAGGTCGGCCCTAGTAGGGTTTTAGTCATGTCAAGAATTAGTATAAATAGAGATTTGGCCTCTCTATTTATCACACACTCATCCACACTCAATTGTATCACACAACTGAGGAAGAGAAAGAAACTGGGGCAAGGAAGAAAGAGGTTACTGTTGTCGGGAGATCATCTTATTGTTTTGGGGTTTTACTTTTGGTGTTGATTCTATCTCTGAGGAAGTTGTAGGGTTTTCTCCATTTATGGTTTCCCTGAGGAAAAACACTATGTTCATTATCTCTTGTGTTTAATTTCTGTGCTTGTTGTTCTCTTAGTTAAATATCCTAATGTTATGCTAGCTTAATGTTAAAAATCTAACATTGTATCAGAGCTTACCTGAGAAGAAGACACTATGCAGTTGCGAGAACTAGGGATTCCTACTTTGTGGATCTCTCTCCATATATTTTTAGTAAAAGAAGGTTGGAATAACTCTCCTCCTTAGGGCGCATCTTTCTGTCGAAGCAGAATCCAATTCTGAGGTTTTCTAGTTTTGGACCCAACATTGCTGCCGGGAATTAGCGATTTTCACAAAAGTGGAATTTTTCAGTGAGCCTAGGCCTAGATTGATCTCCTCCATAAAATCAAAGTTAGGGATCAAATTCAAAGCATTTGGTTGGAAAGAACTCCAGAAAAGAAAAACCCTAATTTGCTCCTGAACTAGCACTGCAGGATTTCAGCTCTAAATCCAGATCCGACATCTTGACCTGGTAAGATATAAATATTTTGTATTTCCATTTAAGGTTATCAGTTAAGATGTCTCATCATACCAAGCTTGATGAAAAGCTTGAGGGAGTTGATAACTTCCGAGCCTGGAAGTATAGGATCTCCCTGGTCTTGGAAGAAAATGAGTTGGACTCCTATATCAGTGAGGAGGTTCTAGTTCTAGAGGGAGATGAGGAAAATTCCTTACATAAGAAGAAGTTGGTTATGGCAAAGAGGATCATTGCTGATTCTATCAAGGATAACCTCATACCACATGTGTCTTCCCTCAAGACACCTACAGCTATGTTTGATTCCCTAACCAAATTGTTTGAAGGGAAGAACATAAACTGAAAGATGACTCTGAGAAACCAACTGAAGAATGTGAAGATTCAGAATGCAGAAAAAATCCAGTCTTACTTCACAACAGTTTCTCATATCAAGGAACAACTAGAAGTAGTAGATGAAGAAGTGGAAAATGCAGAGATTGTAATGACCACCTTGAATGGTCTCCCTAGATCATGGGACTCCTTTATTCAAGGAATCTGTGCTAGAAAGAAGTTAGTCAAGTTTAGCAGACTATGGGAAGAGTGCTCTCAAGAAGAAGCTCGGATAGTAGCTCTAGAAGAAAAGATGGGAAGTGAAGATCAAGCTCTCACAGTTCACTCCAAGAAACCCAGAAGAAGCTCACATCACCCCAGAGGTAAGTCCTTTCATAAAGATAACTCTAGAAAATATTTGTCTAAGATTAGATGTTATACTTGTGACGAGAAAGGACATTATGCTAGAGAATGTCCTAGAAACAAAAATGTCTCTCACAAGAAGAAGGGAAACAAGAGAAGACATCATGCTCATGCTGCAGAGGATGTTGAATCTTCATCAAAGAGAATCATATATGAAAGTGAGGATTCTTCAAGTGAGGAAGAATATGTTTTGATTTCCGCTCTCATGGGAAACATTACTCATGGAAGCAATGATTGGCTTATACATAGTGGGGCTTCCAAACATATGACAGGATTCAAGGAATCCTTTGTGAAACTTTCAGAACATGAATCACCTCACAAGGTGAAGCTAGGAGATGACTAACAGTATCCAATAAAAGGTAGTGGGGAATCTTCCTATAAGCTATACTCTAGAAAGTCTATGACAATGAAGGAAGTATTGTTTGTACCTGGACTCAAGAAGAACCTACTCTCCATATATGCATTAGATGCAAAAGGAATGAGGGTTGCATTCATAGATGTTCAAGTCATAATGTGGCCAAAAGGAAAGACTATCGATGATGTAGTAGTGATTGGGGAATAAGAAGGAGGATTGTACAAATTGAAGGGTCATCTAGAACAAGCCTTGGTCCATGACACAGTAGAGCCAAATGAGCTTTGGCATAAAAGGCTTGCACATGTGCATTACAAAGCACTACCAATTGCAAGCAAAGCTGTTGAAGGTCTTCCAGAAATTCAAGCAAAACATGATGGGGTCTGCAAAAAATGTGCAAAAGGAAAGAACACAAAGAAGACATTTCCAAGTAGCGAGAGAAAAGCAAAAGGAATATTAGAAATCATCCACTCCGATGTATGCGGTCCAATGTGAAGAACCTGAAGAAGCAGAAGCACCTAGAATTCATGATACAACCATGAACGAAGAAACTCAAGAAGAAGATCGAGAATTTGAAGAACCACAAAGACCTGTAGATCCACCTCAGGAGAATAATCCTCACAAGAGGAAACCTGCTTGGGTATGAGAAATTATCCAAGGTGTGAAAATATATGGGGCTCCAGAAGAGAATCATAGAGAAAGAAAGAGGACCAGATCCTGCTCCGGGTATGTAGCATTACTATGTGATTTCATCGATAAAGAACCTTCCAATTATAAAGAAGCGGTAGAACGAAAAGAATGGAAGGATGCTATGATCGAAGAATACCAATCGATCATGAAGAATGATGTTTGGGATGTTGTCCCAAGACCAGAAGGGAAGTCAGTTGTAACTTCCAAATGGATCTACAAGATCAAGCATGCTGCAGATGGTAGCATTGAAAAATATAAAGCAAGATTTGTTGCTCGTGGTTTCTACCAGAAAGAAGGAATTGACTATGAAGAAAATTTTGCACCTCTAGCCAGATACACTTCCATTAGATCAGTACTTGCTTTGGCTGCAGTGATGAAATGGAAGATACACCAAATGGATGTCAAGACTGCTTTCTTGAATGGTGTAGTAGAAGAGGAAGTGTATGTAGATAAACCACTTGGTTTCAAGACACATGATAGAGAGTCTCATGTGTGTAGATTGAAGAAATCCCTGTACAGTTTGAAACAGGAACCCAGAACTTGGTATGGCAGAATTGACAGCTTTCTATCCAGTTTGGGCTTTACTAAGAGTAAAGTAGATTCCAACCTTTACTACAAGGTTGAAAATGGAAACCCAGTGATGCTCCTACTGTATGTAGATGATCTGTTTATAACAGGTATGGATGGGTTGATTGTTGATACGAAGAGGAAGCTTGTTGCCGAGTTCAAAGTGAAGGACTTGGGTATGATGCATTATTTTCTAGGCATGGAGGTGTGGCAGAATGTAGATGGAATATCCTTCGGACAAGGGAAGTATGTAGTAGATATCCTGAAGAGGTTTGGAATGATGGACTACAAGGCTATGGCCACACCTATGGCATCGAACTTGAAGATATTGAGTGATGCTTCATTAGAGTCGGTTGAAGCTACAATGTATCATCAGATGATTGGGTCCTTGATGTACTTGATGAACATGAGACCAGACATTTGCTTTGCTGTGAACACCTTGATCCAGTTCTTGACAGATTCGAGAAATGTTCACTTGATTGCTGTAAAGCATATTCTGAGGTACCTGAGGGGTATAGTTAATTATGGGCTCAAGTATGAGTCAAATCAGAAGATTAACCTAGAGGGTTATGTTGATTCAGATTGGGTAGGCAATGCTATCGATAGGAAGAGCACTTCAGGGTGTTGCTTCAGTATGGGATCAGGTGTGATCTCTTGGTTTAGCAGGAAGCAATCCTGTGTGGCACTGAGTATAGATGAAGCAAAGTATGTCATAGCTTGTTCAACTAGTTGTGAGTCAGTATGGCTGTGGAAGCTACTGTTTGATTTATTTGATCTTGATTTAGATGCTACTTGTATATATTGTGACAACCGGAGTTGTGTGAAGTTGTCAGAGAACTCGGTGTTCCATGACAAGTCGAAGCATATCGAGATCAAGTATCACTATATCAGGGATATGGTGCAAAGGGGAGCAATGAAGCTCCAGTATGTTGTGACAGATGATCAGATAGTTGATGTGTTGAAAAACCCATTGGCTAGGGTGAAGTTTGAGTACTTTAGGGAGAAGCTTGGTGTTCTCCAGATCGAGGTTCCCTCCAAAGGGAAGTGATGATTCCGTGAGCCATTATAACATGGTGAGAGGATTGGTTCCTTCCATGGTCAGATGTACGGGTTGAGCCATTATGTCATGGTGAGAGGATTGGTTCCTTCCATGTCAGATATGAGTGTTGAGCCATTCTGATATGACTGTAGGATTGGTTCCTACATGATCAGATACAAGGGTTATTGCCATTCTTTGAATGGAGCTGCCTGGTGAGGTACTAGGAAAACTCAGTCTAGGATTGAGGGCCATTCTGCTATGACTATGAGATGTGTTCTCACATGATCAGATATGAGTGCATGGCCATTTTGATGTTATAGAGGGATGTGTTCCCACTTGATCAGATGTAAGGGCTGAGCCATTCTGTCATGGTTAAAGGATTAGGTTCCTCCCATGTCAGATTTGAGTGTTGGCCATTCTGGTGAGTAGGTCAGATGTAAGGGATACTGCCATTCTCTGGGAGAATGGAGGCACCTGGTCAGTTACCAGGTAGCTCAGTCTAGGACTGGGGGCCATTCTGATGTGACTATAGGATTGGTTCCTACAAGATTAGATGTGAGTGCATGCCTTTCTGACGATTAGGTCAGATGTGAGTTCCATGCCTTTCTGACGAGTAGGTTAGATGTGAGTGCTGTGCCTTTCTGACGAGTAGGTCAGATGTGAGTGTTGTGCCTTTCTGATGAGTAGGTCAGATGTGAGTGCTGTGACTTTCTGACGAGTAGGTCAGATGTGAGTGCTGTGCCTTTCTGACGAGTAGGTCAAATGTAAGTGCTAGGCCTTTTCACAAATGATAGTAGTTGTGTCCTATCATGCTGTTGAATGTGAGTGCTGGGCCTTTCTGATGTGATTATAGGATTGGTTCCTATATGAGCATATGTGAGTGCTGGGCATGCCTTTTTGACGAGTAGGTTAGATGTAAATGCTAGGCAGGCCATTCTGACTTGGTGTCATATATAAGCGCTGAAGAAGACCTACATGGAGGCTAGGCCTACAACCAGCATGAAAAAGGGCTGGCTTTGTAGAACTTCCTGTGACAAGAAGAATCATGAGATAGCACCCGTGATGATCCAGATCGAGTGATGAACCATATCCAGTGATGATCCAGATCGAGTCATGATCTAGATGTAGTGATGATGTCCACCGATGATCCAGATCAAGTTATGATCCAGATCCAGTGATGATGTCCAGTGATGATCCAGATCCAGTGATGATGATCCAGATCCAGTGATGATCCAGATCCGAAGATGAAGATGACTTGAAGACGAATATGAATTGAATATGCAGATGACGAGATGATCTAGAGAAGAAGACCAGTGATGAAAATTGTGTCGAGAGAATACCTTCCTAGTTAAGAGGGAGTGTTGATGTAATTGTAACTTCAGAATGTATTCACTTGTATTTCTTATTTATTGTAACCTGATGTTTATTCCAGGATGTACTTGTGTCATGTCATGCATTGATGTTCCTATCGGGAGGATCTATAATGTAAACAAGTCATGTCAAGTCATTGTGGGTAACCCTCCTATTGTCTAAGGGTTAAAGTCCCCGCAGTTCCGGGGCACTAGGGTTATTAGACTCTCCTAGAGAGGTCGGCCCTAGTAGGGTATTAGTCATGTCAAGAATTAGTATTTATCACACACTCATCCACACTCAGTTGTAGCGCATAGCTGAGGAAGAGAAAGACACTGGGGCAAGGAAGAAAGAGGTTACTGCTGTCGGGAGATCATGTTACTATTTTGGGGTTTTACTTTTGGTGCTGATTCTATCTCCGAGGAAGTTGTGGGGTTTTCTCCATTTATGGTTTCCTCGAGGAAAAACACTATGTTCATTGTCTCTTGTGTTTGATTGCTGTGCTTTTTGTTCTCTCAGTTAAAGATCCTAATGTTATGCTAGCTTAATGTTAAAAATATAACAATATGCATGTGATGGGTAAGTAGCCCATGGTGCTATACAAATATCTATTTTTACTTGTCTAGAATGAAATCTCCTTGCTGACATATTGGATTAGTGCACTATCTAAATGATGTCATGGTAGAGATGGAAGGCTTCTAGAAAGTTTCCATGAGATATGGATGAATGTTGTATTGGCTAAATAGTTACATGATGCATAAGAATTTGGCATTATGTATATGTTCTATAAAATGGTTCTAATCATGAAACTAGTGCATTTGACTTGTAGGAAAGGTCTTGTACAACCACCTACAAGAAAATAAGGATGAGACTTGTTCCAAAGAACAAGTGATGAAAATTCAAGACTCACTCCAATAAACATGAATCTGAATCTCCTAGGGTCAGAGACACCGTGATGGAAGAAAGAGATTCAGAGAGCAGTAGATCCACCTCAAAAGATGAAGAGCTTGGGTACGAGAGATAACTCAAGATGAATAAAAGTATGGCAAGAATTCCAAGAGGCCTCAAACACACTCTAGTTGTGTAACACAGTTGGATGACATCATTGATGCCAACCCTTCGGGCTATGAAATAAGCTATGATCAAAGAGTAATAGTTGATCATGGGGAATGATGTTTACGATATGGTTTCGAGACCTGAAGGGAAGTCGGTAATGTCTTGCATATGGATTTACAAGAACAAGTGTACAAAGAAAGGTTCATGGTTTGCCTCATAAATAATAGAAAATGGCATGATATACTCTATTGACCATACACACTTCTCCAGTAGAGGTATATATTGAGAAAAGAACCACTTGTACATAATATGCTTTGTACAAGATTAGAAGGCACCCATAGAAAAGCACATCTAGGAGCTTGAAAGATCACCTAGAGTGATGAATATTTTAACCTTTGCTACAAGGTTGAAAATGGAAACCTACAGAAGACAACAAGCTCACAGATGGGTGCATGAGGAAATTTTTGACAAAGTTCAAGATAAAGGGATCTTGGTAAACTGAGATAGATACATAATAGCAGAGACTTTACCAAGAGTAAAGTGGGTTCAAACCTTCAAGGTTGAATGTGGAAGACTAGGATATGTTGATGACCTAACTGAATGATGGAAGAATACTAGAATGATGTTTGGGATATAGTAACCAAACTGGAAAGAAAGAACGTAGTATCTTCCAAGTGGACTTGCAAGACAAAACAAGTTGTTGATGGAAGGAAAGATTTGTGGCTAGAGGATTCTCTCAGAGAGAGGAAATTAGTTATGAAGAGACACTTGATCCAAGAATCAAGGTACACTTCCTTTAGAACTATCATGGTACTTGCTTCCATGATGAAGTGGAACTTACACCAGATGGATGTGAAGACGACCTTCTTGAATGGTGTGATTGAGGAAGAAGTATACATAGAACAACCACAAGGATTTTAAGTTGAAGACATGCGAACTCACATATGCAAGTTGAAGAAGGCCCTGCATGGCCTGAAGCAAGCTCCCCGAACTTGGTATGGAAGCATAGATAGTTTCCAGACGAGCTTGGGATTTACCAAGAGTAAAGATGACCCTAACCTTTATTTCAAGGCTATAGAAGATTAACCTAGCATACTATTACTATATGTGGATGATCTATTTTTTTGCAGGGAATGAGAAATAGATTGTAGAATGAAAGAAGAAGCTCAATGAAGAATTTGAGATGAAAGACCTTGGCCCAATGAATTATTTCCTAAGTCTGAAAGTATGGCAGAACTCAAAAGGAACCTTTCTCAATCAAGGAAAGTATGCAGTGGAAATTTTGAAAAGATTTGATATGTTGGAATGTAAAGCCATGGCCACACCCATGGATTCCAACCTGAAGTTGTTAGCTGATGACTCGTCAGAGTTAGTGGATGTGACAATACCGATAGATTATTGGGTCATTGATGTTGTTGGGCACCCTATATGCAAGTTAATTAAAGCCAACATACAGAGTGTTCAATATAAATTGTCAACCCAGGGAAGTCTCTTATTTCAAGGATAATGTGCACTGTATATGCTTTAAACACTAAGTAGCTGACGCTGTAAATGAATGACCCTACTTTCATGTTCAACGAAACTCATCCCATAATCTACTTAATCTAATTTATCTTCTTAAGAATGCAATCAAAAGTACCTTCTTACGATCTTTAATCTAGAATTAAAAGGTTCAGGAAATAACATCTAGATTACTTTTGCAGAAAGTTAAATCCTTCATTACCAAACCATCTAAAGATCCATCTCAACTATCTTAATTCAGGTTATTCTAGAAATTCAAAGTACATGAATTAAATTCTGCAATTATAAATGTGAAGAAACAAACTGCGAAGATCTAAAGAAAACAACGATTGAAAGAACTAGGGATGAACAGGGCTGTCACAGCTATCACACAGTTTCATAAAAGAAAGTTAACCTATACAGTCGACTGGCACACCACACTATTGCAGTTTATAGAGGATGTAATTACTGATTATTCAAATGACACACAACAAATCGATGACTGTTGCAACTTACTATAAATAAAGGAAATTATCACAAAATCCAACCACACAACATAATAAATAAAATACCGAATTAACTCAGCAATCCCTGTGGGAAGGCAGGCCCAACCTTCACACAGAGATGCTAGAAGTAACACACGTTAGCACGTTAGCACGCCGAGATCTGAAGAATCAAAATCCTTGTATTAAAATGGCGGATGAGCACACAACCTCAGTCACAGCTGATACAATAATTTGATTAATTTTTCAACCCTTGGCTCGGAATAGTTCCTAGTATTTATACAATTACAATCATAACATATTCCCACTATTATCAGGAAGCCATGAAGATCTTTGATCTTTAGGCTACCCTAATTATGATAAGTTGTTACAGTAATGGCAAGATGAAAGCAGAAAATATAGGAAGGCTATTACTCGAGCTAGAAATAATGATCATGATCAATTGAGAAGATACTCCGTGGATTTTAGCTATTTTTGAGCAGTAACGCACTATTGCCTTCGAATCTGTTGTAGCCTGTTGTAGCTACCTTTGTACAGCTCGTGTGGAATAGTATCCTTGGACTGCGTTCTTTGGGAAACGATGGAATGGATGGTGATAATCTCAGCAATGAATGTTCATCCCTCTCTTGGCATGTTCGGCCCGCTACACCTGTATCCTTTACATCTCGAATTATCTTTATAAAACCACCATATGTTAGCATAATTTAATATGTAAAGCCCTGATCACAACAATCCTAAGCATTAATAAAATAATTCAATGATTAACCATACCTGTATGAATTGAGGGACAGAGTAAAGGAAAAAAATATGTTTAGTGTACATAATAGAGTAGGATGAGGCAAAAAGAGGTAGGTAAAGGTGGTAAAAAAGGGGTCATTTCTAGGCCCAACAGATGTAACTAACAAATACCAGACCAGACATTTGTTTTGTTGTGAACACCTTGAATCAGTATCTAGTTCAACCTAGACGTGTTCACCTGATAGTTGCAAAACATGTGATGAGATATATGAAAGTGACTATAGACTTTGGTCTATATTATGATGGAAACCGTGATTACAGATTGTATGGCTATACAGATGCAGATTGGGCTGGAAGTGTCTCAGACAGGAAAAGCACATCAGGTGGATGCTTTTGTCTGGGGTCTATTATGATTTCATGGTTTAGTAGGAAATAGTCCAGTATTGCTCTTAGCACGGCTGAAGCAGAATACATAGCAGCTTTCTTTGCTAGTTGTGAAGCCATATGGCTTCAGAAGGTGATGTTAGGTTTATTGGATACCACAGTGATTTTATGTGATAACCAGAGTTGTATAAAGATGAAAGAGAACCTAGTGTTCCATCGAAGCACATAGAAATCCAATATTTCTACATACGAGATAAGATACATATGATGATGTTTTAGTATTCCCATATTGAATATATAGATGATGTTTCAATATTTACATACTATAGATGCAGATGACGGTGACTCAGTATTTCTATACTAAAGATACAGATGATGATGCTTTCAGTATTTCTATACTGAAGATGCAGATGATGATGCTTTTAGTATTTCTATACTCAAGATACAGATGATGATGCTTTCAGTATTTCTATACTGAAGATATAGATGATGATGTTTTCAGTATTTACATACTGAAGATGTAGATGATGATGGTTCAATTGATGATTCAACACTGATGTGTTGGTGAAGCCTCTGTCTCAGGTAAAGTTTGAACACTTTCAAGACAAGCTTGGTGTTGTTCGGAAAGAACTTCCTAGAAAGGGGGAGCAGTGATGTTGCAGTGAGATTGTATCATCCCTGTACACTTGTACTAAAGTGATCCAGTGACTTAATTCCTTGAGAATGAAGAGGGAATGTATCATCCTGGGAAATTTGTGTAGAACGGATCCGGTGACTTTGGCCCTCAAGAATGTGGTGTGACTGTATCATCCCTGAACTTTGGTTATGAATGGATCCGGTGACTTCGGTCCTTGAGAATGCGGTGGGAATGTATGATCCCTGAAATTCGGTTCAGAATGGATACGGTGACTTCGGTCCTTGAGAATGTGGTGGGATTGTATCATACCTGAACTTCGGTTCAAAACAGATCCGGTGACTTCAGTCCTCAAGAATGTGGTGGGATTGCATCAACCCTGAACTTTTGTTCATAAAGGTATCTAGATGCTTCAGTCCTCGAGAATGTGGTGGGATTGCATAATCCCTAAACTTTTTTTCAGAAAGGTATCCAGAGGCTTCGGTCCCTGAGAATATGGAGGGATTGCATCATCCCTGAACTTATGTTTAGAAAGGTATCTGGAGGCTTCGGTCCCCAAGAATGTGGTGGGATTACATCATCTCTGAACTTCTGTTCAGAAAGGCATCCGAAGGCTTCCATCCCCGAGAATGTGGTGGGATTGCATCATCCCCGAAATTTTGTTCAAAATGTATCCGAAGACTTTGGTCCCCGTGAATGTGGTAGGATTGTATCATCCATGGACTTAAATTCCAAAAGTGATTCGAAGAAATTCATCTTTGTGTTGTGGATTGTAGGTTGTTGCTGATGATGATGATGTTACTGATCGAAAGATCGGAGTGTGATGATGATGATGTTATTGATCAAAAGATCAGAGTATGATGATGATGATGTTGCTGATTGAAATATCAGAGTATGATGATGTTGATGTTGCTGATTGAAAGTTCAGAGTATGATGATGATGATGTTGCTGATCGAAATTTTAGAGTATGATGATGATGTTGCTGATCTAAAAGTTCAGAGTATGATGATGATGATGTTGCTGATCTAAAGTTTAGAGTACGATGATGATATTTCTGATTGAAAATTCAAAATAATGACGATGATGCTGATCGAAAAAAATCTAAGTGCTGATGATAATGATAATGTCGATCAAGTGGTCAAAGTGTTGCTACTGAAGTTTGAAGATGAAGACTATATGTTGAAGATGATAAAATATTTCGATGATCTATAGATGTATCACCCTGATGATGTTGATGATTCCATCCTTCTCCTACTACTATTGTTTTTGTTGTCATTGTAAGAATACCCTTCTCGTTAAGGGGGAGTGTTGAATTATTGTAACTTCAAAGAATATTGTAAATATATTTTATTGGTCCCCGATGTTTCTATTTGGGAGAGTCATTTGTATTGTCTTGTACCCCCGATGATTCCTATCGAGATAATTACTAAGAGTCATGAGGAATTCCCCTCCATTGTAAGTCGGGTCATTAGTACCCTCCGGAATACATTATTATATTAAGTTAACCCAATTATGTTTACTCGAGGCTACATAACTAAGTTAAGTTTAATCGAACCTACATGATAGGGTTAAATGTCAAGTGAATGAAAGAATATAAATAGAGGTGAGTTGCTTCTCATTTGAACACACTCACACTCACTTGTGTAGCGCATAAGAGAGAGAGAGAGAAAGAGCTGTAGCTGGAGAAGGAGGAGGATCAGTTTTGGGTTTTACCTTTTATATTTTTGGGGCATCTATATTGAGGAAGCTTTTGCTGGGTTTTTCCCATTAGGGTTTTCCCAGGATAAATATATGTTGTTCTTGTGATACTGTTTCTTTCATTGATCCTGTCTATATGCTTTTGTTATGAAATTGAAATTAAATGCTGATAATCTAGCTTATCATATGGAATTTTAACACTACTCGTGTAAAACCTAGAAAGAATCAATGTAAAACTTGGGAAAGAATAAATAATAAAAGCATAAAAAAAAAATTATTTTTGTATTTTCCCTAAGGTAGGCCGACCCTAGTAATTTTCCACTTGGAAAATCAATATAAATAGGAGGTTCCCCTCCTCATTATTACACACATTCACAACAAGTCACTAAGACAGAAAAGGTGCGCTACTACAGTCTAGGAGAGGGTTGTATCTTAGAGAGACATTCTCTCTCTCTCTCTCTCTCTCTATCTATTCTTCTCTCCGTTCTCAAGAGTTATTATATCTATACAAAGGTTTGTTGGGTTTTTTCCTGATTGGGTTTCCTAGGATAATTTCTTGTGTTTCTTAGGAATATGATTTTTCTTTCTTCTATAGATCCAATTGTTTATCTGCAATTAAGTTACACTGCTATAATCTTGTAAAAACTAACATGGTATCAGAGCAATTCTAGAAGAATCCATTGTCAAAATCTAGGGTTTGACCTTCCATGGCCTTCCCTCATCTCTTCAACATAAAAAGGGTTGTGTAATATTTTCTCTAGGGGAGGCACATCTTTTGGTAAAATAAAACCAAATTCTGAGAAGTTTACATTTTTTGACTCCAGGGCATTACAGGATACCACGGGAAGAAACTAGGGAATCAAGTTTCAGAGGTTTCCCACCACTGTTTTGGCTCAACCCCACCTTCCCTAAATTCGCCTTGATAGGGTGCATCTATCTGTAAGGTTAGTTTCACTAAATTCCAAAATTTATTTTTGACCTAAATCCTACTAGGGTTTATGGTTCAGACCTGCAGACGAGATTATTGGAATGAATCTTGAATATCATCTTAATGGGGCTACACACTTCATATCCTGGAATCCTAGGTTTCTTCTCATCCTAGAAGAAAATTATCTCTTGAATTTTGTCAATGAGAAAGTTCCAGAACTAGAAGTGGAAGAAGCCAAGTCCTAGTGGAGGAAGTGTGATGCGGAAGTAAGAAGGATTCTGGTGGAATTAGTCAAAGATCACTTGATTTCTCAAATATCAGAAAAGAAGAAAACTAGGAAGATGTCCAATTCCTTGAAAAAATTATTTGTACACAATAGCATCAATGTGACTGTCACATTGAGGAACAAACTGTCAAATATGAAGATGACTAAGTCTGAATCTATTGCCTCATATTTCATGAGGATCACTGAAATTCGAGACAAGCTAAGGTTCGAAAGAGACAAAATTGAAGAAAATGATCTTTTCATGACCACTCTAAATGGTGTTCCATCATCTTGGGAGTCCTTCATTCAAACCATGAGTAGTCTAACCAAGTTCCCAAATTTGACAAGTTATGGGAAAATTGCACTCGAGAAGCGACAAGGATTGCAACAAAGCAAAGAATCCATGGATCTCAAGTCGAGGAGAATCAAACCTTCACCACTCATGCCAAGAAACACAAGGGAAAAGGAAGGAAGTTTCACAAACATAAGCACCAATCTAGGAGACCAATTACTTTTCCAGATCATAGGGAAAATAAGAAGGATCTATCACACATACAATGCTACAAATGTAAGAAACATGGTCGCTTTGCAAGCCAATGTTTTAGCTCAAACAAGAGGAAGAATGAAGCTTCAAAAAATGATGTGGAGTATGGTCATCATCAAAAGAAACAAAGAGATGAATATCGTACATAATTCTTCTTTATATCATCTTTATTACCTACGGTTCCCACCACTAGTGATACATGGCTCATAGATAATGGTTCTTCCAAGCATATTATTGGTTATAAAGAAAACCTTTCAGAAGTTGTTAAGAAAGAATCCCATCTCCGTGTTGTACTTGAAGATGATGCCAAATACACTATGAAAGGATTTGGATCTACCTCTCTTCAGTTGGAATCCAATGAATTACTACATCTGAATGATGTGCTATATGTACTTGGTATGAAAAGAAACCTTGTCTCCGTATCCACCTGTTGATGCTTGGAAAATTCCTAGGTACCGAAGGTAGGGATTATCCCTAGTATCCAATCCCAAATAGATCACTCATTGTTTGGTGTGGGGAACTTGTCCGATTAACAAACCGAGTACCGAATATTTAAAGTTTGTTTAAGTCTTTCACCAGTTGCAGCCCGGTCCACCGTTTATGTGATTTTATTGTTTTAAGAATGAAATGAAAGTGCCTAAACTAAATGCAAGTGATTGATGAATAGGAACCTCATAGTGAGTTGTGCAGGTTCTTACCTCTTGCCTTACGTAAATCTTGCTCCTTAATCACTTCTAAATTAAGCAATTCTAATGTATACTAATCTATCCTAAGATAATCTAACCTATCCCCAAGGGGAGAAAAATTTAAATAGAAAAGAGTAATGTACTGTAATGCTGCATATTGAATTCTATAGATAGTTGATTAAATTCCACATACATAGTTACAACAAAGAAAATAAACAAAGATAGATTTGCTTTGTTAAAAAATTCATTACCCAATACATGCACAAGATTTCAAATAGAAAGCAAAATCATTCATCATTACAAAAAATTCATAAGGTCAGAACGATCCCATGGTTGCATGGAAGCTAAATAAGAAGTAATTCAACATTGGCACTCCATACAATCCACGTAAAAGCATGTGAAGTCTTTCTCTAGCAAAATTTGTTCTTCTTTATTCATAGAAAACATAGTTCTTCATACAAATAACTCTGCATGCTTGCGCTAGTGAAATTCATTTCTATTCTATCTTCTACTCCTATTTATAATACTATTACAAATGTCTCTTTGAGTACCCTGAATTTTGAACTTCCCTGACTTTTCGACTTTAAAATTTTTCCTCTAATGCTTTGCACTAGGAAAATAAAATAATAATAAATTACAAAAGGTGACAAAATACAAAAAAGACAAAAGTTCTCATGTAGGCCCAACTGGTCGTGAGATGTATTCTCCCCACATATTTTCTTCTTCTCCAATAGCTTGGTAATCCATTGGCTCCAGCAACCTCACATCCACTTTATATACAACCAATTATGACTCCACTTCGGTCAAATTTGGTAGAGTTGACTTGTATAGATCTTCCAAACGATGATTTTTGACCACAACTTGTGTTAGATTTTTATCATTCAAGCTAGCATTATGATCTTAGGATCTTTAACTGAGAGAATAACATGCACAACAATAAAAACACAAGAGACAAGAGACACAAAGAATTTTCCTCAGGGAAACCATAAAGGAGAAAACCCCGCAACTTCCTCAAAGATAGAATCAACACCAAAAGTAAAACCTGAAAACATAAAGATGGTCTCCTCACAGCAGCAGTCTCTCTCTTGTCCCAACAACTTCTCCTCTCACTCATGCGCCCCAATGAGTGAGTGTGTGTGTGATAAATAGAGAGGCTCGCTCTATATTTATATTCTTTTGTTCACTTTAAACCCACTCCAACATGTCGACCTCACTTAACAATTACTTACTAGAGTCGACATCTCTAGGAGTGTCTAATAACCCTAGTGCCCCACAACTTATGGGGATTTTTCCTCCTTTAACCAACAAGGAGGGTTATCCTTAACACAACAGTGGGGACTATTGCCATGACTTACAATGACTCACCTAGGGTAAAATTCTCTAGGATAGTCTAATAACCCTAGGGCCCCACAACTGCGGGGACTTTAACCCTTGACCAATAGGAGGGTTACCCATAATGACTTGACATGACTTGTTTACATTATAGAACCTCCCGATAGGAACATCGGGGCATGAAATGACTCAAGTACATTAAAGACACATCCTAGAATAAACATCGGGGTACAATACATAAGATATATGGATGAATGCATTCCGAAGTTACAAATACATTAACACTCCCTCTTAACTAGGAAGGTATTCTCTCGACATAATTTTTCAGCACTGGTCTTCTTCTCTAGATCATCCCGTCATCTACATCTTCAAGTCATCTTCATATTCAAGTCATCTTCATATTCAAGTCATCTTTATCTTCAGGTCATATTTATCTTGATCTGGATCATCATTGGATCCGGATCATCATCACTAGATCTAGATCATCACTAGATCTAGATCATCATCACTAGATCTAGATCATCACTCTATCTAGATCATCATCACTGGATGTGGATCATCACTAGATCTATATCATCACTGTTGTATCATCATCACTAGATCTAGATCATCACTTGATCTAGATCATCACTAGGTCAACATCATAGGTGCTATCTCATGATTCTTCTCGTCACAGGAAGTTCTACAAAGCAATCCCTTTTTCATGCTGGTTGTAGGCCTACCTCCTTGTAGGTCTTTGGTAGCCCTTATATTTGACCCTAAGTTAGAATGGCCAGCACTCACATATGACCTTGACTTGTCAGAAAGGCACAACACTTACATATGACCTTGACTTGTCAGAAAGGCACTCAGTCCTAGACTGAGGGTTCCTGGTAACTAACCAGGTGCCTCCATTCAGAGAATGGAAGTAGCCCTTACATCTGACCCTAATTCAGAATGGCCAGCACTCACATCTGACCTTGACTCATTAGAAAAGAGGTAGCCCTTACATCTGATCATGTAGGAACTAATCCTTTAGTCGCATCATAATGGCCAGCACTCACATCTAACCTTGACTCATCAGAAAGGTGGTAGCCCTTACATCTGATCATGTAGGAACTAATACTACAGTCACATCAGAATGGCCAGCACTCACATCTAACCTTGACTCGTCAAAAAGGTGGTAGCCCTTACATCTGATCATGTAGGAACTAATCCTATAGTGACATCAGAATGGCTAGCACTCACATCTGTGATGGAAGGAAGCAATCCTCTCACCATGATAGAATGGCAACAACCCTTATATCTGATCAAGTGGGAACACATCCCTCAATCACATCAGAATGGCCATGCGCTCACATCTAATCATGTAAGACTACATCTTACAATTGTATCAGAAAGACCCTCAATCCTAGACCAAGTATTCCTGGTAACTGACCAGGAACCTCCATTCCAAGAATGGCAATAGCCCTCATATATGATCATTTAGGGACCAATCCTACAGTCACATCAGAATGGCTCAGCACTCATATCTGACATGGAAGGAACCAATCCTCTCACCATGATAGAATGGCTCATCCCTTACATCTGACCATGGAAGGAACCTAATCGTCTCACCATGTCAGAATGGCTCTAGGTCTCATCACTTCCCCTTGGAGGGAACCTCGATATCGAGAACACCAAGCTTCTCCCTGAAGTACTCAAACTTCACTTTGGCCATTTCTAGCATAGAATCACATCAGGGATGATTACGTCCAAGGATGACCTGTGAGCTTTGCTAGGATTGATTACATCTGAGGACAACCTACAGGTTTGTTTACATCTGAGCAACCTACTAGATTTGCCAGGATTTATGCTTAGACAACTTGTCTCATCGACTATGCTAGAACTCCCTCTTTTGAGAGATGTCGATTTGGATCACATACTGGAGCTTCACTGCTCCTCTCTCCAAATAGCAAGTGGCAACATCTTTTTCCTTAGCTGTACTTAGCACCATGCAGGACTCCATCTTGCCAAACCAAGAGATCACACTTGATCCCATACTGAAGTAGCACCTCGAAGTGCTCTTCCTATCAGTGGCACTACCTACCCAATACGAATCCTCATAACCCTCCATGTTAATCTTCTGAATTGCCTCATACATGATCCCATACTCAACTATACCCTTCAGGTACCTCATTGCATGCTTTGCAACAATCAGGTGAACATGTCTCAATGTGTTCACAACAAAGAAAATATTTGGACTCGTATTCGTCAGGTACATCAAGGAATAAATCATCTGACAATATATCATGGCATCAATCATCTTTGATGAAGCATCACTTAATAGCTTCATGTTCGATTCCATAGGTGTGGTCATGGCCTTGCATTCCATCATCCCGAACCTCTTCAGGATCTCCACTTCATACTTCCCTTGTCCGAGGAAGATTCCATTCGCATTCTACCACACCTCCATGCCTAGAAAATATTGCATCGACACATAATAGGAGCATCATCGGTCTTCTTCCTTCAACCTTGAAGCAAAGGTTGGAATCCACTTTACTCTTAGTAAAGCCTAGAGTCATCAGTAATCAATCCATCCTATCATACCATGTCGAACTGTTGATGTATTTGTAACTTCAGAATGTATTCATCTATGTATCTTATGTATTGTAACCCGATGTTTATTCCAGGATGTATCTATAATGTAATTGAGTCGTGTTGTCATGCCCCGATGTTTCGATCAGGAGGATCAATAATGTAAACAAGTCATGTCAAGTCATTGTGGGTAACCCTCCAATTGTCTAAGGGTTAAAGTCCCCGCAGTTCAGGGGCACTAGGGTTATTAGACTCTCCTAGTAGAGGTCAGCCCTGCTAGGGTTTTAGTCATGTCGGGATCAGTATAAATAGAGAGTTGGACTCTCTATTTAAAATACAACTCTTACACACTCAAGTGTAGCGCATAGTTGAGGAAGGAGAAGACATTGGGGCTAGACAAGAAGAAGGTTACTGCTGTTGGGAGATCACTAACTGTTTTGGGCTTTTACTATTTTGGTGTTGGTTCTATCTCTGAGGAAGTTGTGGGGTTTTCTCCATTTATGGTTTCCCCGAGGAAAAACACTGTGTTCATTGTCTCTTGTGTTTGATTACTGTACTTGTTATTCTCTCAGTTAAAGATCCTAAATAATGCTAGCTTAATGTTGAAAAACTAACATGGTATCAGAGCTAACCTGAGAAGAAGAAACTGTGCAGCTATGGGAAGCAGGGCTTCCTATTTTTTGGATCTTCCTCCACATATTTTCAGCAAAATTAAGGTGGAATAACTCTCCTCCTTATGGTGCATCTTTCTGTCGAAGCAGAACCTAATTTTGAGGTTTTTCAGTTTTGGACCCGACACTACTGCTGGAAATTAGGGATTTTCACAGAAGAGGAATTTTTCAGTGAGCCTAGGCCTGGATTGATCTCCTCCCCAAAATCAAAGTTAGCGATAAATTTCAAGGCATTTGGGAGGACAGATCTCCAGAAAAGAAAAACCCTAATTTGCTCCTAATCCAGTACTACGAGATTTTAGCTTCAAATCCAAATCTGACATCTTGACCCGGAAAGATCTAAATCTCTTATTTCCATTTGAGGTTCTCAGTTTAAGATGTCTCATCATACCAAGTTTGATGAAAATCTTAAGGGAGCTGATAAATTTCGAGCCTGGAAGTATAGGATCTCTCTGGTCTTGGAAGAAAATGAGTTGGACTCCTACATCCATGAGGAGGTTCCAGTTCTAGAGGGAGATGAGGCAAAGGCCTTACATAAGAAGAATATGGTTATGGAAAAGAGGATCATTGCTTATTCTATCAAGGATCACCTTATCCCACAGGTGTCCTCTCTTAAGACACCTAAAGCTATGTTTGATGCCCTAACCAAATTGTTTGAAGGGAAGAACATAAACCGGAAGATGACTCTGAGGAATAAACTGAAGAATGTGAATATTTAGAATGCAGAGACCATCCAGTCTTACTTCATAAGGGTTTCTTAGATCAAGGAACAATTAGAAGCTGTAGATGAAGAAGTGGAGAATTTAGAGATTGTGATGAAAACTATGAATGGCCTTCCTAGTCATGGGATTCATTCATCCAAGGAATCTATGCCAAAAAGAAGTTAGTCAAATTCAGCAGACTATGGGAAGAATGTTCTCAAGAAGAAGCATGGATAGCAGCTCGAGAAGAGAAGATGGGAAGTGAAGATCAAGCTCTCACAGTTCACTCCAAAAAAGGCAGAAGAAGAGCTCATCACCCCAAATGTAAGAATCCTCATCATAGAGACAATAGTATAAAGGACCTATCTAGATTAAGATGTTATACATGTGATGAAATAGGAAACTTTGCAAAAGACTGTCATAAGAACAAGGTCCACTCTCATAAGAAGAAGGGGAACAAAAGAAGACATCATGCTCATGCTGCAAAGGATGATGAACCATCTAAGAAAAGAACCAGATATGAAAGTGAAGATTCTTCAAGCGAGGATGAATATGTTTTGATCTCTGCTCTCATAGGTAACATTACTCATGGAAGTGATGATTGGCTTATAGACAGTGGGGCCTCCAAACATATGACTGGATTCAAGGAATCCTTTGTGAGATTGTCAGAACATGAATCGCCTCACAAGGTGAAGCTAGGAGATGACTAACAATATCCAACAAAAGGTAGTGGGCAATATTCCTATAAACTAGACTCTGGAAAGTCTCTAACAATGAAGGAAGTATTGTTTGTACTAGGACTCAAGAAGAACCTCCTCTCCATATCTGCACTAGATGAAAAAGGAATGAGGGTTGCATTCATATATGGTCAAGTCATCATGTGGCCAAGAGGAAAGACTATCGATGATGCGGTGGTTATTGGAGAACAAGAAGGAGGATTGTAAAAATTAAAGGGCCATCCAAAACAAGAATTGGTCTATGACACAGTAGAGCCAAGTGAACTTTGGCATAGAAGGCTTGCACATGTGCATTACAGAGCACTGCCAATTGCAAGCAAAGATGTTGAAGGTCTTCTAGAATTCCAAGAAAAACATGATTTGGTCCGCAAAGGATGTGCGAAAGGAAAGAATACAAAGAAGACATTTCCTAGCAGCGAAAGCAAAGCCAAAGGAATCCTAGAAATGATCCACTCCAATGTATGTGGTCCTGTGTCATCAAACTCACTAAGCAGGTATGCATATTATGTTTCTTTAATTGATGATTTTTATAGGAAGACATGGGTTTACTTCATGAAGAACAAAGATGAAGTATTCAACAAATTCAAGGAATTCAAAGCCTTGATCAAGAACCACATTGAAAATAAGATCAAGACTTTTCGATCAGACAATGGTGGAGAATTCACTTCAAATGAATTCAAAGAGCTATGCAAAGAATCAGGGATTAAGAGGGAGTTTTCCACTCCTTATAATCCACAACAGAATGGGATTGCAGAATGAAAGAACAGAACTATCATGGAAGCAGCAAGAGCTATGCTTTATGATCAAGATCTTCCTATGCATATTTGGGCTGAAGCTTCCAGAACAACGGTGTATGTACAAAACCATATTCCATAGAGAGTACTCGAAAACAATACTTTTGAAGAAGTCTTCTCCAACAAGAAACCAGAAGTCAGCCATCTTAGAATATTCGGCTGTCCTGTGTACATACACATTCGAAAAGAGAAGAGAACAAAATTAGATACTTCAGGAAAGAAGGGTATATTTGTGGGATACTCTGAAAGCTCAAAGGCTTATAGAATATATTTCCTAGGATACAAGAAGATTGACATCAGCAGGGATGTGACATTTGATGAAGACACAGCTTACAACAAATCCAGAGAGAGACCTATTGAAGAACTTGAAGAAGTAGAAGCACCCATAATTCATGATACAACCATGAATGAAGAAACTCAAGAAGAAGATCGAGATTTCGAAGAACCACAAATACTTGTAGATCCACCTTTGGAGAAGAATCCTCATAAGAGGAAACCTGCTTGGGTACGAGAACTTATACAAGGTGCAGAGAGATATGGGGCTCCAGAAGAGAATCATAGAGTAAGAAAGAGGACTAGATCTTGCTCCTAGTATGTAGCTTTACTATGTGATTTCATTGATAAAGAACCTTCCAGTTATGAAGAAGCGGTAGAACAAAAAAAATGGAAGAATGCTATGATTGAAGAATATCAATTGATGATGAAGAATGATGTTTGGGATGTTGTTACATGACCAGAAGGGAAGTCAATTGTAACTTCCAAATGGATCTACAAGATCAAACATGCTGCAGACGGTAGCATCCAAAAATATAAGGTAAGATTTGTGGCTCAGGGTTTCTCTCAGAAGGAAGGAATAGATTATGAAGAAATATTAGCTCCTATAGCCAGATACACTTCCATCAGATCGGTACTTTCTCTAGCTGCAGTGATGAAATGGAAAATACACCAAATGGATGTCAAGACTGCTTTCTTGAATGGTGTAGTGGAAGAGGAAGTGTATGTAGAGTAGCCACTTAGTTTTGAGACTCATGACAGGGAGTCTCATGTGTGCATATTGAAGAAATCCCTGTACAGTTTGAAATAGGAACCCAGGACCTGGTATGGCAGAATTGACAACTTTCTATCCATTTTGGGCTTTACCAAGAGTAAAGCAGAGTCCAACCTTTACTAGAAGGTTGAAGATGGCAACCCAGTGATGCTTCTACTATATGTAGATGATCTATTTGTGACAGGTATGAATGGGTTGATTGCTGATACGAAGAGAAAGCTTGCTGCTATGTTCGAAATGAAGGACTTGGGGATGATGCATTACTTTCTAGGTATGGAGGTGTGGCAGAGTATAGATGGAATCTTCCTTGGACAAGGGAAGTATGCAGTAGAGATCCTAAAGAGGTTTGGGATGATGGAATGCAAGGCTATGGTGACACCTATGGCATCAAACCTGAAGCTCTTGAACAATGCTTCATTAAATTAAGTTGATGCTACAATGTATCATCAGATGATTGGGTCCTTGATGTACTTGACGAACACGAGACTAGACATTTGCTTTGTTGTGAACACCTTGAGCCAGTTGCTGACAGATCCGAGACATGTTCACTTGATTGCTGCAAAGCATATTCTAAGGTACTTGAAGGGTACAATTGATTATGGGCTCAAGTACGATGCGAATCAGAAGATTAACTTGGAGGGTTATGTTGATTCAGATTGGGTAGGCAGTGCCATCGATAGGAAGAGCACTTTAGGTGTTGTTTCAGGATGGGATCAGGTGTGATCTCTTGGTTTAGCAGGAAGCAATCCTGTGTGGCACTGAGTACAGCTAAAGTAGAGTATGTCGCAGCTTGTTTAGCTAGTTGTGAGGCAGTATGGCTGAGGAAGCTACTGTCTTATTTATTTGATCTCTAGTTGGATGCTACTTGTATACATTGTGACAACCAGAGTTGCATGAAGTTGTCAGAGAATCCAGTGTTCCACAACAAGTCGAAGCATATCGAGATCAAGTACCACTATATCAGGGATATGGTGCAGAGGGGAGTAGTGAAGCTCCAGTATGTTGCGACGGAGGAACAAAAAATTGATGTATTGATGAAGCCATTGGCTAGGCTGAAGTTCGAGTACTTCAGGGAGAAGCTTGGTGTTCTCCAGATCGAGGTTTCCTCTAAGGGAAAGTGATGAGATCCATAGCCATTCTGACATGGTGAGAGGATTGGTTCCTTCCATGGTCAGATGTAAGGGCTGAGCCATTTTGTCATGGTGAGAGGATTGGTTCCTTCCATGTTAGATATGAGTGATGGCCATTCTATTGAGCAGTATAGATGTAAGGGAAACTACCATTCTGGGAATGGAGGTACCTAGTTAGTTACCAGGAAAACTCAGTCTAGGACTGAGAAGCCATTCTGATGTGATAGAGGGATGTGTTCCCACTTGATCAGATGTAAGTGTTGAACCATTCTGTCATGGCTAAAGGATTAGGTTCCTTCCATGTCAGATGTGAGTGTTGGCCATTCTGACGAGTAGGTCGGATGTAAGGGCAACTGCCATTCTCTAGGAGAATGGAGGCACCTGGTTAGTTACCAGGTAGCTCAGTTGAGGACTGGGGGCCATTCTAATGTGACTATAGGATTGCTTCCTACAAGATCAGATATGAGTGCAAGCCCTTCCATCATTGTGTGCAGGATGTGTTCCAGCCTGGATGGATGTAAGTGTAGAGCCCTTTCATCATTGTGGTAGGATGTGGTTCCAGCCTGGATCGAAGTACAAAAATATTCCATCAATGTGGTAGGATGTGGTTCCAGCTTGGATGAATGTAAGTGCAGAGCTCTTCCATGATTGTGTGTAGGATGTGTTCCAGCCTAGATGGAAGCATGGAAATCTTCCATCATTGTGTGCAGGATGTGTTCCAGCCTGGATGGAAGTACATAAATCTTCCATCATTGTGTACATGATGTGTTCCAGCCTGGATGGAAGTACATAACTCTTCCATCATTGTGTGCAGGATGTGTTCCAGCCTGGATGGATATGAGTGTTGTGCCTTTCTAATGAGTAGGTTAGATATAAGTATTAAAGAAGACCTACATGGAGGCTAGGCCTACAACTAGCATGAAAAAGGGATGGCTCTGTAGAACTTCCTGTGATGAGAATAATCATGAGATAGCACCCGTGATGATCCTAATCGAGTGATGATCCAGATCCAGTGATGATGCCCAGTGATGATCCAGATCCAGTGATGATGATCTAGTAGTGATGATCTAGATCGAGTGATGATCCAGATCCAGTGATGATGTCCAGTTATGATCCAGATCGAGTGATGATCCAAATCCAGTGACGATGTCCCATGATGATCCAGATTGAGTGATGATTTAGATCTAAAGATGAAGATGACTTAAAGATGAAGATGACTTGAATACTAAGAATACTTGAATATGTAGATGACGAGATGATCCGGTTGATATAGAGAAGAAGACCAGTGCTGAAAATTGTGTCGAAAGAATACCTTCCTATTTAAGAGGGAGTGTTGATGTATTTGTAACTTCGGAATGTATTCATCTATATATCTTATGTATTGTAACTCGATGTTTATTCCGGTATGTATCTATAATGTAATTGAGTCATGTTGTCATGCCCCAATGTTCTAATCGGGAGGATCAATAATGTAAACAAGTCATGTCAAGTCATTGTGGGTAACCCTCCGATTGTCTAAGGGTTAAAATTCCCACAGTTCTGGGGCACTAGGGTTATTAGGCTCTCCTAGTAGAGGTCGGCCTTGGTAGGTTTTTAGTCATGTCGAGATTAGTATAAATAGAGAGCTGGACTCTATATTTAACACACAAATCATACACATTCAAGTGTAGCGCATAGTTGAGGAAGGAGAAGACACTGGGGCTAGAAAAGAAGAAGGTTACTACTATCAGGAGATCACTTACTATTTTGGGATTTTACTATTTTGGTGTTGATTCTATCTTTGAGGAAGTTGCGAGGTTTTCTCCATTTATGGTTTCCCCGAGGAAAAAAACTGTGTTCATTGTCTCTTGTGTTTGATTACTGTACTTGTTATTCTCTCAGTTAAAGATCCTAAATAATGCTAGCTTAATGTTGAAAAACTAACACGAACCTAAAGATATTCTATAGTCACTCCCTATGAAGCAAAGCATCATACTCCCTCTGTCTTCCGTACTCTATGCACTAAAACATTATGTACTAGAGTGACAAGTAGCTTCCTATGCTACTAATATTTTATGTATCCATCTAGTGTATAGAATTTCATCTTCAACCTTGTAGCATAGGTTAAGATCTTCATCAAGCTCATCATGTATGTGTTTCAACTCCCACTAGCTGCAAATGTCTCTTTGTAGTCTATGCCTTATTTTCGTGAGAAGCCTCATGCTACGAATCTTGCCTTGTATCCCACGATGTTTCCATCTACTGCATGATGGAACTACGAACTTTCCTTCATGTATCGATACTGCATCCTAGACATCATTCTTCTTGAACTGGTCTTCCCTTTCTTCTTGGTTACTTCTTCATAGCTGGAAGGTTCTGCATCAATGATGTCGCTGCATTCGTCATATTATTCTTCATCTTGAACTGTCATCACTTGTTCTTTGGAACACGTCTCATCCTTCTTTGCTTGTAGGGATTATGTATGCAATCTTTCCTACAAGTCAAATGCATTTGTATGGTTAGAAAAATTTCATAAGGGATATTCATAATGGCAAACTCTTATGCATAAACATATGATCATGCAACTATTTTAGCCAATACAACATTCAACCATGTCTCATGAAAACTTTCTAGATGCCTTCCATCTCTACCAGGACAACATTGAGATTGTGCACTAATCCAATATGTCAGCAAAGAGGTTTCATTCTAGATAAGCAGCAATGGAGAGTTGTATAGCACCATGAGCTACTTACCCATCACATGCATATTAGTAGTATACTGTCATTAATGCAAACATTCTATCATGCATAATACATTAACTGAATATAAACAAATGCATAATAAAACAATATCATGAAATGACAATTGAATACTTATTTTTATTTGTTTCATGGGTAGACTCCTTCTTGAGCCTTCAGCTTCATCATCTTCTTCATTCATCATTTCTTATCCAAATGCTAAGATGGATAAGAGTTTATTCAAGAGTTGAGTCCTTTGTATTCCTCATTGTTTGAGGGATCTTCTTTGGATGGTGAGAGCTTGATCTTCATTTGCTCCCATCTTCTCTTCTTTTATTATGAGTCGAGCTTCTTCTTCTTCCTAGAGTCTGTTGAAAGTAATTACTTCCTTTTGGCACACATTCCTTGAATGAATGAATCCCATGATCCTGGGAGGCCATTCAAGGTGGCTATCACCACTTCTGCATTCTCCACTTCTTCTTCTACTGTTACAAGTTGTTCTTTGATTTGAGATACCCTTGTAAAGTATGACTACATGGTCTCTGCATTTTGGATCTTCACATTCTTCAACTGGTTTCTTAAGGTCATATTCTGATTTCTGTTCTTCCCTTCAAATAGCTTGGTCAAGGAATCAAACATCTTCAGTGTCTTTAGGGAAGACACTTGTGGTACAAGTTGATCCGTTATTGAATCGGCAATGATCTTCTTGGCCTTGACCAAGTTCTTCTTGTGTAAGGCTTTGAGCCTCATCTCCCTCTGGAACTGGAACCTCTCTACTCATGTAGGTGTTCAATTCATTTTCTTTAGAAAGATCATATAATTCCATGCTTGGAAGTCATCAAATTCACCAAGCTTATCATCAAGCTGATAGATCACTTTGAAATGAGAACCTCAAATGATAGTAGCAAAATATTAGATCTTACTGATTTGAGATGTCCGTTGTGGTTCCAGAGCTGGCTGATCTAGGGTTTGTCAGAGAAAACCTAATTTTCAAAACTTGGAATATTTTATATATGATTGGATAGAAGGATAGATCTCTTCAATTTGAGCTGTCCAATGTACTCCTTTTCTGAAAACAGTGGAGGGAAGCTCCCAGAATAGAAAGCCCTAGTTTACCAATTTCTTCTGCAGAAATGCCTGATACTGTTTCTATGGTATCTTTGAAATTAATGATCCTCTATGTTTGAAACTTCGCAATAAGGTACCCTCAAATGTCCCTGTTCCAAAACCATAGGTTTCATTAGAATTGGTTTCACCAATTTGGACTTATGATCATTTTACCAAGGTGACCTGTTACAAGATTGTTTAGAACAGATACGTTGTATGGACTTCCACGTGTCACTGGTTCATCTTCTGAGTCTAAAACTTGGACCAAAGAAAGTATAGTTCGTGCCCTTTTTGGAACATCTTTAGAAATTTCATTTTGACCTTTGTATCCCAAGATATAGCAATTATCCCCAGGTGTCTTGTTTAGGGATGAATCTTGGAAGAGGCTGGAACCCTAACATGGAGGGATCATATCTCACGGAATATAGCGAATCAGAGGCTGAATTTTGGATAAAGTGTACATAAGGATTTTATCTTCGACCTCTGTCATTTTCAGCTCCTGAGCCATTGCCAATCCCGAGATATAACGAATATACCAAAACTTATAAGTTTTAGTATTTTAGGGTTTTTCCAGCTTGGGGTCAAACTAGGGTTTGACTTTCCTGGAGTTTCACCCAACCAATAATATTTATCCAGGTCTCTAAAATTCGATTTTAATGAGGAGAGAAATTCTATGCCGGGCTCATTCAAAAATTCATCTTCTGTAGAAATCCCTAATTTCCCGCATTGAAAGCTGAAAATGCTCAGAATGGAATTCCGCTTGGACAGAAAGATGCACCTTACAATGGAGAGTCAGCCTAGCATACTTTTGCTGATGGATTGTGGAGAGAGACCCAAAAATTAAGAAGCCCTGGATTCTATAGCTACGCAATGTCTTCTTCTCAGGTTAGCTCTGATACCATGTTAGATTTTTATGATTCAAACTAGCACTATGATCTTAGGATCTTTAACTGAGAGAATAACGCGCACAAGAATAAAAACACAAGAGAAAAGAGAGACATATAATTTTCCTCGGGGAAACCATAAAGGAGAAAACCCCACAACTTCCTCAAAGATAGAATCATCACCAAAAATAAAACCCAAAAACATAAAGATGGTCTCCTGATAGCAGCAGTCTCTCTCTTGTCCCAGCAACTTCTCCTCTCACTCATGCACCCCAATGAGTGAGTGTGTGTGTGATAAATAGAGAGGCTCACTCTCTATTTATATTCTTTCATTCATTTGAAACCCACTCCAACATTTTGGCCTCACTTAACAATTACTTATTAGAGCCGACATCTCTAGGAGTGTCTAATAACCCTGGTGCCCCACAACTTGTGGGGACTTTGCCTCCTTTGACCAACAAGGAGGGTTATCCTTAACACAATGGTGGGGACTATTGACCCGAATTACAATGACTAACCTAGGGTCTACTTCTCTAGGATAGTCTAATAAACCTAGGGCCCCACAACTGCGGGGACTTTAACCCTTGAACAATAGGATGGTTACCCACAATGACTTGACATGAATTGTTTACATTATAGAACCTCCCAATAGGAACATCAGGGCATGACATGACTCAAGTACATTATAGACACATCTTGGAATAAACATCGGGGTACAATACATGAGATATATGGATGAATACATTCTGAAGTTACAAATACATTACCAGCTTGTGCCATCCAAGTTTTAACATCGTCTTCCTTTATGATATCCATCTTCTGTATGTACTGTTCATATTCAAGCAACCTGTCTTGTAGGAACTTTAGATGTTGATCTTTATTTGGGAAGTCTTGGATCTTTGCTGCTAAAGGAATCTGGCATTTATTATGAACCACGTGCATTTTCTTGTAAAAATCTGCACATTTTTCCATATTCTTAGCAACTCCATTGCTCAATCTTATAGAATATTTCCTTCGGAATTCCAAGAGCACCAATTCTATCTTCTGGCCTCCTGCTGTATTTTGAGGCAAGTACTCAGGAAAATTCAAGTTGGATTCTACACAAGTCATCTAGCTTTGAAATTTCTTGCCAACTTCTAGCAATCCTTCCTGGACACTAAGTGATCTATCTGCTATTTCATTTAACCTTGTCTCTAGCTGCTTTACCTTATATGTCTCTTCAACAAGCTTAAATTGAACTTGATGAATGTTCCTCCGAATTGAGCAGAATTGATCATGAAAAGGAGAGATACCAGGATTCCTTTCGATGCCCGTCTTAAGTTGGGTTTCCAATGATCTGTTATGTACCTCCAGCTCTTCTTCCCGGGCTCTCATATCCCCTGCTTATCTGTTTGTTGCAGATTTCTATGCTTCTAACTCCAAAACCTTGTCTTCAAGATCTTTCCTCTCCCCTTCCATGAATGTAACTGAAAGTTCTAGTGCATCCTTTTTTGATTCTAAATATTGATATGCCTTTTGGAGCCTCTTAAATTCTGAAAGAGTTTCCTCATGTTTTCATTTAAGTTCCTGGGATTCCCCTCTTTCTTTGATGAGCATGTCTTTCATTTTAATAATCTTTTCTTTGTAATGATCTGCATCTTCCATCAATTTGTTAATAGTATCAGTGTTCTCTTGAGTAGCGGCTACACTGACCGATGCTACAAGTTTGGGGTCTATATTGGTTTTTTCAACCAAATTTTTCTCAATCATTGTGATTATGTTAGGTTGTGTGCCAACCTTTAACCTTTTTTCTGACCTGCTAACAATATTTTTCTTGTTCTTGGATGGAGTGAACATAACTAATCCAAGTTCATCAAGAGGATCATGAACTCCTGTGATTGTGTCACTTGTTCAAACAGGAGGGTCCGTTGGATTATCTTGGGTAGTACCTTGGTCCAAAATTTCTCTATCCTTGTCCTTTTTTTCTTTCCTTCTTAACTCCTCAGCTGCCTTCTCATCTTCTTCTCTAGCTCTCTCTTCTGATTCCTTCTGTAATATTTCTTCCTCTTCCTTATTCCTTTGAGGCTCTTCATCTAATTGCTTCTTAGCTTCTTCCATTAGCCTTCAAGCATCTTCTTCTCTCTTTCTTGCAGCCTCTTCTTGTAGCTTCTGTTGTTCTATTGCATTGCTGCTACCTTTACCCCCAATGGTGCTGCTCTTTTTTTTAAAGCACTTATTTAGAGCAGTCATACTGCAATCATTTCTGTACGTCTCCTCATCTCTATCAAAATTATGGGAGTATTCAAAATGAACCCCTACCAATGCAGAATGGTTTGCAACCTTGTCAACAGAGTCATTCTTGTGGAAACTCTTTTCTCCAAAGTAGAAATTCTCTAGATCATTTACAAATTCTGATACATTTTTAACCTTTGTGAATTTATAACTGCCTATGCAAAAAGGAAGTGGTGAAAACACTTCTTTCTTCATGTCGAACAATAATTTTCCTACTCCATCTATAAACAATTGCCAAACTGCTTCCTTGTGGACTACATAGTCCATGGCATACCTAGGAAACAATGATGGAGCTTGAGATCCTCCATACATCCTTAGTTAAGTGCCCTCCTTAAATAAATAGTAGTCCCCGTAGTCACATATTATTTCCATAGCAGCTTCTGAAATACAGTTGCATTGTTCGAGGAAAATTAGCTCGTGCAGAGGAATTAGAAATTCCTCACATATGAGCTTGTAGAAGCTTGTGTATTTGTGTGCCCAAAGAATTTGATAAGACGCATATATGGGGGTCTTAGTGTGATCCCAATTACAATTGAGATTTGGGAATTTATGTAGGCATATAATGCGGTTGATCAAATAAGAGCCCATGCAGAATTCTGACTTCTTCTAAGTCAGGCCTCCCTACGCAACAACTATACATGACGACAAGCTGTTTTCTACAATATTCGCCCAATTAAAAATGGTTTTTTCCAAGGCCACATGGTATGTTAATGGGATCCAACTCAATTTGTACCATTTCCCATTTTCCCTACCAAATATCCTATTTAGCATCAGGGATATGAACCTATAAGGAGGGCATAAACTTGCAGTCTTGTACTCACTATTTCTTTCCTGCTACCAACATCCATTTAGCACAGTTAAAAATGTCTAAATTCAAACTTTTCACCCAGTCATCTGCCATCATGGTCCACGGGATGGGTAGCTTATAGGCCTTGGCTATATATTCCAAAGTGAATGAAGCAAAGGCATGTCCTTCTGTGTTGGAAATGATCATGGTGTCTCGATTTTCTCGGGGTAAGATCCACCAGATTACTTCAGCACATGGGAAGAGTTCTGGGCATGTGGTTGCCTTTGTGATACCCGATTTTGTTATGTTGTTGTATAAAGGTAGATTCTCTAGGACCGCATTAGGGACATTCTGGTCCTTGATCATATGATATATTTGACCCCATTTAAAATCCTTCTAAGATCCCATGACAGCCTTGGTATATTCATAAATGATTTCCATCATTGATATAATTTCCACATCTGAGTCACCCTCGGTGGATTTAGCCTTTTTATTTCTGCTCTTCTTTGGGATGGTGGGACGTCAAGACTAAAACTATAGCATGATCACCACCAGAGATGTCTTAGTAATAATATGATTAAACAACATGCATTTATATCAACATGAACTACTGAAATGAGAAGCTAAGATTTCAATGTTGAAAAGCAAAACATTTTTTCTTTCAGAGAGTAAGATTTCATTCAATGTTTATTATGATAGAGGAGCATCGAGACATATTTACTGGTTCATCATTGGCCATCCAGAAATAACTTTGTGGGGAAGATAAATCACTCCCACAGGTTTTTCAAACATTTTCACTTACAACAAGGGTATATATTAGGTCAAAATATAAGAGGAACTCATCGGTTAAGGTGCAAGTGTTTCTTTGGGAGTTACATCATTGTTTTAATACATTCATGCTAACTATCTTTAGCTTTTAAGATTTATGTTCATTAGGTTTTATTTATCATTTGAGAAATAGTACAACGTTTAGACCTTTTGAATTGACTTCGTAGTGATGACTTAATAAGATTGGGAACTGCGGTCATGTAGGGAAAAAATGAAACCATAGTTTACACCAACAGCCTAAAAAAACCCCTTGCTTGGAAAAACTGACCCTAAGGAAGGAAACACTAATTGTAACGAAACCCAAACCCTAGGTTTTAACATGAGTGGTACTTGAAGTTGACATTATCTAGGGGTTCCCCACCAAAGTGTGTTCATTCACCGACGGAGTCAATCCTAACAATATGCAGATGTTGAAAGATATGGCTAGGTGTAACTTTGGTGCAGGGTTTTTTAGGTTCGAAACGACTAGGAGGACAACTTGAAAAACCAGTCTTAACTACCCGGTGAAAGATGGAAAAGAATCCATAATAACCAGGCTACTTTGCTTAAAATCATTTTGGGCATAAAGAAACTATTTCCTCAGCTATGAATGATCCCCTTAAAACAAACTCCATGTGACTTGAACCATTGAACCACTATCAAAACCCTACAGGCATGCAGATGTATTCTACTAGGAAAGAAGTCATGTAAGGAGAAAAAACCAATCTGGGAGACTCTAAAAAACCTAAACCTTTAGCAATGCAGTCCCTTCAAGCCCTTTAAATAAAAAACATGGAACAAAAATAAGTATTAGGTCCTATCTGGAAAATGTGGTGCAGGTACAACACTTGATGAGGTGATTCGAAAACTCCTAGTGGATGATAGCGATTCGATACATCGAAAATGGGATGCGGTAATAGATCGTAAAACCAACCACGTTTATATATATATAT
>LPNX010441486.1:105159-192868 GCA_001517045.1 Pseudotsuga menziesii
AAACTTTTCCCAAAGTTTACTAATACATCGACGTCAAATATTGAGTTTCCCGCGATAGTGTCAGTTGAAATGTCTGAGTTTCACCGACACCATCGACAGAAACTCAGCAAATGTTTCCAAAAATATTTTCGGTAAAACTCACAAAAGAGTTCCGATGAAAGGCTGTCGACAACGAAACCTAAGTATTTTCCGAACATGTTGGCTGCAAACCCTGAGTTTCAACGACACTGTCAACAAAAATCGACAGGATCTTTTGATAAAAATATTCTGATAACAAGAGTCGACAAGAAAAGATAATATTTCGTCGATAGTGTCCGTTCAAAATCCTGATTCTCACCAACACTATTGATAGAACTTGGATAGATCTTCTTATGAACTCGAAGAATTCCTTTGATAAAACGTATCGGCTTAGAAAGACAAGTGTCATCGATAATGTCAGCTCAAAATTTCAAGTTTCATAGATGCTGTTGGAAAATCTCATCAAATGTTTTTCGATAAGGACTTAGGCCTTGGAAAATAAAGAAAAAAGAACATCAGATGGGAAATTTGGGTTCTTTTGACGTGTCGGCTTGACTCACTGAGTTCTTCCAACACGTCGAAAGAAAGAGCTGGGTTTTAACTTAGTGAAAAATGACTTTTCTGGCTTGTTCAGAGAAAAACTAAGTCATGGAATAAAAAATCAAGGAGCAGAATTAGTCTAAGGAAGGATAAAAACTAAAATTCTAAGGAGGGGCCCCAAAATGCAAAATTTTTGGGGAAGCGGTTGCAGGAGCAACAATTGGCGACTAGTTGGTGAACACGAATCTCTGAAAAAACTATCTTTCCAAAACAAAAACTGCTACATGCATGGTATTTAATCGGGGCAACTTATTTCGGGTCTCCTTCAAGATCATTTAAGAAGTTAGACTCTTCCAGGGTTGTAAAGTTTAGTCCATCACATTGATTGTAGTATTTTTGGGTAGGGTAACCAAGTTTAGAAGTCTTGATAACTCTCCTAGGGCCAAAATATGAGATTCATTTTACCTTTGTATTTGGTTACTGCCAGATATGACGCCACAAGATCATGGTAGAGTTAGATAGATGCATTCATTTGTTCCTAATTCCCATGCCATTCACATTCTTTTGATGCTTAAATACATTTGTATTTCGAGTCTTCCTCGATTGGTTCTTTTACTTTGAGAAGTTGATTAGGTTCTTCCATCCATGATGTCCTTTTGTGTGAGTGATGATTTATTTCAGCTCACGGAGAAGGAAGAACCTTTTGGAGCAATCCATTCGTTTTACTGATTTATTTCTTCAATATATATTCTTGATGTATATTTTCTGTTTTTGGAATTTTGACTCTTTATCTAAAGCCTTTTGGCTTTCATTTTGTGGCATGGGATTATTTTGAATGCCATACTCCTGTCAGTTCTGCTTCCTTTCTGTGAGTCTATCGTGACAAGCTTCCTAGGACATATATTAGTGTGAAAGTGGATGGAACCCCAATATAGTATTCTAGACTTCGTATGCCTCAATTATTTTTCAGTATTTAAGCAAGACTTCAATGTGTTCTTGAAACAGCCTCCCTTTCAGCAGTCTATTAATTAAATAATCTCATCTTAGATCCAAATCTTACCTATATCTCCTAATAATAAGTTCCTGGCTTTCAAAGCATTTTACAATTATTCAGATCCCTATGTCCCCAAGAACCAAAAATTGAGCTGGCTTATTATGAAACATGAAAAAATAAACTAAAGTAAATCAGAAAAAGAAAGCAAAATGGTAGGAAAACAAGAAAATAAAAGAAAATAGGGCTTTACTTATGTACAAAAGGACTCCCTAAAGAACTAGGTGAAATATGGTTTGAGAACAAGGCCATTGACAGGAAGGTTCTTTTCCTGCCCTTTTAAATATTGCAATTTATAGGTTGAGGGGCCTAGCTTCTCAACAATATGATAGGGGCCAAACCATAGATATTGAAATTTGGTGTGTTTTCCCTTCTCGTCATGCGGGTGATCCCATTTTAGAACCAAGTCTCCTATCTCAAAACTTCCTTTCCCATATTTTTGGTTATCAAACCACCTCTTGACAATTTCCTATTGGTGTTTAAATATTTCTTTTGACTTAAGTATGGACTCTGAGTTTCAACAAGGTGTTAATACGAGCTTGTAATACTTCATTACCGGATCCTCGTGAGGCTTGAGCTAACTAAGAGGATGGGAGTAAAACATTCAAGTGTAGAATAACTTCTTTCTCATAAACCAAAGTATAAGGACACTCCTAAGGAGTTCTTTGGGGTGACCCTATCTTCCCATAGTGCATTGGCAAGTGTTGTGTGCCAAATTCTTTGATTTTCAATAACAGTCTTCTTTAGAATTTTGATAAGATTTTTATTTGTTGATTCCACTAACTCATTTCCCTGAGGATAATAATTGGCAGAATAATGAAATTTGATTCCTTTTTCACTAGCAAATTCAATTATCTTAATGGATGAAAAATAAGACGCATTATAAAAAACAAGTGAAATTGGAACCCCAAACCTAGTCATAATGTTTTCTTGTAAGAAGTTGATGACCACGTCCTCGTTCACTTTGCGTAGAGGAACCGCTGCTCCCCATATTGTGAAGTAATCCATAGCTGTGAGAATATATTTATGCTATAGTGAATAATTTAGATTAATCTCTCCAATGATGTCTATACCCCATTGTTCAAAAGGCTCTGAAATAATGACAGGTTGCAATGGTCCAGCTACTTTTGCTAATCTTGCACTGCTTCTTTGACATACGTCGCACTTTATCGCATAAGAATGAGCATCCTTAAATAGTGTTGGCCAATAATAACCATCTCTGAGGATCTTGTAAACAGTAGTATCTCCAGAGAAATGTCCTCCAACAGGGCCATCATCCAATTCCTTAATGACTTTGGAAGCATCTTCTTGCTCGATGCATCTCAAGAATAATCCATCGTAGTTCTTCCTGAAAAGAACTCCATCGATTATTTGGTAAGAGGATCACTTTAGAAAAAGTGATATTTTTTTTAGAGTTCCAATGCTCCAGTAAATATCCTTGTTGGAGGTAATGAACTAGGTCTCTATACCAAGATTCAGGAGCTGTAATGATAGGGAATACATCAATCATGTTTACCACTGCTTCATTTTCCCAATCACAATCTTCATTAGTTTGGCCTTCTGCAATTAACTTACACAAACCTTTCCCTTTAATAATAGTGGTTGGCTTGAATTACAAGTCATACTCCTGTAATGCTGTCACCCAGTTCCCTCTTCGTTCACCCAATTATTTTTCTACGAAGACGGTTCTGACAGCTGGATGAGGAACAATTACCTTGGTTTTGTTTTTTAAAATGTAAGGTCTGAAAACTTCATATGCTTGTTTGTCTATGCCAGGGTAATTCAATTCATCCCCTTGTAATCTACTGCCCATAAATGATATTGGGTAATCATCTCCCTTCTGTGTGAGCACTGCTGCAAGTGAGTTGGATGAGGAAATTTTTTATAGAATAAAATCCTTTTCAAAATCAGGGCTTCTTAGAGAAGGTTCATGAGCTATTGCTGCTTTGATGTCATTAAAGGCAACCTTCTCCACATCGGTCCATTTAAATTGCACTCTTTGCTTTACCATTTGTTGCAAAGGTTTCAGGATTTGTGCAAAGTCTAGAACAAACCTTCAAACAAAATTTATCGTACCCATAAATGATTGCATACCTTTTTTGTTATGGGGTAAGGGAATTTGAGATATAACTTCTATTCTTTTTTATTCTATGGAGATTCCCTTTTTTGAAATGATATGACCCAACAATTTTCCTTCTAAAAATGCGAAAATGATTTTCTTGGGATTTAAATATATGCTGTACTTCTTACATTGATCGAAAATTTACTTTAAATGGAAAGCATGATCTTTCCTTTTCTTAGAGAAAACTATCACATCATCCAGATATACCACCACACTATGGCTGATCAATCCCTGGAAAGCGATGTCCATTTCCCTATGAAACATAGCTCCAACATTTATGAAGCCAAACGGCATTCTTCTATAGGAAAATGTTCCCCACTTCGTTCGAAACGTAGTTTTTAGTCTATCTTGTTCAGCCACCACTACTTGGTATAGCCTGAAAACCCATCTAATAAGAAGAAAATTTTTGAACCTAATACCATTTGCAGAATTTGTTCCATTGGTGGAACTTAATAGTTGTCTTTATCTGAAGCTCTGTTCAAATTTCGGAATTCAACACATAATATTATTTCTTTTGACTTATTTCTTACTGGAACCAAATTTTCTACCCATTATGAATTTCAAACTCTAAAAATAATCTTTGTATCAAGTAATTTATTTACCTCATTTTGGATTAAAGGTTCCAAATTTGGATGCATTTTCCTTAGTTGTTGCTAAAATGGTTTTACACCCACGCTAATTAGAATAACGTGCTAAATGATACATGTGTCATATGTCTTCAAGTATTCATATGTCTAAGCAAATATATCCTTTTATTTTTGAAATAAACTGATAAATATGATTCTTTCTCCAGGCGAGCAACACTTTCCCAAGTTCATGTACTTGGGTTCAGCCTCTGTCGCTAAATTAATCAGTTCATATTGCATGGATGAACTGTTTGTTTTGACATTGGTTGGTTTTCTGAATTTTCTATTTAGATAAAAAAATTCCTTCCACAGTCCTTAATCCTTTGGGCATGAAATTTCCTTTTGTTATTTCTTCATTTTGTAAATTTTCCTGATGCTCTTCATCATCAATCACAGTCTTTGAAAGTTTCACCATATGTTAGAAAATCGATGATCTGTTCATCATCATCAAACACCCTCAAGTTTGTAACATTGTCTAGTATTGATGGCCTGAAAATAATTTCAATAGAGCACTTTTTATTAGTTGGTACTAGTCTTGCAGCAGACAGAGCTAAAAAATAAGTTGCAGAATTTTGCAACCTAGGAATTGAACTTATATTGAAAGCATTAAAATGTAATATTAAATTCCAGACTTCAGATTGATACCTTTTCAGGTGCGGTGATAAACAATGTATTGTGTCTTTGACTTGTCTAAATACTATCTTAGAATCACAAAAACTTTTGAGTTCCTAACATTAAGTTCAATGGCTTTCCTCAGGCCCCGGACTAGAGCTTCATACTCAACATTATTGTTTGTGTACATTCAAACTCTAGTCCACAAGAGACAAATTGTTTATTCTTTTATGGGTCAATTAGGACACAACTGGATCCTGATCCCTCTTATGTTTCAGAACCATCAAAGTATAAAAACCAACATCTATCTTCTAAATCTACCTGATTAGTGTTACTTCCTATGTTAGAAACTAAATTTAATATATTACAGTCAATATCATTAGGCCATGAAAATTGAAGGAGATTGGACTGAGTGTCTGATTCACAATTGGCTTCTTTAGCTTGATAATTCCTTGGCTCAAGCTATAAAAAGTAGTTACCCAATACTGAAGATGAGAAGTTTACAGGTTCATTTTTTCCTTCCAATTGAGTTACGTTGTGTTTCATATGCGGTTCTCTCATTACCTTAATATGATTTTGACTATTCTTATAAGGCAGCCAGATGTGAGACCAATCAGTTGCAAAGTACCCATTAAGTTTATTAGACCAATCCATACTCAATATCAATCTATAGGCTTCTGGTATAGATCTACTACCATGATATCCACAAATTGGAAAACTCTATCATCTGTGGATAACCGAATCAATACATCTTTGATTTCCCCTATTACCTTGATAACAAATCTGTCCAATTGAATGATCTTACATGAGGATGGTGTGGGTTGACCATTAATATTTTTTCATACTGAGAGTGGCATGACATTAGATGAAGCCCCAGAATCCACCAAACAATTATGCACATTATGATTAAAAATATCAAAGGATATCAAAAAAGGAAAAGTCTGAGATTTGGACTTTCCCCCAATGCTTGCATCATTAATTTATTTATCAAATTCAACATCTTCTTGGGAACTGCTGGGTTGTGGATCAAATGATTCCAGAAGCTTCTTTCTTTGTTGCATAAAATTGCATAATTTGAATAGATAAATGTTTGCTTTGGTATTCTTAATGTCTTCTACAATGTCATAGCCCATGTCATGTCCTACCAAACATTTCTTGGTACCTTTTGTTTTATTTACCACAGCCTTTACAGGTTTTTTAAATACTGGGTTGGTATCTTTAATGTTTTTCAGATTAAACTTAGGTGGTGTTTGGGTAGTATTGAGGATTTTCTTCGAGTTTTCCCTCATCTTATTTATCTTAGGCAGTACTAAAATTTCATCCACTACCGACCCTTTACTTCTAGTCGTGACATTTATTGATGACATTTGTACTTCTTCAGTTGGTTCCTCTTCATCCACCCCTAGTGTGGGCTCCCAATCCCACAACAACATTGTGGTTCCATCCATTGTTTCATCCGGTTCATTGGTTTGGTTTTCTTCCACCTCAGGTTCTGACAATTGTGCATCTAATAGTTGATTCATCACCAAAGTCATCGAATTTATCCATTGTGGGAAATTTTTTTCAGAATGCGGTTCTTGATGAAAAGTACAAAAATTGTCCATGCCTACCTCATTAAAATTCAGGACAACAGAATTATGCACAGGAGGTTGATATGGTCCACTTTATTCCCTCTTATTGTAGTAAGTTTTGAAGGTCCTTTTAGATGTGCTAGCCTCTTTGTCCTTTTCTAGGTCTAGTATTTTATTCGACAACTTTTGAACCATCTTAACTACATTCTCCAACTCACTTGAATGTTCTTTTTTGGGTATGTTTAACAACAAAGGTATTTTACCAATTACTGGTTTTATTTATGATTCTAAAGTATGTTTGGCTATACTATCAAGTTTGACTTCCACTTTATTGTATTTCTCATAATTTTCTACCAACGAATGCTTGACTGCTCTTTGACAAACATTGCTATAGATGGACATAGTGTTGAAGTATAGTACTCTATTAACGTTTCTTTAGCTGGTTTTTTTGTAACACTAAAATTACTCAGATGAGAAACAAGCCTCTGGATGAAATATTGAACTTTTTCTTTATTATCCATCCTCATAGAGAGCAATTATTTCATAAGGGTAGCGATGGTTCGTTGAATACCAAATTTGATTTTAAACACCCTCTCAAAAGTGTCCCAATTTGTTATTGATTTGGCCTGTAAACTAAAAAACCAAGCGGAAGCTTTAGCGTCAAAGCTATGTGGAAAAATCCTACATACAACATCTTCATGTTCAACAACCAAAAGTTCCAGATCTAAATAGAAACTTTGCAAGTGGTCTTCTATGAAATTCCTTTCCCAATGTCAAACTTTGGTAGAGCCCTTTCTAGGTGCTTAGGAAAATCATGCAAAGGTGCGACCATATTAGCTGGTGTTCTGGCCCTCCACGCTGGTTTATTAGAAGCCATAACTCAATGAGGCTAGTGCGGTGGAGATTGTAAAGGAGACTGTGATGGAGACCGTAATGGAGACTGATCTATAGGTGAATCTGGTCCCAATTGATCAAGCGGTTCGATAATTTATTGTATGGATAAATCCACAAACTCTTCCAATTTTTCTACCAATATCAAATCTCGAGTATAAGAAGGTGACTTCTTGGTAATGCAGGATTGCTTTCAATCCTCCAATTTTCTTCACATAAGATCTCGTATGTCTTCGTAAGTGATAAACTTCTTCGAATGGAACAACATACAAGTGTTCTGAACCTTCTTATTCAGAACCTACTTTCTCTTGTTCTTCACGAATGAAACCTTTAGGAAACTTAGTTTCAAATGAATCAGCAGTGGAATAATTTCTTGCAAATGGAGTTCCTCTGCCAGCCATGCACATGCAACCCTCATTCTAGTGCCAAAATCATTGATGCCTGATAAATTCCCAGGTATCGACAGTAGGGATTCTCTCCAGTAACTGATCCCAACTAGATCGCTCATCGTTTGGTGTGGGGAACCAGTTCTATTAATGACCTGACTACCATATATTTAAAGTTTGTTTAAGTGTTTGACCGGTTGCATCCCGGTCCACCATTTATGTGATATTACTATTTTAAGGATGGAATACAAGTGCCTAAACTAAATGCAAGTGAATGACAAACAAGAACCTCACAAGGGAGCTGCGCAGGTTCTTACCTCTCACCTTACGTAAATATTGCTCCTCAATCACTTCTAAATTAAGAAAATATAATGTATACTAATATATACTAAACTAATCTATCCTATCTCCAAGGGGAGAAAAATTTAAATAGAAAAGAGTAATGTACTGTAATGCTGCATATTGAATTCTATGGATAGCTGATTAAATTCCACATACATAGTTACAACATAGAAAATAAACAAAGAAATCTTTGCTTTGTTCAAACATTCATTTCCCAATATATGCACACGATTTCTAATAGAAAGCAAAATCATTCATCATTATAGAAATAATTCATAAGGTAAGAACGATCTCACAGTTGCACGAAATATAAATAAGAAGTAATTCAACATTGGCACTCGATGACAATCCATGCAAAAGCATGTGCAGTCTTTCTCCAACAAACTTTGTTCTTCTTTGTTCATAGAAAAAATAGGTCTTCATACAAATAAATCCGCATGCTTGTGCTAGTGAAATCCCTTTCTATTCTATCTTCTACTCCTATTTATAATACTATTACAAATGGATCTTTGATTACCCTTACTTTTGAACTTCCCTGACTTTTTGACTTCAAAATTTTTCCTCTAATGCTTTGCACTAGGAAAAGCAAATAATAATAAATTACAAAAGGTGACAAAATAAAAAAAAGACAAAATATCTCATGTAGGCCCAGCTGGTCATGAGATGTATTATCCCCATGCATTTGCTTCTTTTGCAATAGCTTGGTTATCCATTGGCTCTAGCAACCTCACAACCACTTCATGTACAACCAGCTGTGACTCCACTTCAGTCAATTTTGGTGGAGTCGACTTGTATAGATCTTCCAAATGATGATTGCTGATCGCGAATTGTGAAATCCAAGTTTTAACATCGTCTTCCTTTATGATCTCCATATTTTGTGTGTATTGTTCATCTTCGAGCAACCAATCTTATAGGAACTTCAGATGTTGATATTTATCTAGGAAGTCTTGGATATTTGCTACTGAAGGAATCTGGAATTTATTATGAAACATGCACATTTTCTTGTAAAACTTTGTGAATTTTTCCAAATTCTTAGCAAATCCATTGCTTAATATTAAAGAAGATTTCCTTTGGAATTCCAAGAGTGCCAATTCTATATTTCGGCCTCCTTCTATATTTTGTGGAAAGTGCTCGGGAAAAGTCAAGTTGGCTTCTACCCAAGTCAACTGGATTTGAACTTTCTTTCCAACTTCTAGCAGTTCTTCCTAGAAACTAAGTGATCTATCTGCTATTTCATTTAACCTTGTCTCTACCTGCTTTACCTTATATATCTCTTCAACAAGCTTCAATTGAACTTAATGAATGTTCCTCCGGATTGAGCAGGATTGATTACAGAAAGTAGTGATATCAGGATTCCTTTCGCTGGCCATCTTAAGATGGGTTTCCAATGATTTGTTCTGTACCTCTATCTCTTCTTCTCGGGCTTTTAGATCCCCTGCTTGTCTGTTTTCTGTAGATTTCTATGCTTCTAACTACAAAACCTTGTCTTCAAGATCTTTATTCTCCCCTTCCATGATTGTAACTGAAAGTTCCAGTGCATCCTTTTCTGATTCTAAAGTTTGATATGCCTTTTTGAGCCTTTAAAATTCTGAAAGAGTTTCCTCATGTTTTATTATAAGTTCCCAACCTTCCCCTCTTTCTTTGATGAGAGTGTCTTTAATTTTAATAATGATCTGCATCTTCCATCAATTTGTTAATATCACCAGCGTTCGCTTGAGCGGTGGCTACGTTGACCGATGCTATGATTTTGGGGTCTTGATTGGTTTTTTCAACCATAATTTTCTCAGTCACTATGATTAAGTCAGGTTGTGTGCTGACCTTTAACATTTTTTTTGACCTCCTAACAATATATTTCTTGTTCTTGTCAAAAAATATAGTGTCCAAGTATGCCACTGCATGATGCTTGGATGGAGTGAACAAAACTAATCCAAGTTCAACAAGAGGAACATGAACTCCTGTGATTGTGTCACTTGTTGAAGCAGGAGAGTCTGTTGGATTATCTTGGGAAGTATCTTGGTCCAAAATTTCCATATGCTTGTCCTCTTGTTCTTTCCTTCTTAACTCCTTAGCTGCCTTCTCAGCTTCTTCTCTAGCTCTCTCTTCTTATTCCTTCTGTAGTCTTTCTTCCTCTTCCTTTTTCCTTTGAGAATCTTTATCTAATTGCTTCTCATATTATTCCACTAGCCTTCAAGCATCTTCTTCTCACTTTCTTGTAGCCTCTTCTTGTAGCTTTTGTTGTTCCATTGCGCTGCTGCTACCTTTACCTCGAATGGTGCTTCTCTTTTTCTTGAAGTGCTTATTTAGATAATTCATATTGCAAGGATTTCTGTACATCTCCTCATCTCTATCAAAATGATGGTAGTATTCAAAATGAACCCATACCAGTACACAATGGTTTGAAACCTTGTCAACATAGTCATTCCTGTGGAAACTCTTTTTTCCAAAGTGGAAATTATCTTGATATTTTACAAATTCCAATGCATTTTTAACCTTTTTGAATTTATAACTTCCTAAGTAGAAAGAGAGTGGTGGGAAAACTACTTTCTCCATGTCAAACAGGAAGTTTCCTACTCCATCTATAAACAACTGTCGAACTGCTTCCTTATAGACTACATAGTCCGCGACATATCTAGGAAACAATGATGGAGCTTGAGATTCTTCATACATCCTTAGGTAAGTTCCCTCCTTAGAGAAAAAGTAGTCCTTATAGTCACATATGATTTCCATAGTAGCTTCTGACATATAGTTTCATTCTTCGAGGAAAATTAGCTCGTGCAAAGGAATCCAAAATTCCTGTCATATGAGCTTGTAGAAGCTTGTGTATTTGTGTGGCCAAATAATTTGATAAGACACATATATGGGGGTCTTAGTGTGATCCCAATTACAATTGAGCTTTTGGAATTTATGCAGGCATATAATAAATTTGATTAAATAAGATCCCATGTAAAATTCTTACTTCCTCTGAGTTAGGCCTCCCTACACAGCAACTATACATGACGACAAGCTGTTTGCTACATTATCCTCCCAGTTAAAAATGATGCCTTCCAAGGCCACATGGTATATTAATGGGATCCAACTCAATTTGTACCATTTCCCATTCTCCCTACAGAAGATCCTATTTAGCATCAGGGATATGACTTTGTAAGGAGGGAATAAACTTGCAATCTCGTACTCACCAGAGTATTTCTGGCGTAGTTTCTTTCATGCTACCAACATTTGTTTGGAACATTCAGAAACATCTAAATTCAAAATTTTCACCCAGTCATCTGTCATCATGGTCTGTAGGATGGGTATATTACAGGCCTTGTCTATATATGTTGGAGAGAATGAATTGAAGGCTTATCATTCTGCGTTGGAAATGATCATGGTGTATGGGTTTGCTCGGGGTAAGATCCACCTGATTACTTCAGCACACAAGAAGATTTCTGGGCACATGGTTGCCTTTGTGATACCTGATTTTATTATGTTGTTGTATAAAGGCAGATCCTCTAGTCCTGCATTAGGTACATTCTGGTCCTTGATCATATGATATATTTGACCCCATTTAAACTCCTGCTCGGATCCTGTGATAGCCTTGGTGTCTTCATAAATGATTTCCATCATTGATATAATTTCCACATCTGAGTCACCCTCGATGGCTTTAGCCTTTTTCTTTCCGCTCTTCTTCGACATGGTGGGAGGCGAGGAATGAAAATGTAGCATGATCATCACTAGAGGTGTCTTAGTAATAATATTATTAAAACAACGTGCATTTTTATCAATAGGAAATACTGAAATGAGAAGCTAAGATATAAATGTTGAAAAAAAAATCACTGTTTCTTTCAAAGAGTAAGATTTCATTTAGTGTTTATTATGATAGAGGATCATAGAGAAATATTTACCAGTTCATCATTGGCCATCCAAAAATAAATTTGTGAGGAAGAGAAATCACTCCCATAGGTTGTCTGAACATTTTCACTTACAACAAGGGTATATGTTAGGTCAAAACTTAAATGAAACTCATCAGTTCATGTGCAGGTGTTTCTTTGAGAGTTACATCATTGTTCTAATACACTCATGCTAACTGTCTTCATATTTTATGATCTATATTCATTAGGTTTTATTTATAATTTGAGAAACACTACAAATTTTATACCTTTTGACTTGACTTCGTGGAGACGACTTAATAAGCTTGGGCACTACGGTCACATCGGTAAAAAATGAAACCCTAGTTTGCACCAACAGCCGAAAAAAACCCCTTGCTTGGAAAAATAGGCCCTAAGGAAGGAAACATTGATTGTAATGAAACCCAAACCCTAGGTTTTAATATGCAGCGGTACTCGAAGTTGACATTCGTTGGGGTTTCACCACCAAAGCGTATTCATTTGTCGATGAAGTCAACCCTAAAAATACACATATGTTGAAATATCTGGCCAGGGGTAACTTTGTTGCAAGGTTTTTTAGGTTCGAAACGACTAGGAGGACGACCTGAAAAACCAGTCTTAACTGCCTGGCGAAAGATGGAAAAGAATCCATAGTATTCAGGATACTAGGATTAAAAGTGTTTTGGTCGTAAAGAAACTGTTTCCTCAGCTACAAATCCCCTTCAAACAAAGTCTTGGTGACTTGAACTGTTGACCCACTTTCAAAACCCTACGAGCATGCAGATGCATTCTATTGGGAAAGAATTAGCACAAGGAGAAAAACCTATCTGGGAGAGTCTCAAAACCCTAAACCTTTAACAATGTAGTCCCTTCAAGCCCTTTAAAAAAATCATAGAATAAGGATAAGTATTAGGGCCTAACTTGAAAATGTGGTGCGGGTATGGTGTTTGGGGAGGTGATTTGAAAGCTCCAAGTAGATGATAGCGATTCGATGCGTAAAAAATGAGATGCGGTAACAGATCATAAAACCAACCATGTTTATATATATATATATATATATATATATATATGTTGAAACAACAATAAATGCGGTTGTTGGGGTAGTAAATGTTGCGCTAATGAAAATATCGTTTCAACACTTAACTTAAAAAACCGTCGGCAACTTTTCCCAAAGTTGACCAATACATCGACGTCAAATCCTGAGTTTCCCCTGATACTGTCGGTTGAAATGTCTGAGTTTCACGGACACCGTCAGCAAAAACTCAACAAAATTTTCTGAAAAATACTATCGAAAAAAATCACAAAGAGTTTCGATGAAAATCTGTCGGCAAGGAAACCTAATTCCTTACCGAACACGTCGACTGCAAACCCTGAGTTTCATAGACACTGTTAGCAAAAATTGGCAGGATATTCCGATAACGAGCGTCGGCAAGAAAATATAAGTTTTCACCAGTAGTGTCGGCTCAAAATCCCAAGTCACACTGACACTATCGACAAAACTTGGCCAGATCTTCTGATGAACTCAAAGAATTCCTCCGATAAAATGTATCGGCTAAGAAAGGCAAGTGTCGTTGATAATTTTGGCTTGAAAGGTGTCAAAAAAAATAATCAAATGTTTTCGATAAAGAATTGGTATTTGGAAAATAAAGGAAAAAGAACATCGAATGGAAAAGCTAAGTTCTTTTGACGTGTTGATTCGAATCGCTAAGTTATTTCGACACGTCGGAAGAAAAAACAGAGTTTTAACTTAGTGAAAAAGTGACTTTCATGGCTTGTTCAGAGAAAAACTAAGTCATGGAATAAAAAATCAAGGAGCAAAATTAGTCTAAGGAAGTATAAAAAATAAAATTATAAGGACGGGCCCTAAAATGCAAAATTTTTGGGGAAGTGGTTGCAGCAACAACACCACCTTAGAAGACAAGGGATATAGTGACATTTGTATATGGAAAGGTGCTCACATGGCATAAGGAATCTAGCATGAACACAACAAAAGTGATTGGTGTAAGGGAGGAAAGCTTGTATCAGAGCTCTCTACCAACTCAAGACTTAGTCCATGATTCCATTAACATCAATGAGCTATGACACATAATACTAGTTCATATAAACTATTAAGCTCTCCCCACATTAAGGAACAAGGTGACAGGTCTACCCGGTACTTCATGTATACCATAATGGTGTATGTAGAGGATGTGCACTTGGTAATAATACCAATGGTTCCTTTCTTAAAAGTGAAAGAATATTGGATGGAATATTGTATCTAATCCACTCTGACTTGTGCGGACACATGACAATTACTTCATTGGGTGGTTACAACTACTATGTAACATTTATTGATGAGCACTCACGAAAGAAGTGGATATACTTCCTCAAGACCAAGGAATCTAAGGAAGCACTTAGAAAATTCAAGGAACTCAAAGCACATGTCGAGAATCTGTCAGGAAGAAGAATTAAGATCCTAATATCATACAATGGTGGAAAATATACCTCTACAGAATTCAATGATCTTTGCAAGGAAGCATGAATTAAGAGGGAGCTCACAATTCCCTACAATCCTCAACAAAATGGGGTTGCAGAAAGGAAGAAACTAACAATTGTGGAGGCATCCAAAGGAATGATACATGACCAAATTCTACTGATGTTCTTATGGGAAGAAGAATCCAAGACAACTCTTTATGTACAAAACAAATTCCCTCATAAAATCTTGAAGAACATGACTCTGGAAGATGCCTTCATAGGAGTGAAGACATAAGTGGACCACCTTTGTATCTTTGGCTACCCAGTCTACATTCATGTTCCCAAGGATAAAAGGAAAAAAGTAGAACCTTGAGGCAAGAAGGGAACATTCATGGGATACAATGACTCTTCAAAGGCTTACATAATACACATCTCAGGATCAACATAGATCGAAGCTAGTACGGATGTAACATTTGAAGAAGAGATGGATATCAAAAAATGAAGAGGATATGATATGGATATTAATGATGATAAAGAAATGAGATCATCTATGCCTCTAGAAGTTAAGAGGGATACTGAAGAAAATAATGAACCGATCGATCCCCTTGATCCAGTTGAGCTAGTTGATGCTCCCACATATATGGAATTAAGCCGAAAAATACCTAGATGGGCACAACAAACATTGTAGGATGCAAAGAGGCACAAAGATCCACATGGAATCCACCGAGAATTAAAAATACCTCAAAGTTTCTTTATTTATGTAGAATTTATGAGTCACATCATTGAATCAAAACCTACCATGTATGAATAAACATCCATACACAAATTTTGGAAGGATTCCATGACGAAGGAGTTCCAGTCCATCATGAAAAATGACATATGAGAGGTTGTACCAAGACCCAAGGGGAAGTCAATAGTGAACTCCAAATGGATTTTCAAGATTAAACATGGAGCATATGGTAGCGTGGAAAAACATAATTCCATATTTGTTGCTAGAGGATTCTCTTAGAAAGGGGGAATTGCCTATGATGAAACATTTGCTCTTGTGGCTCGATATACTTCCATCAAAACCATCATTGCTATTGTTGTGGCTATGGGATGGAAACTACATTAGATGGATGTAAATACCCCCTTCCTCAATGGTATTATCGAGGAAGAAGTTTACATTGAACAACTAGAAGGGTTTATTATCCATGAGAAATATTTTCACGTATATAAACTGAGAAAAAAATTATATGGGCTCAAGCAAGCACCTCGTGCTTGGTATGGATGAATATGCAGATACCTTGTAAACTTGGGATTCACCAAGAGTGATGCAGATCCCAATATTTACTACAATATTGGGGATAATGAGCCACTGATTTTGGTTTTGTACATGGACGACTTATTTATCATAGGAAATGAGAAACAAATTGGATGGTGTAAGGAGAAACTTATCTCTGATTTTGAAATGAAGGACCTCAGATTGATGCATTACTTCTTGGGATTAAAAGTATGGCATAAGCATAAGGAAATTTTCCTAAGTCAAGGAAAATATACCATTGATATTTTGAGGATATTTGGAATGTCGGACTGAAAGTCCATGGCTACCCCGATGGATGGAAATCTGAAGAAGCTGAGGGAATCTGATTCAGGTTCAGATTCGATTGAAATCACCATGTATCACCAATTGATTGGATCTGTGAATGTATCTGAAGAACACCATACCATATATATGTTTTTTTGAGACTACTCTTATCCGGTTTATGTGTGATCTGAGCTAGATTGAATGGGTTAATACAAAACATGTTCTTAGATATTTACGTGGCATTATGGGATATGGTCTAAGATATGCTTCAGGATGTGATTTGACATTGAAAGGATTTTCTGACTCAGATTGGTCCTAATGTGTTGCAGATAGGAAGAGTAGAAGGATGCATACATCGATAGCACTTAGCACCGCAAAGTTCGAGTATATGGCTTCCAATACAACAACCCCAAAAGCAGTATGGCTTCGAAAAATCCTTGTAGGATTGTTTGGTCATATTATAGGACCAACTGTGATTCACTGTGATAACCAAAGTTGTATACATATGTGAGTGAATCCCGTATTTCATGATAAGGAAAAGCATAGAGAGATTCGATATCATTACATTTGTGATATGGTGCAGAAAGGTGTGGTCAAGTTATAGTATGTTCTGACAGATGACTAGACTGGAGATATTCTTACCAAGCCTCTTCTCAGGTCACAGTTTTAATACTTTTATAGAATACTTGGAGAAGAATAAAATGTCGTGGAGAGGGAAAGTCGATACTGATATCTATTATGATTTCACATTTGTCCTTCTACTTGTACTGAATCTCAACCAGGTATGGGAGAAATCCTATTGGAAATGTGAGACGGGAAGGAAGCAGATGGACATGTACACTAATGACCACTATGAGTTAAGATTCTCATTTTGGTGTTCTTTGGAGTATTCCCATTGGATATTGAGATGAACATGTAGTAGATGGTCATGTACACAGGTGGCCTCTGCTCGCCTTGGTTTTCATTCAGGTATGGGAGACATACCATAAAAATATTGAGACGGACACGGCATAGATGGTCGTGTGCACTGATGACCACTATACGTTCAGATTCTCAATATGGTTTTCTTTGGAGTATTCCCACCAGCTCTTGAGATGAACAGGTTGTAGATGGTAGTGTACACTAGTGACCCTTATTGGCCCAGGTTCTCGACTTGGTGTAGGAGAATTAACACCATCACTTGATATGAACTAATAATATATGGATGTTTAAAGCATGTCCAGGTCCTTAGGTAGAGATAGACTTGTAACATATGAGATGTTGACTATTGTACTCCCCAACGAACTGTGTAGAGTTGCAAAGCTGATAGATCTACCAATGGACTGAGTGGATCAGATTAGTGATAACATCTCTCGACAAATAGTGTTGAAAGCCTTTAATATGTATAGAGATGATCTCAATAGATGATATGTACATAAGAGACCTAGATGTTTGTGATGCAAATGATTACCATATTTGAAGAATACCTTCCTTGTTAAGAGGGAGTGTTGGAAATTGTGCAACTTTAGAAGTTATTCTTATTGTACTTGTATTGTATTTCCTTGTACCTCCTACTGGAGTTCATATTGATGTAACTAATCATGTAAACACTAGAAAGAATCAATGTAAACCTTGGTGAAAGAATAAATAAGAAAAGAATAAAATGTGTTTTTTTGTATTTTCCCCAAGGTAGGTAGGCCCCTAGTAATTTTCCACTTGGAAAATAGTATAAATAGGAGGTTCCCCTCCTCATTATTACACATTCAAATCAAGTCACTAAGACAGAAAATATGTGCTACTATAGTCTAGGAGAGTATTTTTCTGGGGTTGTATCTTAGAGAGACAATTTCTCTCTCTCTCTCTCTCTCTCTCTCTCTCTNTAAATTCTTGTGTTTCTTGTTTTTGTGCTTTATCTTTCTTCTAGAGATCCTATTGTTTATCTGCAATTAGTTTATATTTCTATAATATTTTGAAAACTAACACAAGGAAGGTTGAATCTAGAGACAAGATTGAATATCATGATGAGAGATGCCATGCACTGAAGGGTGGTTTTTAGAAATCACATGCTTTCCTCATTAATTCAGGATCTTCCAATCACATGTTTGCATCCAAAGAATCGTTCTATTCATTACAAATTACTAATGATCCAAGTATTCACATGGGATATGCCACTCAAATCCAATATGAAGGAAATGGTTCAATCAAGTTAGAGCATGGAGTGTTCAAGAATGTACTCTATGTTCCCTTTTTAGTAGAAAAAATGTTATCTATATAGTAGATGACTCATACTAGCTCACCAAAGTGAGTGGTATTTGGTCCTAACTCAGTGGAGATCTCATGTATCTCAATTGGGAAGCTTAGAACGAAATGCATTGCAAACCATGCCTCCAAGGAATATGAATTCTCACACTTTCTTCCATATTAAGATCAAGTACAATCTAAGATGCCATTTGAAAGGGAATGTAAATTCATCTTACCTAAATCTTTTTCATATTATAAAGTTTCCATTAATGTTTCATATTCAAAATATGAAGTAGAGGACCAAGTTTAATCAGTTTATGGAATTGAAACTGAAGTTCATCTGGATCCGGATCCAGATCTAGTCCCTACTCCCAATCCTAGGCCTAAATGGGCTCAAAAGGTTATTAAGGATATTAGAGACATGACTGGAGAGTAATATAACATGAGGTGAACAAGATATCAGTTTCAAAAATAAATACTTGCACTATGTCAAGAAAATTCACATCGTCCAAAGAGGTGATACAAACTCCAGAGAGATGCAACATGACGGTAAGGTCTGATCAACAATTCTGCTCGTTGAAGAAAAAATTGGATCATGTCACTCTTCCTCCAGAAAGAAGAGACAAAGGAAACATTTATTCTCCTATATTTCATCAGATTGGAAGAAGGTGGAGAGGTTCACATGCAAAGTACTAAGAAACTAGTGCACACAAGAATCATCAAAATGCATTACTATTCCACAAAGATGCAGATTGCAGAAAGCTTGATCTTGGTTTTTCTTGCTTATTTTGAGGGGGGGTTTCCCATGAGGTTTTCCCCATTTCCTTGGTTTGTTAAGCAGCCATTTTTATTCATTTAGATTGTATGGGTGATATTTGGTCTTAGTTTCCAGAGCCCAGGTTGTCCAAGTTAGGATTAAGGGGGAGTTAGGATTATTAATTAATCCTCCCTTGATCACCATAGTCTATTTGTCTTTTCCTAGATGAGGAGGTCATTGCCACTTCAATAGTGCATGGGGGACTCACTTCGGGGCCACCTAGAACTTAATGCACATGTTTGCATGAGTTTAGGAGATCCAGAGACCAATCCCTATAATTTAGGAAGTCACTTTGAGTGCCACCAGTAGTATCCAACTGTTGACCCTAGTCAGTGTTCAATTATGCTCTGATTCCCATAATTTAGTTCACTCTCAGTCATCCTAGTTCTTCTTTACATGATTTAAGGGAGGTAGGTCGCATTCCCTCACATAACTACATAACTTAACTAGTTGTGAAATCAATCAATGATCCAAAGTTGCATTAGTGAGATATACTGGTGATTTTCCCACACCGATTTAGCTCTGGATTCATTCCAGATTGGTAGATTTGAATTATTTCTTAGGAATTTGAATTCTCCTATTTGTAACACCATTGTATTACATATTATTTACTGATTAATGTATGTGATGTTATTCTTCCAATTTTGTCTCCATGTGTGTGGAATTTCTCCATGATTAATTGATCAATCTTTACTAAATTCTTCTCTCTCTTATGCAACCTTATTTTCTCCTTGAATTCATGTAGTCTTGAAGATCCCATGCTTCATTAAATTTAATAGTTGTAGCTCATCATGGATGAGTCCAATCTCACATGTTTTACGAACCTAAAAAAGGAGGGGTTTTGTCCCAAAAATGGTCATTCATTGTTTGATTTTGATGAGTCCAAAGAAGGTAAAATCGTTGTCATTTCATGTTTAGAGAGTCTGAAAGGAATAAAGAAGACTCCAATGTGGAATTTTTTCATAAAATTATCCCCCAAGATCCAAAAAAATGTAAATTAATATCTAGGACGACTATTCTAGTCAAATATTTAAATAGAGTATTCCTTTTTCATAAATAGTCTAATTGGTCCAAAAAAGGGGTAAACTACTGTCGAAAAGATTACCTTTCTAACCAATTTACAATTGTGAAAGATTCAAGTATGATTGGTGATCTTTTCATATTTTGGGAGTCTAAAAAGAGATTAAAGGCAACTATGGGGGGTTTCTTTTTCATATAAGTTTCATGATCCCAAAAAAGTGATAAAAATATACTCAATGACTTTTCACTTTGTTTTTAACGAGCATGACTATGGTGTCGAAGGCACTCGAAATATTTTCCATTTTGAAAAGGAGCATGAAAAAGTAAAAAACAAACTCCTTCATAGAAAAAAATCATTCAATCTAACCTGGAATCTCCAAAATAGATATTAGAGTCATTTTTTAATTCAAAACATAAATAATATGGCAAAAACAAAATATATTATTTTAAAGAATTAAAATATAATATAATATTTTACCCCAAAAAAGAATAAAAGGATCAAGATTTAATTTTTTTTACCATTTGGTTTTACATTGATTTTGGGTGAAAAAGACTCTTTTGGGTGGTGATCTTGTTGTGGAGATTGCAGGAGATTCAGATAGTGATTTCACACTCCGTCAGATTTAGGTAAATTCCCAACCTCTGCTCTTCCATTTGATAGAAAAATTCTAAGTTTTTCCTTGTATTAAGAATAGTTTTAATTGCTTGTTTTGGGGTTAAGAGCATGCCCTAGGTGACACTCTTATCCATTTTGGGAAAGGTGTCCATGTTCACCTCCTGAAAATGGAAATAATGTCTCCACCACTCTATGCAAATGCTGCATGTGTGATGGTGCCTATTTATATGGGAGAAGTGCACCGCCAACCCTAAAAAACACAAAACAAAGATTGCAAGAAATTTTTTAAAATTTATTTAGTATGGATCCTATCTAATGGATGTTTCAATTGTTTTTGATAGGTTTGTTAAGAAAAAATGGTGATCTGGAAGGAAAGATAGCACGAGTTAGATGATTTTCAAGTTGCAAATGATCCCAACACCATAATGGCTTTGAGGGAGTGTGGGATCCTAAAGTTCTTCCGGATTCCAGGAATGAGAGCCCATGTTCGTTTGTTGGAACACTTGATTCAAATTTGGTATCCAAAATAACAACATTTCCAAGTTGGTACTCACATCCTCACTTTGGATGTGGAAGACATTTATTTTCTCATGGGACTCTCATGGAGAAGAATTCCTATGTCACTCTCCGAACCGAGAGGAGGGGATATGACAATAGATAATCTTATAGATCAATACTGCACTATTGGTACTGGATCTCAGGGTGGGAAGATACCCATCAATTATGTGATGGAATTCCATCTTAGGACTATTTTATTCAACATCGAGAAACTAGCGGGTAGTAGGGCTTCCCATCAAATCACAAGGTCTCACATGCTTTATGCCTTGAAGTGTATGGATTCCACAATATTCAACTGGTGTGAGGGGATATTAGTGATTCTGAAGGATCAGCTTACAAAATAATGATGGGGAGAGCTAAAACAATTTGACTATGGTATTATTGTGGTATATTTCTTCCTTGAACGAGTCCCCTTGTTACATCCATAGGTACCTCTCAAATATATTGAGCCACATGAACCTCATATGTTGAGGTTGGTTGAGGCTATGGCCTAACATGGTGGAGGTGGACCAAGAGTTACCTACGGATATGTGTTGTTCATATGGCTACATGTCCAGCTCATCATGGTTCAGGATTATGCATACTTAGATATTGATTTCAAAGGTGATCCAAATCTACCACTTCCCGAGGATTATTAGTGGGGAGAAATAGGTAAGAAAGACTCTCTCTTTTTGTTTCTTTTTATTTTATTATAGTTCATTTTATTTTTTTGTACTAAGATTTCATGTTCTATTTCAAAAACATTGGACCATCACGACCAGCTAGGTCTCCACCTATCGAGAGGCATGGAGTAGTGAGGGTGGTAGAAGTACGAAATATAGAGGCGAAGGAGGAGCTCCACTAAGATTGAGGATAACCTTAAATGATTAATTGTGGATGTTCTAGACATATCTATATATGACCTGCCTCGACATTACCAATGTCATCCAATTGGGGTTTTTGGTCTTTTTGGATGACTACTTTGTTAGGTGGCTCGAGCTATTATGTGTTATCATGAGCACCAATAGTAGTAGTTGTGTCTAGTTATAATATTGTACTGAAATATTATGAGATTCATATTTTTTCAACTTGATATATTGAAAGCTATGAGCCTTAATATTTTTTCCGTGGTACCTTTTTTGTAAAACATTTTCATTATAAAAAATGACTTTTTACAAATTGATGGTGTGTTTATGATAGTGTGTTGGCACATGAAAAATAGATTTTCATTTCTTATGTTTTTACATTTGTCATTTATCTCAAATAAATATTTAAGAATAAACATAATTGGCTAATGAATAAAAAACTGCATTAATTTTTCTTTGGATATGTTGGTGTCGAATACAATCAAAATACCTTTCAAGAAGCCAGAGACAAATAAGTAAGGGATTTTGAACAGTGTAGATACAATTTAACCGAGAAACCACAAGTTCTGAATCTAGGTAAACCACAAACTAACTCACATCATTTGAAAAATCATTAGTCAATAATCAAATCACCACATGATATTCCATGAGATTGTTCATTGCGGGACTTAAGGAAATTCTTCCCGAGCTTATTAAATCATTGGTAGGGGAATAAAATACCCATGCTACTACTGCAGGATTCAAGGTATGTTGACTGGCATGATCCACAAATCCTGAATATAAGGCCATCTATACATTCAAGTATGACACTAGATAATCATTCATAACTAGAATGAGGTCCTAAATACAAAATAAAAATGGTTCAAACCAAATATAAGAAGCATTATTCTTCTATGATGGTGTTAGTTAGGATTTCAATTGCGAGTTTCAGAGAATGGATCTCACATTCGATAGGTAAAGTTGCTTCTAGTCCATACACCAATTGAAATGGTGTGAAACATGTTGGTGTTTTTACAGTGGTTCAATAATCCCATAATTCCAAAAATAGTTGTAGGTACCAACGAGATTTATCATTCCCTACCATTCGCCGAAGCACAATTTTTTATTTTATTTTCCTCAACCTGGCCATTAGACTGAGGGTAGTAGGGTGTCGAATTATCAGGATAAAAACCTAGTTAGCGCTCAACTTTGACATCATTTGGTTCCTTAAATGAGAACAATGATTAGTAGTGATGGCTTGAGGAACCCCAAACCTAGTGATAATGTGATTGAATAAAAACAGGGTGGAGATTTTACCATTGTTAGTATATGTAGGCATAGCTTCAACCCATTTAGTAAAATAATCCACAATGACAATAATATAACCATGCCCCCCGACTAAGGCATACTTACAATGCATAAAATCAATTCCCCATTTAGCGAAAGGACCAACAATGATGATGGGATGTAACAAATCAGGATGAGTGCTCTTTTTCGATTGAAAAAGTTGATTGGGAAGAAATTTCTTTATGGCCTCAACACAAACTTTAAATATGAAAGGACAAAAGTATCCAACACATAATATTTTATGAGCTGTAGCCATCCTAGAAAGATGACCACCACATGCTTTGGAGTGGAAGTCATTTAACACATGTTCAACTTTGTCACGAGTTAAAAAATATTACAAGATAGAATCAACACCATCTCAATATAATGTATCATTGGTGATAAGATAATACTTAGCGTGGTGACAGATACGACGACGTTCATCATGAGATAATCTAGTCTAAAAATGTTGTTCTTGGAGATATAAAATGATATCCCCATACTAGGGGTCATACGTACTAACAAGGAACACATACTTATTAGGGAAAGAATCAATGTGCTAGGATTCCTCAGTAATATGGGGAAGTTCACACATTAGCTCAACAAAAACCAAATATTTTTTCAAACTGGATTTAGCAAATTCTAGGTCAAATTATTGCAAAATAACAGTCACGTGGGAATAATTTCACCCCGGTACTTGACGAGTTAAAATATAGTACATGGGATTGGAGTATGCTAAAACATGTGTTGTGCGGAGAAAAATGTAAGGGCAAAATTTCTGGACTGCGATGATTGTATCTAGAGAAAACTTCTCAACATGTGAATATCGTATTTTAGAATTAAGAAGACTCTTCCTCAAGTAATAAATCACATGCTTTTGGACGTTGTTGTCTTCCTGTACTAATACCATGTGAATAATAGTAATGGATGCATCCACATAAAGGAAATAATCCTTTGTATAATCAATATGTGCAATACAAGTGCATGTGTAATGGCATGTTTGATATTATCGAAGGCATGCTGTGCAAGGTCATCGCAAACAAAAAGGTATTCCTTCATTAAGTAATGATATAAAACTGTGTGTTTTATCAGCATAATTACATACAAAATGAAACAAGAAGTTTTCCTTCCCTTGCAAACTTTGAAGTTCAATTATGTTGGTTGGTGGCCATTGATTAAGTTTTCATTGATGCCAACAACGCCTGGTAATTGATTCCAACAAGTGTGTCTTGGTGCCCCTTGAGGAGCCCCTAAGGGTTAAGTAGTTGTTAGTGTATAAGGAGACATTTTGACCTTTTCCAAGCCCAAGTTTGAAGCCCTTGTAGCCCTTGGGACAATGCCAAAATCCCTGTACACCCTTTAGAGTGTTTAATTTCCCCTAATTTATTTCTATGGTTCCCCAGTTGTTTCTTTGGTTCCCCAATACCAAAACCTATGACCTAGTACCCTAGAAAGTGTCCTTGGTGGGTTGAAGAAGTGTAGAGTCCAAATGAAAAATTCTATGGTCGTTTGTGTTTGTAATGAGGTCATGGTACCCTAGGATAAGTCCCTGAACCCACACCTTGATGATCATTTTTATGAAGCATGTGGTAACTTTGTGAGCTAACAAAATACCTCAAAACTCTTACCTTTGGTCTCTAAGCCTACAATCTACCCTGTAATGCATGCCTTGCACCTAAAACACCAATAATACCCTAATGTTGCATTAATTCCCATTGAACCTGTACATTAACACTTGAAGCCCTTATTTGAAGACCCTTAAAACCCGCAAGGTCCATTAAACCCTTACCTTTAAAAGTGATGAAGTGTCAAAATACCTTTTAATAATAACCCTTAACCCTAAACTTACATTAAGTAATGAGACCAATAACTTCAAATTTTAGTTAAATTAAAATTAAAATTCATTTTTAAATATTATTAAAACACTAATACCTCCTCAAGAAGTCGGCCCTAGTAACTACTTTAATATTAAAACCTTTTTTAATTTTTAAAATGTTTAGACCTACCTTGAAAGTCGGCCCCAGTGGTCCTTTCTCTCACGCCTAGTAGTGTATTAATACACCAAGCTTTGCCATAAATTTAAACCAATGAGATGCACTCTTCCATGTGTCATGGATCCAATAGTGGACACATGTAGTGTATCAAAGTTGCATGCAATTTGATTGTGGAACCAAAAGTGAAATTAGGGTTTTGGAAACCTAATTATGGTTTGGTGACCTAATTTCAAGTTGACTTATAAAAAGGCATTGAAGGTGCATAATTCAATTATCTTTTGTGTGTATCAGGAGATCATAGAAGCTGTGAGAAGTAGGTGATGAAAGGAGGGCGAACCATATGAGAAAGATGGGGACACATTCCCGAGGGCAGTGTGAGATTAGATTATCAAAGAGTGGGGATATCTATCATCAGAGAAGTGAGAGAGAGAGTCTTCACTAAGCATATTCAGAGACTAAAGATCAGAAGTAGCAACAACAGAGTAAGCAATTGGAGAAGGATGTGAGCAACAACACATCACATTTGTGCCATGTGAGGGAGTTGTTGCACATGTGTGAGAGGATGAGAGGGCCTAGAGAGATGAGGGTCTTATTTAGTGACTGAGGAAAGGAATTCAGTGATCATTCAGAGAATGAATAAGTGCATAATAGCTGGGACATTTTTCTATGCAGAGAGGACACAACTATAACTATTGGGGACGTTTTTCAGTGATTAAGGACATAATTCACCTTTCATAGCAGAGAAGATCAGAGCAAAGAGATGAGGGAGCATTCTTCATATAGTTAGAAAAAGTACAATGTTCAATGACTGATATAATTTGAGTTTATAACTTCATTCGATGGATTACTACTGAGGGCACATTTTCCAAGGGCAACAGCCGCAACTGCTGCAGATCTAGGCCTTTGGCCCTTCAAGTTCATCTGGTTGTTTATCTAAACTCATTCTGTACCTATTCTATATTTATTTGTTTGCTCTGGGCTCAAGAAAGTAGAAAGCTACATATTTTACTGGTTTTTCCCATTGGGGTTTCGAGGGTAAATTTATTAGTCATATGTGATTTCTTGATTGTTGTGTAAGGATTTCATGTGCTGCAAGTTCTAAATTGGTTTGACGTGTAGTTCATCTTGGATTTGTGGATACCTCTAATAAAAACTAATACTTTGTAATGTTACTCAAATTACCTCCAAATTCAACATTTAGTGTGAGTATAGGTGATTGAGGAGAAATGACAATATTGGATGAAACAATTGACTCAAAATCAGTTTCTACCAATTGATAATTGGGAAGGAAAGAAGATCGATGATGAGCATGTTTCCAAGCTAAATCATCTAAGGACATAATTTTCATGATATATTCATCAGATGGAATGGGTTGTAAAAGATAGTACAAAGATGGATGGGGAGAATCTAACCAATATGGTATATGGTAAGGGTTCGATGCTACTAAAAGGTGATCATTAATATTGCAATCATCAGACATGGATTGGATGGATTGATAAATATCTTCAGATGGACTTAAGGATATCGAATGGTCAATTGATTTTCCATTTAAAATATTGTTATGGTTTGTAGAGATCATGTTAACGAATGCAACCTGTGAAGAGGAGTGCAAATTTTTAATGGAAAGACTCTCATGAGTGAATATTCTTTGAGAATTTATACCCCTATATTATGATATTGTGGGATAGAAGATCCTTAAAATGAAACATTATTCGTAGATTTGGAATTAATATCATGAGAGAAAAAATTCAATTGATTGATGGTAACAATCATTCCTTGGTATGGAAACTAGACTACACAAAAAATAGAGGAAGCAACTACGAATAGCATAAACATTAGAGGAAATTTCAACTCAAAATGGGCCTTTTAACTTTTATTCAAATTCCATGTCATCATGTGTTAGCCAATGAAATTTCTTTAAATTTGGAATACCGTATAGGTCTTAAACACTTTTTTAATATAAATTTGGGGATAGGTATCATAAAAAAAACTACTTTTTTTGTTTGTATTTTTGACATATCTCCATGTGTTTTAACTCAAATTTCGATCAAGAGAGCTCGTTGGATGTGGAATTAAATTCCGCATCCAACGAGCTCTCTCGATCGAAATTTGAGTAAAAACATAGGGAGATATGTCAAAAATACAAACAAAAAAGTAGTTTTTTTCTTTTCTTCCTCCAAAATTAATAAATATTATTTTAGTATTTTAACTATTATTTTATTAGTTCATTTAAGGAGGCCCATTTTGAGTTGAAATTTCCTCTAATGACCAATTTCTTCCCAATAGAAGGTTATAATATAAAGATGCATTGACAACTTCAATGTGAATGGACTCAGATTTACCCCCTAATTCTACTAACAAGGATGATAACAATCCATGACGTTGGAATCCACGACCATGAAAGGGCTTCAAGGTGGTAGGGGAAATATTGATTTCAGGAGAACATGGTAGAAGTAGAGGCACCTTTGTCCAAAATGGTACAATGTTTCTTTTTCCCATTAAATTTCGTATATATTTGAAAGACGAGTTGGTGAGAAATCCTCGACTTAAAATCTTCCAGTTTAAAAGTGATGACTTTGAAATTTTCTGGATCCGTATCTTCAAGCACTGACAACAGACTTTTATTTTGCATTGGATAAGTTTTGATAACTTCAAGAGTGGACATAGCAAAGGGTTCTTGGGCCAAATATTCAACAACGTTATAATATTGAGCATCATGCGTGCTAGGATTAAACACTAACTTTCGAATAATACTCTTAGGTGGATGTAAAACTATGTCAAAAATAGTTTTTTTCAATTTAAAGACCATTAGTAGGAGGTGGAGAAGAAGGGGAAGGTCTATTAGTAGAATCACCTTCACTCATTTTCTCTGATGGTATACCATATATCTGTGATTGAGTTGTCACATGAATCGTTTCACTAGAAATCATGTTAACTTATTCAATAGAAGAAGAAGAAGGTCCATGCAAGGATTGATGATCGATAAATTGTTGTTGAGTAGGGAAAGGATCAGTTAGGACTGCTAGAGTGGAAGTTGTTTTTAGAAATTCATTAACCTCTTCAGGACGAGGACATTCTTTCATAAAGTGATCACCTCCACATATGAGATAGGGTAACTTAACCTTTCTCTTAGGTTTTGATTCAATGTCTGCAGTTTTTGTTTTGGTATCCTCTTGTTGATTAGCAAGTTTTTTGGATTTTCCTTTTCCCTTCTTCTTAGTTACCAAGGATTGTAAATATTCTAGTGTATTTACTTCAGTGGAACAACAGGAGTGGGAGTAGTCTTAGGATTTGAAACATTCTGGTTAGCTTGTGAAGTCAAAAGACTTTTCTTTTTCGTTGATTTAGTTACATAATGTGTTTCGAGAGAACCTACTTTTCCATCGATAGGTGGATCTATGGAAGGTTTTGAAGGATCTAAGGTGGGACGAGGATCATTCAGAATTGAATCATACAAATTTCTAGATTGGGAAAAAACCAATGCTAGGTACTACGCATGACTAATTTATTTTTCTTTAGTTAAAACACCTCCCATAGTGACATCTATAGCAATGGATGGAAGTAGAGATTGTGAGAACCAATCAACCAATAATTGATTGGGAAAAGGAACTTTGATTAACCTATGTCACCATCTCCACTTATGAATGCGATTATATATGTGAGTGGAAGTGGACTGGTGAAGTGAATTTAAAAGGTATGTACCCATTTAATATTGAAATGGTAATTGAAAATGTGTCATAAAATACATTGCTAGAGAATTAAAATCACCTAAAGAATGATGCAGCAATTCAATATACCATTTGGCAGTCTATCCAATAAGAGCACGTTGGAAAATCCTCAAACGTATGGAATCATCCATCAAAGAGTTCGATGAACACCAAAGATGTAATTTCATAACATGATTTTTGGGGTATTCTCCATGCTTTCCATTAAATTTAGGTAAATTAGGTGGTTATTTAGTTGATATGGATGTCCAAAAAGGGTCATGCATGATGGGATCGTTTAAAAGTTTGGACAAGTCTAGGTAATATAAATCAGATAAGAAGGGAAGTTGCTTATTTGATTGGGGCTAGTTATAATATTGATATGGCATATCAACACTATTAGGGCCATAAGTCAATACATGATAGTCGTATTGACTGCCCACATGCGGTTGTTGGTAAACTGGAGGATTATGTGGCAGGGGTTGAACATGGGAAATCGGTTGTTGGGGAGCATAAACCAAAACAAAGTATGATCATTGATTAGTCATACCTCTTGGATAGGTTAAAACATGATACGAATCAGTAGTAAGGGGATTAAATTAGGTGAATTCCCCCCCTAGCTGAATATTGCATGCCCGTAATAGGTTGTTGTGTTGGTTGACCCCAAACAAATGGTTGTTGTTTCCCCCAATTAGTAGACGTTGATTGTTGAATACGACCACCCACTCCACTTGGTATTGCACCTAATACATTATACAAATTAGGGGTATAGTGGGATTCTATAGAATAACTTCCAGTTACATTTGGAAAACCGATTGAAGGAATAAACAAACTTCCCAATGAAGCAACAATAGTTGATGTTTGCACAGGCTAAGAAACAATAGTTGTGGTGACTTGTGGAGTAGTTTGAGTACTAAACTACTTAATTGTAGGTGATGAAGGAGTATTAACATTCATGGTCTAACTCGAATAAATCCTAACAGAATGATTAAGAATGTCACTTGGTAGAAAATACGGAAAAGGACTTCTAGAATATGTGCTAGAATGAGGTGTTAACTCCATGGAAGATGTTGGGATGGTACTCATAGATCCAAAATCAGAAACATATTGGCCTAAAGTTGAAACCCAGAAATATGCAAAAGGACCAAACATGGTCACTACTGGATCTTCTGGTGGTGGATGATCAAAAACCGATTCTGAAGGTCCTACCAAAAAATTGTTGTGAGGAGAAGGTTTCTCTATCACTATGGGTGCCGAGAGGTTAGTGATTGGAATATTCATAGGATGATATTATTATCCCTTCCTTCAGTGATAGGTACTCCTTCCTGCTTAAGTGGAGTTCCTGTTTCAACATTGGATTCTATTTCCATTTATTTTTCCATATTTGTACAGGATGTAGGGTCTTGGGGATATTCAAGAAATAATCCTTGAATACAATGAGATCATATTAAATGTTGGTGTGCCAGAATGTAAGATAAAAATGTCTATCTCGAAAATATTAAATATATACACAAAAGAAAGCGCTACTCAATCTGATAGCAACACGCAAACTTGTGGCGGGTGGGTGAATAGTCTGGATCCTCACAGGGGTGTCAAGTCATTACAACTTGTGACATATTGTAGGGTCCAACAGTGATACACAACAAGGAGGATTGGGACTGTACCCTTTCCTGTATACCCGAATATCTAGACAGTACATGTGTATTAGCTCCTCAAGTGTCATTCTCAGTGTATTTCTCTGATAAGATGATTGATAAGTTACTCAATTGGTCCCAGTATCTTAACGGTGTCTTCGGATATACGCAAGGTACGTGGGGGATCAAATCCGTAGTAGTGTTGTCTAATGCATAACCGTTCAAAGGGGCCTTTTAATATACTGTCAAGTATGTAAAATAATATTTCTATATACCATAAAAGTATGTTAAATACCTTTCTATATACCAATGAGTATGTGGAAGAACTGCGTAGTCCTCGGGATGCAATGTAGGCAAAAAAAGACAGCTCCTATGCTTAAATATGCCGAAACACGTATCTAACCTAACACACAGTCTTGATAAAAGTTTTATCCTATCTAATGCTTGATTTTACCTTTTTACGATTAGGTGGACAAAATGATGTAAATAATCGACTTAGAAACCATGGAGAGATGAAGAGAAAATGTTTACTTTTTCTTTCAAAATATGTCCGTTTTGAAGAGGAGAGTAAGATTTTTTTTCCCAAAACACACAATCAAAATCAAATCCTTTGAAATTCAAAATGAAAATCCAAACACACAATTTTTTTGTACTTCACTAAAAATAGATATCTAGTAAGATAAAAGAAAAATGAACTAGTGCTCTTGATTTTACAATTTCCACTATTTGAAAAACTCTTTTTTTTCATTTACTTTGCAAATCTAAAAGTCAAGTATTGATTGAAACTAAAGGGAAAAAGTTTATTTTTATTTTTGAAAATAAAAGGAAACAGACAAAGAGTTCTTCCTAAAAATGTATACAGAAGCTACAACTTTTTATTTTCTTTTCTTTTATGAATACTTGCAATTAAAAAATATCTTTAAAACATACTATAAACCCAAGACCAAAATTTCACATTCAAAAATATCAAACTCATAATACATTTATAAAAATCTATCTTTCAAGATCAATGAAAATATTGACTCAGATCCAATCCAGTATGCAGACAACAACACACATTACTTCTTTTCCAGAAATCAAATTCAAATACCAAAATACTCATTGATTGAAAAGGTCATTGAACACCTACCTTGATGCAACCTGCTGATTTGCACCAGTGTGTTCTCCCTTGGTTGACGCTTGATGTACACAGGGAAACAGAGTTGGAGACGCCGTTTGCAAAATGTCAATAAGTGTCGCTGATGTTTTGTGACTATAGACAAGAAGCAATAGAGAACCAGGTACGCTGAGCAAATATTACCTAGGTGCATCTGACGTAGATAAGGAACAAAAATATAAGAAACAACCATAAATTCAACTAGTAGTGAATAGATTAAGGATTCCCATAATCAATAAATGACCTTGAGAGGAAAAGTATGACTAAAACAAAGTGAATTTAACACCATTTAGAGAGAAAAAGGAAACTAAAATTTGCAATAAAAGAAACCAAAGACTATGATATTCCTCCTCAACAGAGTCACCAATTTCGTTAGCGAAAAAATTCAATCAATGCAGACAAAGATTGTTTCCCTAGTCTAAATGATTTAGATCTAGAACAAACAGAACAAGAATGAAAATATTCTCCTATATTTATCAAATCACTTGAATAGTATTCCTTACCTTAAATTGAATGTTGTCCTTATCATCTTGAATCCCTTGTAAACCTGTTGATGAATATAAGACTTGCAAATAGATACAAAAAATTAAGAAACAAGTGGAAATACAAGATAATATGATATATCTAAACAATTGGCCAAGGATAATTTTAATAAATGAAATCACACATCATTTATGGAAAAGAAGAACATAATTGTATTAACATAAATAAGGGATGAATTACAATTGAAAATCCTTGGTGTTGTGCTTCTTTGTACAAGCCTTTTGCCTCAAAATATGAATCCTTTACCTCTCAACTCTAGAAATATTTCAACAACATATGGGTGCTTTGTTGGTCCTCCCCTCAACCATTAGTGTGAGCTTGTATTTATAGGCTGAAAGGGATAAAAGGAATTAAGGATTATTTGGATAAAGTTAAGGGATCATACCTACGGATTAGGGGTTTGAATGCCACCTATTATGGTTGGTTGGGATAAGCCTCCACGAGGGATTTCTGCTAGAAATCTCTCGATTCTTCTCTTCTTTTTTTTTCCTTTTAACGAGTGCCAATGCACCTTGTACACAAGAAAGTGGAGTTAGGAAGAGGTGTCACTTCTTGTGAAAATACAAGAAGTGTCATTGATTCTCTTAGTCCATATGAAATCAATTCCATCTAAGTCTGACGTCCACTATAAAAAATCATGGTGTGTCCGTCTCACTATAATTGGACTTCTAGAAAGGCTAAACCTCTTCTCAAGTATTTTGGAAGACACACTTTAGGTATTTAAGAAAGTACACATGAGGATGACAATATTTTGGTGGGTCTGCTTTGTATCAACTTCCCTTTCATTTGGGATGAGTAAGAAAACAACAAATTTGACACATTAAAACATGTGTTGATTTCAGCTCCCTTGATCTCACCACATGATTTTATGAAGGATTTCATCCTTTACGCATCGTCATCCGAGGATGTTATCATATGAGTCTTAGTCTAGGAATATATTGCTCATTAGGAGCATGTCATCTACTATGTGAGTAGGAGATTATCTGATCCACCATTATGCTACCCCCACAAAGAGAAAATGGTTTTGGCTGTCATTTGTTTGGTTCAGAAACTGTGCCATTACATTCTTATGAACCAAAATATAGTTATAATAGATTCCAACCCTATAGTATACCTTTTGAGCCACCACCTCATCGAATGTTGGGTTTCCAAGTGGATCATTATCCTTCAAGAGTACGATATTGATTTTGTCACACCTAAAAGCACCAAGGAATTGGATTTGGTACAACTTATGACCAATTTATCCTCCCTGTTTGAGTCACCTTCGACCCTAATCACCTTTTCCTACAAGCATTTATTTACCATTTCTTTGGATGACCCATGGTATGGTGATATCCTTGTTTATTTACACACCCAAAAGTTTGAGCCTCACATTAATCAGGATGATCGACGTCGTATTCACCATTAATCTTATCGATATATCCTCATTGACAATATCTTCTCCCACCACTGTGTTGGAACCATTCTGCGTAAATTCCTTACTCACAATTAGGATGATTTTTTCTTGAATGACTGTCACATTGGAGTCTATGACATCCACCTCTATGGTATGGCCACCTATGAAAATATCATCTGTGTTGGTTACCTTTTTCCAACACTTTTTACTAATCTCTTTATGATAGTCAAACAATGCTGCAATTCCAACTCTTTTCCCCTAAGGTGAGAACTCCTCTTGCAACACTCCATCTTGTTTTCATTGCTGGACTATTATGCCAAATGGGCCATTGAGTTTATGGAGTGCATTCCAAAATAGAATGGTGTCCATAAATACATTATCGTGGTAGTTTACTATTTCACCAAGTGGGAGGAATCTATGCCTATGTTTAACTATCGAGTTTAGATTGTGCCCCATTTTTTCTTTAACCATGTCATTACGCGTTTTGGGGTTCCCCTCTAGCTTATATCCGATCGTGATAAACACTTCAAGGATGCCATTTGGAACGAGATATTTATCCTATTGAAGTTGAAACACCAATATGATTCCTCCTACTATCCAAAAGAAAATGACCAAGTTGAGGATGTGAACAAGATCCTCATAACCATGCTCCAATGGACGGTAGACAAGCACAAGTCCAATTGGCACCACATGATCATATCCACACTATGGGATTACCGCACTTCCACTAATATCTCCATGGGTTTAACAAATTTCCATTTGGTCCATGGTGTGGAATATGTCCTCCCCATTAAGTGTCATATCCCAGCCTTACACATAGTGGCCGAGATATTGCCCGAAAATTCTAATTTAGATGAACGTGTTCTCATGCTTGAAGTAGATGAGGATTTCCAAGATTCCATCCATATGATTGAGGCTTCCAAACATCAATCAAAGTCCCATTACGATACTCATGTTCGCCCCTATACATTCAAGGAAGGGGATTTACTCCTTATTTATGACCAAGACAATGACAAACAAGGGAAAGGGAAGTTTGAGTCTATGTGCAAGGGACCATATGTCATTAATCACTTCCTTAGAAAGGGGGCATTCATTCTCTCTAAATTTGAAGGTCATATCTTAAAAAAACCCCATAATGGGTTGTATCTCAAATTTTTATGCTTAATCCTATGAACCCATTGTTCAATGTATATAGTTTTCTCCTTTTTTCACATTTTTATGCATTGAGCCTTAAGATTTGTTTACATGGTTGTTACCATATGGATCCAGTCTGTTGTATTCATGTCAGTTTTGTCAATTCCATAAGTAGATGGTCTCCAAACTTCACTGCAACTGCATGGATCATATAATCCCTTTCCCATGAGTTGCTTCATTTCAATGGAGTGTGTGTCGATGTAACCACCAATAACCAGGATGAGTATGATGCAACGACCTGTATTTTGATCACAACCCTCCATTTGTGCATCCGTCACTTTAGTGTCTTCTTAGACTCCAAGCTGCTAGTTGCCTAGTTGAATAACTTGTATCAGGTACGTTATCCATCCATCTTTATAAATTTCCTACACACTAAGTAGTTGGGTAAATAGTTTGACTCCATTTCATTCACACATGTCCCAAGATGTCTCAACAATGTTGCATACCTAATGGATAATGACATTTTAGAGTGGCATATCAATCATTGCGTCTAGAAACTAAACCATCCACATTAATTTTCATATAATATACATCCATATGTACATGAAGCATAACATAAACATCATCACAACATATAAGTCTCCTCAACAGTAAAAGAAACCCATCAAAAGTGCATCCACGTGCATATATTGATCCTGCCCTATCACCTCCATCACAATACTTCAATCAATACATTCTTCCACCCAAACACATACACGATCCATAATCACTGACCCCACACCCATAGCATGAGGGTAGGATGTTAACCCTGTTTACTTTTTCACATGCCGCGAACTCGACCATATTCAAAGGTCACACTTTTTTGCACCGTTGAAATCAATTTTTTGTGCCTTTCATGATTATTGGTACCTTTTTTTGGGATCACCAACATCTGGTTGGGACACCTTTTAGACCTCCCTTGATTTATGTGCCATCATGTAAGTCAACTTATATTTGTATTTGTATATTATATTGATATTCCAAAGGAACATTTATGCTCAGGTCTCCCTATTTTGTGTATAAATACAGGTTACAGACACACACTTCCTTTGTGGTACCCGTCGTCTCTACAAGTATAAATCCCTCACTGACATATAGGAAATCCTTTCTGAGCCAAATATTTATTCGCTCATACAAATAATATTACCAAAAAACTTGGTAAATGAGATAAGCCACAAGGCAAATATATATTAATGATAAGATAAGAGATGATGATAATAATTACAAAGGAGGCTCACCTTTATAGGCTTTGAGCATGAAGGGTTACACCCTTTCATGTAATTAACTAATCTATTTAATAATTTATTTCATATTCGTTACATTGCCACACTCTTAGAAAGTCTTTGTCCTCAAAGCCTTATAATGTTGTCGTGTCGTTCTTTGTGATGTCGTGGCTGATGAAACATGTTGATACGAACTGCTAAGTATAGAGCATAAATTTCGATATGTGGATGGGTCAATCCATACTAAATTGATTTGTTGTTGACTGTTGGGATTCCCTACTGATCTCTCGTCAGGAGCTTTGATCATATTAGTATCATTATCTTTCAACATTTCCCACTTTTTAGAATTTTGGTTTTTATGGTTGGGGTGTCGATAAGGAATTTTCACAATGTCACTTTCTTTTACGAGTGTCGTCTTTTGAGGATTGATGTTAGTTGGAAGTTGTATTTTCATTCCTTGAGGTTTTAAGGTTTCATTATGTATTTTTTCCAACTGCACATAATCATTTCGAAACTTCTTAATCACTTCTACTTGCGTTTTTTTGTCAACTCCAGACTTCTTATGTTGTTCCTTAAGATCTTTGTTATGACTTATGATGCAACTATTTTCTTCCTGCTTGTCTAGAAGTTTCCCTCCAATGTCTTCTGTAGATTGTTCTATCTTCCGACTATTTTTCTATTTCTTAATTTTCGTGACTAGTGTTTTGTTATGATTCCTTAATCTGAAAATTTCTTTGGAATTGTTGGATAGTGTTTTATTAGTTTTTGCAATCTTTGACTTATGAGTCTTTTTAGAGTCGTCATTTTTGTTGTTGAAGAAATTTTATCTGTTTTATTTTCGCTTCGTAATTGTTTATTTTTTTCTTTATATCCTGATTTTTCAATCTCTGATTAAAATCGTTTTCGTCTTTTAATTTCTCAATTTGGGTTGTAAATTTTTTGTTCCTTGAGCTCTTTTTGCATCTCATGTATTTTAATTATTACTTCCGAGTTCATATTTGTGTCTCGTAATTCGTCATTGTCTCTTCAATAACGCTTTAACTTGGCTTCTAATTTCTGTATTTGTAGTCGCAAACCAGATTCCATGATCATGACTTCTTTGGTGATAGATGGCCTGTCTTTGATTTCTTCAGCGATATATAGCCTTTGACTTTTTTGACGATAAAAGGTTTTTGACGTTTTTTTTTCCTTTGACTTTAACTTTCTTGAAGATAGATAGCCTTAATTTTTTTTTTTTGGACGAGGAAGTTTTCTTTGATTAGGTTAAATAATCTTTTCTTTTCTTTTCAAAAAAGATTATTATTTTAATAAAATAATTATTATTATTTCTTTTTGAATTTTCTTTTTTGAAATTATTGTTTTGTTATATATATATATATGTATATATTTAATAATAGATATTAATAAAAATAAGATTATTATTATTATTTATTTTTTTCCTTATTTTTTTTTAATCCAAATATTTAAAACTATTATAATATATTGTAATAGTTTTTTTTTGAATTTTTAGTACGGGAGGTTGTGGATGGCGGTGGGAAGATGGTGGAGGGAGTGGAGGTTGTGGTGTCGGTGGCGTAGAGGTGACAACGGAAGGTCAGGGATGGAGGCTGAAGGGAGGATGGCATGGTGGTTGTGCAGGAGTCGTGGGCTGCGCGCAGGTGTGAGGGATGGTGGACGGCTGCAGAAAGGGAAAGTGGCTGCATAGGCGGGTTGGCGGTGGCAAGGTAGATGGAGGTGAATTTGGCAGTGGTGGGAGGAGGCGACAGTGGCGGCGACGGTGGTGGGAGAAGGCGGCGATGGGAGGAGGCAGCAGTGGTGGGAGGAGGCGGCAGTGGAAGGAGGTGGTAGTGGCAGTGGCGGTGCTGGTAGCATCGAGGGAAGAGTGCGGGTTGGAGGTGGACAATGAGCATGCATGTGGAGGTGGCATGGAGGTGGATCTGTGCGGAGGTGGAACAACTGAGGGGACGGGCGGGAGTGGGAGCAAAGAGGAGGAAGGAGGGACGAGTAGTAGAGGAGAAGTGGTTCGAGTGTGAAGCGCATTGTGTGCAGACTCGAAGTGGGTAGGGCGTGAAGGAGTAGGCTGCGCGATGGAGGAGCTGGCAGCGTGGAGGGTAGACAAGGTGAATGGGTAGGAAACAATTGGATGGATGCGTTGGAGTGCACATAGATGAGAAGGGAGCAGGTCGACAAGGTGGAGAGGATTGGGTTGGGTTGGGAAGGTTTAATCTTGAGTTTTTGTGTATGGGATTGGACAGTGGAGCAGTGACAGTGGATGGCAGATGAGGTGCAATGCGGAAGGAGTGTGGGGTGTGTGCAGAGTGATGGCACAAACATGAATATGGGCGTGAGTAGATGGCTGGGTGTGAAGATGTGGGTGCTGGTGTGGGGAGGGAGTGTGAAGAGAATGTGTGGAGGGTGATTGTTGGTGTGGAGAGGGTGAAGGAATTTTACAGGTAAAGAAAAGGATAGGGTGAGAACATAGGGCTGGAGAGCTGAAGGTATGATGGAGCACAGAGATTGGGCATGGAAGGGATGATGGAGCACGGAGATTTATTTTGATTTTATGGTCAAGAACCAACATTCAGGGAAACCCTGGGTAATGGCTAAAAGCCAAAAAAAAAATGGCCAAAGGCCGGGATCTAGCCAATGAGGCTCTGATACTTAATGAGCCAATTTTTATTTGCTCATACAAATAATATTACCAGAAAACTTGGTAAATGAGATAAGCCATAAGACAAATATATATATTAATGATAAGATAAAAGATGATGATAATAATTACAAAGGAGGCTCGCCTTTATAGGCTTTGAGCATGAAGGGTTACACCTTTCATGTAATTAACTAATCTATTTAATAATTTATTTTATATTTGTTACACTTTCCCTCAAAATATTTGATTAATTTCTCCAATATTTTCCCCTTATGCTTTTAGGACCCCCCTCTATCCAAGTAAGTGGCCCCGCCTAACCACCCTTGCATTTTCCATTGCTTGGAAACATAGCCTTCCTTTACATGGGTGACTATTTTAGTACCCATTTCATTTGGACCTTATGCCATTCGAATCCCCTTCGAATCAATATTCCTTAGATTTTGACATTTGTAAATGAAGAATTATGCATTATTTCATATTGTCACTCATTGGACCATCCTCCAAAATCCTAGCATGGAGTTTGTGTTAAGCTCTTTTCTGAATTTTTAAACAATGAGAATATCACCGAGTGAACTTGTTCCTTTCAGACTCGTTAAAAGGACTTGAAAGAACATCCATATAGTATAATTTTACCCCTTTTTTTGGGTCGAATGAACTATTTATGAAAAATGAATACTCTAGTTCCCTTGAGTAGAAGAGTTGTCCATTTTACACATTTATGCTACTTTATGATTTGGGGACTAACTTTATGAAAAATACCACCCACATAGTCTTCTTTATAGTTCTAGACTTTCTAAAAATGAAAACACCAACAAGCATTTACTATCTTGGGCTCGCTAAAAATCCACATGACTTACCATATCGAACAAAATTCTATCCCTTCTTCGATCTCATTAAACTATGATGAAGGCCCAAATGGTGCTTCTTAGCACTCGTGCATATCATATGTAGTCCCTCATTGTGGAAGCATTCATAGTTACCTTTTTTTAGAGTATCCTTTGATGTGTCACCCTTAGAGATATTTTTTTCTCATGATCAACATTTTCCCCTCTAAAGTCATCCCTTTGTAGTTATACCCAGTGCAGTTAGCCCCATTCGACACCCCAACTATGATTCCCTTCCCCTGATATAAGATTCATATGCTTCTAGGTCATCGCTACCATCATACTATGAACAAAGGTAGTTTGAGTCCCATTTCTCCTTCTCCCTTGTATCCACCTACAATGTCTCAGTCCTAGGTCTTGTTCTATTCACTATATTATTGTACACCTTGTGCTCCTATCAAAGAATCATTATTCTCTTGGTAGTTGCGGGTCTCCCTCTGTCGTCATCAACACATCTATTCCAGCGGATAAATCTAAAGGTCGTTGTACCTAGGTCTCATCACCATCATTAACAAGTTTCTACAGACTATCTAAGGGGAGTCCTTATTTCCCTTTCAAATGGTTGTTTCTCACATGCTCAACATCAGCTACATCATTGCACCATTGAGATTCGTACAAGGTATTGGTCCCGTCATTATGTGGTCAAAGAACCCGGATGTCCCTTCACTTTAACACATTGGTGGGTCACTTTGGAACCCCTCTACTATTATGTTCCTTTCAACATATAGGGTACATTAGCGGCAATTTTTTAAAGCCCTCCATTCTTCCTAGTATATCCAATTTCAGATGCTGTGCATTGTACCTTTGAGATTCTGACTCCTATTTGTTTGAGTCCTTATAGTTGTTGGGACCCTTTTGATCTAGCTGAGAATTAGTTATTATGATGATGCATTCATGATGAATGCCATTATTTCTAGTCTCAGTTATGTGTATCAACCATGGTTAGACCATGATTCCATCCCATATTTGAGTCCTTATTGGGTGCTTATGATGTACACAAAAGTTATTCATGTAGAGTTTAGGTCCCCCTGTTGGGACTCATTATTTGTATATATTGATACATTGGTACGAGCATGGGAATGTCCTCCTTGTTCATATATTTGTGATTGTATGTACCTCATCCATTGTGAGTGTTGTGTCTCCATATTTGACCCTTGTAGACCAGAAGAAAATCTTGTTCTACCCTCCAATTCTACTATTTCTCTCTACACTATCATCATCCATATCCGTATGGGAAAAGTAAGAACCTATGTGTCTATTAGCACACTTTTTGTTCTATAGAGTTGAGAAGAGATTAAGGTCAAGAAAAAGGCTTATATTTTAAATTTTGGTTGATATGACTGCAGAACTAACAGATTGGGTGCCTAAAGGGAAGACTAGGTTTTCCATGGAACGACATGCTAGAGTAAAAAGTGACTAAGGTGAGCAGGTGAAATTCCTTTAGCACCTTATAGATGAATAGAAGGTCCAAATTAGAAGTGTGATGAGATTAATGATGAACAAAGAATATGTTGGGGGAATGTGCTTGGTTTATAACATGGGGAGAGATTAGCGAAATTTCCATTGGGGAATATTAAGCTTCATATATGATCAACGACGCGTGATCAAAGGGGATAGAGATCACGGTTGGGGTGCATTCTGTGCTCTCAACTTGCAAGAATGACGAAACATGAAAGAGGTAGCAGAATTTTTACCTCCCACCATGTGTTGAGCGAAGAATCATTTTGTAGGATAAAAAGTGGTAAGGAAAAACCACCTCTTGTGATCCCAAAACTATGTTTGGGAATATTATAAAATGGAAAAGTCAGTGGAGATGCGGTATTTGTATTTTGCGCTCAAAGGAAAATGTACTTGCACATTTGGAAGTCGATTTAGATTCTCTTTTACCTGCCGTTATTTTCCCGGTAAGCCATGTATCTTAACCCTACAAGTTATTTTTAAAATGGAAGGAGAAGGTGAATTCGAAGTGCAGGTAAGAGAGTTCAATAAACCAGATGAAAATTTTGAAGAAATAGAAAAAGATGTTTTCGACATAGTGCTATCTTTTGGTCTAATACATGAGTTAAAAAACATACTGAAAACCTTAGAAACACAACGGGTTGACTTACACAACATCCATATGTCCCATTTTTATTATTTTTGTCCAGACCAAACCCTCAAATTTCCATATTTTGTTACATGGTGTGCGTCGAATTACTCTCAGTATGAACGAGTTATAATGGATTCAAATCAATCTAAAATCCTTTTCCCCATTAATTCTTGTTGGGTCACAGATTTGTCCATATTTTCATCACCTATCGACATACATTTCAACCCTCTTCTTCATATTATTATCCATTTATCATTCCATTTCCCATCCATTTGTTGTAACTTCTCGTAAAATACCATGTTACTTCCATTGATTCTTTAGTGGTTAACCATGATTATTTTCCTTTATTTTTAATGAATTGAAGATTATTATGCATATTTTTACTGATGATGGTTTATGGAGTGATTTTCCATATTAACAGCAGCAACACTCATGGTTCAAGCCTCCAACTCATGATCAAATGACCTTAACCAAAAATGCATGCCAGACAAGAACACATTGATTTGCGTCTTGATTTGCGGGAAGATAGAAAAGAATATCAAAAATAAGGGACATGGGTTTTGTGCGTAACGGAATCAATTACCTCACTCGTGAGGAAATTTTCAAACAAAGCTACGGTTTAAGATATACAACTAGTTCTCTAAACGGGTAATTCCTAGATTTACTGTTGCGACCGATTTTCCAAATTAGCAAATTTGTTGAAACAAATCAAGTTGGCTATTTGGTTTTTCATTCTCCTGAGAGAATTTTATTATAAATATGTAATAAATCTCATGAGAAGGGGGGAAAGAGAGAAAAAAATGTTATGTTGTAGGATTTGATCTAGACTCTGTTGTCATGATTTCATTACGATAACACATGCTATCAGTTTCTTATTCTGAAGTTGTAGACTTTCATTGTGGAGATCCAGCTCTGCTCAATGGAGGAAGTGCCCTCTTCCCTAAGAAAATTCTGGTAGTGTTGATTGTAAGTGTTTTATTATTTATATTTGCTTATTATTTAGATAAGGTGTTCATTGATTAGATTTATTATAGTTGTATGCTTTCATTCAATAGATTTGTCATAGTTTTTTTTCCTGTTAATTCGTTTCATAGATCGTTGGCCAACATAGCATTTATTTCAGATTTATGTAGTTAGATCTTGCTTCATAAGAATTGATTTTGTTGAAATGTGATTAGATTTACAGTTTGGATTTATGAATATAATTGGGGTTTGTTTTCTTTTCAAGAAGGTGTGATCTATTTCATAATGAGTTTTGATTTCATACCAATAGATCAACAGTGCCACGTAGAATTTGTGCTTGCATAGATATTGCATGATAGCTTTGAAATAAAAGACTTCTTCGGGTTGATAATTTATGTTCTAGAAGTTTAGTTGTTTATTTAATTAGATAATCAATCCCACCAACAATTCTTTGGTTTTTAGGGATGCATTAGAGGTGTCGCAGTAGTTTACCCAAAACCTGGAATATTTTTTTGAGGAAAATGTAATTGAACTATTCAGGCATGTTGCAAGAGAAGAGACGCAATATTTTTTTGTCTAAAAGTATTTAACCTAAAATTTCTATTGAAAATGAGCCTTTTCCTCTTGATATTGACCTGTTTAATGAGGAGCCCCAATGGCTCCTTTCCCTTTTGAGTCAAATTTTAGGGCTGGACAATGATAGATTTATCCCTGAGGTCTTATTGGTTATGTTATTTAGATTGAGTCTGCATGAACTTGATTCTGGATCCAATCAGTATTGTTTCATTAAATTTGATGAATTCCTAGTTGAGAATATTCATTCACAGTTAGTGAATTTCCACATGACCAGACATTTCATATTTCAGTCTTATTTGGTCAAGATGTTCTTGTTCTTTAATGAGGAAAAATTGCAGTTTCTAGAAATATTGTTCACTTCAAAGACCAAACAATTCTAAGAACAGGAATAATACTTTCAATTATATGAACCTCATTATGTCAGAAGTGTACAGAGTGATGTTTCAGGATAATCTACCCATAGTGTTTCTAGAGATGGAAGAAGTGCTGCAATTCAACCCAGAGAAAAGAGTTGGAGACTGGTTCCTTCTAAAGGAATACACTGTCATTAGGGTATATATTTTTTTTCACAAGCCATACATCTTACCAACATTTCTAACACCAAGAATTTTTGCCTTGGAATTTATCAAGAAAAAGCTTATTGTGGAGAATGAGCACTTTTTGAATTTTAGAAAGGCTTCAGATATCAAATTTCCTTTGAAGGTAGGACCTTTTATTGTGAAAAATAAAGTCGCTCTCCTAGTAATTTAGGGCTTGCTCCAAGATATGGATTTTAATTAAGCTACAAAAATCAACTATGATCCTCATCATATCATATCACAATGGAGGAAATATAAAAAAATAAAGTATTTGGTCATCAGGATATAGAGGGGTTAACTCAAAGAGTTAATTTAATGGAATATCAACCAAATGTACATAGTTTAGAGAGATTGCAGGAAAACCCCTCTGCCACAATGAAATCAACTGCTATTATTATACCAACTACCAGTAAAGTTGAGATTACTGGTAAGATAAGTTTTTCAGAAACAATTGAGATTGAAGATGAAGTTCAAGAAGCAGTAAAAATACCAAGGGTGGATTCAGATACATAAATGGTTAAAGTTGAAGACAAGAAGATGAAAGAAAAGATTCAAGTCCTATTTGTTCAAGTACACAAATATAGTTTTGCAGAGGTACATGAGAGTGGTTCCAGTGATAGGTGCAAGTCCATAAATGACTTGTATACTACATATGGTCAAGATAAAAAGTTATCTTCAAAAAAAAGAAAAGAAAAATTGAATCTTCTTCCTAAGGTAAGGGATATTTCAGACAAGGAAATTTAATCGGTCACTATAAAGGATCATGTGAAAAATACCTTAAATTTAGTAGCCACTTACGGCAGAGTTTCAGAAATGAGACCCAACTTACAAAAAATTACATTTCAAGATAAAATCCATTTACATAAGAAGATTGGAGAAGTGATCTATATTGACTTATTGAAATCCACATCAAAGGTTTCTAAATTGCAATATACTGTATCAAGGTTAGAGGAGCAAGTGAAGCAGGAGAAAATTGAGAATTAGACATATCAACAACAGATCAAAAAACTCCATGGTGATATTTTAGCTATGGATAGTGAACCAGACAGGGGAGAAGATACAAAGAAGATATCAACTAAAAAAGAAAACACTATCTAACTACTGAATAAGAAACTGAAAATTCCAGCTACTCAGTTGATTCAGACATTTGAATTGACAATTTTGGAGAAAAAAAAAAGAATCATTGTCCCAAGAGTTAAATGAAAACAAAGCTAAATGATTGAAATTTTCTATAGAGTCGAATCAATGGGAAAATGAAAGAGCTTTTCTGATAACTGAAATTGCTGTCTGAAATGAAAAACAAATAATTTTGGAAAAAAAAAGGGAAGATAAGGAAAAGAAAGGACATGTGGAAACATGTCAACCAATTACAGAAACAAGTACATAAACTATAGTTCAAGATATGCCACATGTTATCTTGAGAGATGAAGAGATAAAAGGCTTAAAAGAAAAAAAAGAAAAAAAAGGCTGAAGTAGTTAAACAGAAGGAAGATGAAAAGAGATTTTTTGAGAATAAGAATAAGGAGCTACTTGAGAAGAATGAAAAATTGGTAGAAAATGTTTCAGGGCAACTGCCGGTGAAAGGGGCCAAGCATCTTATTTGGATATGATTATCACTAAGGATACAAGAATGAGACCCTATTTGCATTTCATTAAAGATAAAGAAGTGGTGATCAATATAACAAGGCAGAGTTGTGCAGTCATGAAGGAGAACTTGGATAAAAAGCCAGAGGAAACATCTTAGAATACTATAATTTTTCTCAATACTTTGTCTAAAGAAGAATTAAAAATTGCGGGCATCAAGGAAAAAATTACAATGATAACTTGGGAAATAAAAATTGTTGGAAAATGTCATCACATTGAAAGTGTCCAAGCAAAAGTGGACCAAATGTTACAAAAGGTAAAGTCTTTCAAAGACTTATTGACATAGTCATTTCAGAAAGGACTCCCTTGTTTTTTGGATGAACATGGTAAATTGATATCTTAATTTGAATATCAGGATCTATTGGTTAATTATAGGTTGGATCATAGAAAATTTGAAGATATGACTCAGTCTTTGACTGGGAAAGTTATAATTGACAAGATAACTGTGGATTTTGAAATGCTTGATTCATTCGGAATAATAGGTGAGAAGAAGTCTCCTATTTCTTATTTAGATCACGTGGAGCTAAGAGTGTTGTCTAGAGAAATGACAAATCATGAAGTTCCTTCTAGAGATTAGTGGAAAACCATTGAAAATTTTGGAAAATTGAAGTATAGGTTGCATCAATGAAGGCAGTCATCCAAATGCTCGAGTTAAAGATAGATCAAGATCCACTTTAATGTGGAATTAAATATTTTAGTATGTATGGAGTTTTAGTTTGTTAAGTTATATGACAGTTGTAATAAGGAAGTTATAAGAAGCCTATTTTTAGAATATAGGTAGTTAGGTATTAGCTCGAGGATATTTTTGATGTATAAAATCACGTTTTGCAATGTAATTGGGGTTGGAACCCATGAGAGTGAGAATCATTTTTTGTAACTGAGCATTTTCAAGTTAATAAATTTGCAGAGCTAAGAAAGGATTTTCATAACATAGATTCTCGTGTTTTTTATTTACAGTTTGTATTTCCCTTTCTCATGTGAATGTTTTTTCCTATTATCTTTTTCCATTGTGTTATCTTTACATGCTTGAATAAGTTTGTATTGGATCATAATTCATAATCATATGCTCTGGTTCATAGGATTCAACTATTCACAAGCAAATTTCCTCTAAAGTTAATATTGGATTCATCTTTTGGTGCCCATATTAATGGACTATTCATCTTTCTTCTTTACCAGCAGAGAATCAAGAACTTGACTGTGAAAGAGTACCTATCCCGTCTCTATGAATAAATCTTGTTGCAAAATCCTTGTTTATCTATAACAACTTAAGATTTTTACTCCATGCCCAATGATATCCTCCTGTTTCAATATGTTATCTATTGAATTAGTCTATTTGAAAATATCTTTGTCCATTGTATTCATTTGTTGAGAGATCCCTCTCTCGTAGGAAATAAGCCAACTTTCCTCCTAAAGGTTGGTTTGAAATGTTACCTTGGAACTATACTTCCACAACCAAAGGATAAAGTCAAAGTGATAACAATGTCTATCGGCCATACGAATATCCCATTCTCACATATCACTGGGCAATATGTTAACACCGAAAAATTCCTTACCATGTTCATCCCCTAGCTTCATTACCACTTACCTTATTTTTCCCCATAAAAACCTTCACTAGTATACACAACCTAAGTTCAAAACCAATTATTGACTCAAAAGTGTTATTTCCCTCCCCAAAATAGGGAAACATGGCTTAATTTCACCCGAAAAGAAGTACATACCCCAAATTATGGACCCCCGCCCCCCCCCCCTCAAAAAAAATAAAAAAAATGAGAGAAAAATATTCAAAAAATGGGAAAAAGGAGGGAAAACCCTAAAATCAATCTAAAAACCACGAGTCAATACCAAGGGATGCCTAAAAACATGAGCAAAAAACCTAGGGAAACTATTCCTATAAAAGAATAGTGAAGACTTCCTTCTCATGCATCCATTCTTATGCTTTACCTTATCGTCACTCTCCCGAAATTCTGCTAGAAACATTGAAGCCCCCATTTGACCTCTAGTTTAAGCCTTTTTAGAGTTTTAGCTACCATTTATGACCATTGTGTGGAGAACCCCTGAAGTGACTTGGATACCAAGAGCTCGTTGCATTAAGAACCTACAAGGGTCCCCTACTCACACTCATCGAGGTAATCTAGCACCATTTGTATACATTCCTTTTATGAAATACAAGAAATACAAATTGAAAAAATTCGTCACTACTCCATTTGTGTGTGAAAGAATGAAAAAAGGTTTCTTAATTTTTGTTTTACTGGCATTCAATTTACATATAGATTTGTATTTGTTGTTCTTAACTAGGTTTTACTGTAGTAATTTTTATTTCCAATTTTGATTTGTTACTAATATTCTCCCGAGTCTTAGCAGGTGCCATTTTGCACCAGTTAGTGTGAAAATACTGACTACAACATATTCTTCAAAAAGTGATCAGGGGAAGAAAAAATGATAATACAATGTTGTAACACCATATTGAAATAATAGAGAAACAAAACCCAGAGAAGATGAATGCTGGAAGTCGTCATGGAGGGAAATTCCATCCTTGGATAGTTCATAGAATGGATCAAAGACTGTGCATTGATCTAAGTGTTAATTTGTAGAAATACACCATAAGGAACCAATTTCAAGTCCCCCAAAGAATCGTTAGCCTCTCAATAATGTGAATTTATATGTTTTAAGTACGTGGCTGTGGAATATTAAAACTGATTTGTTACCTGAAGTGGTAATGAAGAGTTCACCACTGCACTCTTGTTGCTACTAAATTTGATTCACCACGATATTTGTACTTTCAAAGGGTGTTGCACAGGTTCAACTATTCTATAATAGAGTTTCAAACACAATAGATCTAGTGGAAATATTGCTTACCATGTTTCTTAGCAATGAAAAAGAAATATGGGTTTAATAACCCTCTTCATCTACATCGATGTCAAGGAGATGGACGCCATTTTTGGGTCGATGTTCACGACAACTTCCCTAGATAAAGGTACAAAGCACGAAGCCATGTATAATATCAAGGGTCATGATCCGAAGGTGGAAAGCTTATGACAGCATATATTCTTGCATCATGAAAATAATAAAATATATTTGTTTTTACGGGCTCATTCGAAGGTGCCATGCTAAGATATTCCTTCCAAAATTCTGCTTCCAAAAATTAAATAGAGGATTTTTGTACATGAAACATATTGGGTGAAACTTCTTTGATTTGAATAGAATCCATTTTCATGACTCATCTTCTTTCTAAATCATGATGACACGTGGGATGTTCTTTGATTTGAATAGAATCCATTTTCATGACTCATCTTCTTTCTAAATCATGATGACACGTGGGATGTTTAGAGGACGATCTATGTGTGGGAGTCTGAATTCTCGCACAAGGAAAGTTTGCAAACAACAAAAAATTATTTGAATTTATTATACACCAATCTCAAACTCTCCTCATGTGGCTAAGCGGTGGTGGAAGATACCCTTCTTCAAATTTGTGCACACAGATCGTGATGACAAGAGTGAGAAATACTCCCTACTAGCCTGACAGGTTCCAATTAAGGAAACATTTTTAAGTGTTTATCGGTAGACCATACACAAATAGGTTAAAGAAAAACTCAATAAACAACAAAGAAATGAAAGATTGGCAAGATCTAATAACATAAAAAGTACACAGATATTGAGTTTTCTTTAACCATGTAGTATTTTCCCATTGGAAAATATTGTCATGCAAATGATGTCACCTAGAAGAATGAGATTCCAATGGAAATCAACAATATCCCTTAGGGACAGGTCCTTGCGAATTCTCTCAATTGCTTGATAATTAACTTGGAATGATGAGGAGAAACAATTGCTTATTGAGGAAGAATTCAAGGAATTCCAAATGATGATAAAAAGTGGGATGGAAGATGATCTCTCAAACCAATTATTCCAGCATAACCTTGATCTAAATTTCTCTTTTTGAATGCATGCTCATGGATTCCTTTTATTGGACAGATGGATTTCTTGAAACATCTAGTGCCCAATGTGAATCAAAGAAAATGTTAGTGGCGAAATTTATCCCATTCGCTATTTTTACATGTTTTTTTCCAAAAAGATATTAGTCAATTTGCATTTTTTGAATCCCTATTTCACCCAATTTTGATGGGGTGATTTTTTATACTCTAAAGATCGCCAAATTATTACATAAACTATAGAAGTAAAATTTCAAATCTTTTTACAATCTTAAATAAATGTGGGTCACTAAAATTTTCCTTGATATGAATGATCCGTCTCATGAAGTGTTCCTTTAAGTACAAGAAGGGGGATATTGAATGTTGTCAAGCATGTGAAGATCTCATTCAAATTTTTGGAGCCAAGTAATGATGTTGTGAGCCTTGAATGCACTGTGGAGGGATATTGGTATTTTCATTGCTACAATTGCATGTTTTTTGAGACAATTGTTGAGAGTAAAGGATGACCCACAAGGAGGGTGTTGGCGATGACCGATAAAGAAAGTAATTGATAGGTGACAAAAAATGGTTGTTTATACAAACAATATAAGCATTCCTATGCTCATGAAAATTTGTCAAACTGGATTACAATAAGAGGAGATCAAGAGGTAATCTCTATAAATCTCTAGACATAGGGATGAAGGTGGCTTCAATATCTGGTTGAGTAAATGTGTCTTGGACTATTGATGATGTTTTTGATGTTGAATAAGAAAAAATGTTGATGGTTGCAGAAAAACCATTGGGGTGGGGGACTTGAATAATACTAAAGTGGTTAGGTGGGTAACTTGTTGATATCATATGAGTAATCATCTTTAATCATAAATGTGAACATTGCTATCATTAGAACCTACAAATCCTCTCGATGTGATAAAATTGTTGGTGTTGAGCATAGGGGAGAATTCTAAGTTAGAGATCACTGATGCCTCTCTCTACTTAGTCGGAGACTTTGAAGTGATCCCTTATTTTGATGAGAAGGGAACCCAAGTTGCAATTATAAATTCTTCAACCCTCATAATGAAGTGATGTAGCAAATATGAGAGTTAAGAAAGAAGTAATATGGGGTTCTTATCACGAGAACCAAGATAACTTTGTAACCAACTGGTATATTAACATAATTTAAACAAGACAAGTTGGTAAGTGTATGTCTCATGACTTCCCTTGATTGACGTAATATATATGGGTGACTGGTGCACGACCACATTCTTCAAGTGGTGATGCAAGGTGTAAAGAAAGGGAAGATATTGCTGATGGACTACTAAAGTGATGTTTTTTCATACTATGGGTGATGATCAGGTAGGTGATCTGGATGAAAAAACTGAAGGTGTTGTTGGGGAATGGACATAAGTATGTCAATTAAGGGTGACCAAGGGATGTTTCCAAAATAATGATGTGATGGGGTTCTTGATGGTTTGAGAGATTTAGGGAATCAAATTATATAAAAATAATTATGTGTTTGTTTTGTACAAATAAAAATATGGGTTCCTAATGAATTAATATCATGCAGTGTCCTTGCATGGATGAGTGAATGATATTGGTGTGTTAAGAGGGAATTTGTACCATTTATGGTATTCTCAGGGGTCAATGATACCAAGGGAAAATAATATGGTCCATTTATCATGTCAGGGATGAGAGATTATCTTTGAATCATAAATGTAACTTTGTGTCGCGGGATTTGAGAGGGGAGATTAATAAGATGTAAGGTGACGAATTGCAGTTTAAACTTAGAAAACTTAGTGAATTATCAGATTCTATAGAATTTTAATGGTTCGACATCATGGGTGTACACATGTGAGGGGGTTGTAATGATATGCACACCGATGGGGGAATCATGCTATCACATGCTAACAACATTGGTCATTGTTTTTATCGAGGAATTGGGTCCTTCCAGATATTGGTGAGACCAACTTGGATAAGTGCAATGTAAACAAAGGGGATACATTTCCTATATGCAAGGTTAAGATGATATACCCATGAGTGGGGCTCACACATTGTTGGATGAGGGGGGGGGGAGTTTCTTCCACATATAGTACCATGTGGAATAGATCACAATACTGATTGTAGTGGTGTTGATGATTCATCAAATAGAGCTATGAATATCTTGAATGAGGCTACTAAAAATTGGTCCAATGCCTATAAATAAGGGCGGGCACCACATTTCAAAATCATTTTTTTTGTTCAAAGTTAGATGCCCTAGGATCTTTTTTGTGTTTTCTACTAGAATGGACATACATATTTCCATTCTGTGAGTTATAGGTAAGTCATCATCCCATTCTCTTTATTTTAGGATTTTTTTTTTCCTTTGGTGTCTTAATGACACTTATGACATGATTGAAGGGTTCTCATGGATTCTAATATTTCCTTGTATGAGTGGGAAAGATGGTCAAATAAGTTCCTCAGAGTTGTTGGTCCAAGGGGTAGATTAACTGTAGTAGGGTCGTTCAGGATGGTAACATCCTATGGGGTTGAGGTTTTGTTTGCATAAGATGGGTCTATATCATCTATCACAACTGAAGTGTGCATAGACATTGTACTAATAGCTAATAACTTCTTCTAATGGTAAGTATGGAATGTCATCACTAGTCAACAAGAATGGATTCACAGGGTATTTTTTAGTGGCGAAATTTCGCCAATTAGCTATTTTTGGGGTTTTTTTCAAAAAATAAATTCACTATTTGGTGTCTAATATCGCCTATATTTACATAAAATATGTTTTTTATCATAATATTCACCAAAATTTATACATTTTAGTGTTAATTTTATGTTTCACATTTAATATTCGCCTACCTATCTATAAACATGTTTTTTCAATCCAGAACAATTGCCTAGAATACTATACTTAAGTATAATATTGGAATCCTTAAAAAATACCCTGGAATGGAAATGATGATATGTAAAGGATATCAAAATGGCCAATTGTATAATGTGTAGCTTTGTCACACATTCACATCTACTCAAGGTGAAGAACTTGTTCTATGTGCAAAATGGGGCACTAGAATGAGTGGTTTGTCAACAACCCGCATAATTGACATGGATAAGTAGTGCATTAGAAGATTAATGTATGGGAGAGGCTTTGGAAATGAAAGGTGTGATTGGGTGTAATCATGCCCATGTCTGTCAAAATCATATGAGTATGATGTCCACATGACGAGAACCCTTCATGGTTCTTAGTTTCATCAGATGTCATTAAGAAGTTGATGGATATAGTCTCGTGGGATATTGAATGAGAGTGATTGATGATGGTGCTTGTGAGAAAAATCATCGCTAGTTCATCCCGAAATCGAGGGAGTATGGGATATCGATTCATGTACTAACCAAATTGAGAACAATTTGTGCATGCACGATTAGTGCACAAGGTCTAGTTATTTAGTTTGGGGTTGGCTACTGGAGGGGTAGCTTGTATGCCTCACATCGAAGAGTTGGATATGTGGGTAGCACTTACATGTGTGTGGATCATGTTCCTTAGCTACGATAATGTTAGGAAAAGGTTGGTTTCTTTTCTTGATTTACCACACAAATAACTTGGTTGATTAACTCTTGCGGGGGGGGGTTACTTGATGAAGCTAGTGATTTCATCTTTGGTAGTTTGGTGCCCCTATTTTTCGGAATTGGGTGTGACAGGTAATGTCATTGTCACAGGTCAAACTGAGGCTAGGGTTTCTATGGACAGTGCAACTCCAAGGATGAACGAAGTGAAGTTGAAATTGGCGTAAGGTTTTGGTAAATTTTTGGGTATGGCGACAGTTAGATACCAAATTGATATCCCCAAATAGAATCCATGAAAGGTAATTGTATCCATGATTAGAGTTCCCTATATGTACGACGGAAGAAATAAGAAGGGTATTTGAATCACTAGAGGTATTGATTGCTTCTTTAGTGTGCTGATTTTTTTTAGGTGCAGATGTTGATATAGAGGAAATTTGTGTCATACCTTATGATGTGAAATAATACACATAAGACCATTTGTGGAAGATGGGACTATTGTTGTAGGGATGGAGTATGCCCCTAGAAAAGCCAAGTCTTTATAAATTCAAGGGCCAAGATCTACATATGATGGTTTTTTATTTGATCCTATAGTGGGTAGGATATTATCGAGGTTCAAGTTGGGGAGAGGATCATAGTATGTTAGTTTGTACAAGGCGATTATTTTTCCATTGCGAGGAAACATCATGATGCATAATATTGATGAGGAAACCTCCTTCATGACATACATGTAGCTACATCCCAAAAGGATTTTGTAATCAAGTTGTGTGTCAACTACTTCAATTTCAAGGAGCACCATCCCCCCCCCCCCCCCCCCAACTCTATGGGGACATTCTGCTCTATACCTTGTGGTTCAATGGCCGATCATTGTAAGCACAAAGGGTGATTGATGATGGGACTAATTATAGTGATCCATGATGTTTCCAAATATGCATTGACATTATACAAGTAGACGTTGCTTCATCTATTATGCATTGATGAATGATGATCTTGATAGTGAATCGAATTTGGAAAGCGAAAGATGGAGGAAATTGAGGCTTTCCATTGTCAAGGTCAAGGGTCATTAAGTGTGAATCAAAGGGGTCAATTGTGCCTATGGATGATAATAATGCATTCTTTTGGGAAGGGAAAGGTTGAAGAAGTTTTAAAGTGGACATGGCTATGGGGGATTGGTGCAAGTCATCTACAATGTTGTAATTACATATAGCATTCATATGAGTATTATGGGAAGTTCAATGGAGTTATGGATTTGGAACTCTAGGGTTCTAGTTATTACTTGGATGTGATATCTACAAATTCTTGCTAGTGGTAGTGGGTATATCATACGTGAGTGGAGTTCATGTGATCCATAAACTTTGTTACGAGTTCAAATCTTTATCTTTACTGTGTTCATGTAGATATTTTGGAAAGTTACATTTCCCGAGGGGAAATGTTCTTACTAATGAGAGACAACCCCTTGATTGGGAAAAGGTTGTTGTAGCACAAGTTGTTGTGGTAGTGGTGCATTTGTTTCTTGAGGAGGGTTTGTGCCAGACTTTCTTTGGCATGAATTAAATGTAGAAACTATAGTATCAATATGAAATAGTGTAATTATGTACATACTCATTGCACATGGTGCAAGGGAATTTGATCATAATATTGTGGTTCTTTCCTTGCTTAGGGGGATTATTGGTACTTGTTTTATGGTTTGGATTTCCAGTTTTTTGGTTTTGTTGGGGAGGGTGGTTGAACCCCTTCCCTTGATTTTGATTTTTCTTGTTCATTCCTTTCTTATTCCCCCAATTATATGGATTAGGGGGATTATCTCCATTTAGATGCTAAAAATATTGAGTTTGTTGTGTAGGAGAGGGTTAAACTAGATTGACCCCAATATGAGTCATAGGTGCATACTAAGTGGTCTAGGAAATGAGAAATATGGATTATGAATGGGTGCAGGTGAGTATGGGTTTAGTGCTTCATAGGATGTGGATGTGGAATCCCATGGAACTATTGTGGGTGGTGGTGGTGGTGTAAGTTGCACAGGTATTTCATTGGGGAAAGTAGGTATGTATGGACCATGTATCATTTGTCCAAATGGGGAATTTGGATCAATTTGAGGGGTCATCGATGTTTGAGGAGCTAGTAGGTTTTGATGTGACATATTGTATTGAATAAAGCTGCATGGTTGGAGAGAATTCCGTTGATGGGAATGTTAAATTTAGTGAACCATGGATATTTAGGCCTAAATGAAAGAAATTTGAAAAGAAGGTCGTAGAAGAATTAACAATTCAATGTAAACTGATCAATGGATTTATAGAATAAATTTCACACACATGAGACAAGAATTGGTTAGAATATGATTCCATTAATTATCATTGATATCTTTATAATTCAATAGTCATCTAATAGTAAGAATTCAAATTCCTTTGGGAGGATTCGAATTCACTAACTCAAACTGACACATGCGCTAACTTAGTGTGAGAAAAATCAACAATAGAGATCACTAGTGAAACTCTGGATAACTAATTCAGTATACAATTAGTTAACTGATGAGGGTAGGTGAACAAAGGTCCCCACACTCCCTTAAATCATGAAAACTGGTGCTAGGATAAATGCTAGTGATCTAATTGATGGTAACTGGAGCATAACTGAACATAACTAAATACCTACCTAGGTCAAGTTAAGGAGACTGATTGTGGCACTTAGAGTGGGTTCCTAAATTATAGGGATTGGTCCATGGGGAACCTAAATTCATGCATGGAGGCACAGTAAGTGGTAGGTGGATCCTAGGCGTGTCCCCCATACACTATTGAAGTGATAATGGCCTCCTAAGTTAGTAAAGTAGATCAAATAGACTATGTGGGAAAAGGGAGGATTAATTAATCCTAATGGGGAACTGTTATCACATATATATTGTAGTTGGGATACCATGATGCAACATACAACATGTAGATTGATCTCTTTAATTTTTCGAGCCATACATTCAAATGGGTTTATAACATGGATATGATTATTACAACATGAGCCATTTAGAGCCTTTATTCAATAGCATATACATAGTATTTTCTTTCCAGGACTGATATCTCCTTGTCCATTGAGATGGCTTTAGTTGTGACCTAGTTCATTCAAGCACAACAAAATATATGGTACACAATTCACAGATGGAAATATAAGGTAGAGACATGTATATGGTGAGATCATGTATATGGCTCCTTGGTAGGATTTTTCTCGCTGATGCATGCTAACACTTTAGACGTGTTATGCTATGATGATTATGGTGACCTATTCTTATATTATATGTTCCACTGATGACTAACTTGTGTCGAGAATGATTAGAGAATTTGATGTTGAATACCATTGATTAATCCATTCTTTACACAAATTTTAGACTTTACTTCTATTTTGGTTCCATGTATCACTTTTCCCCATCTATCCAGTTTTATCCATAATTGATTTCTTCTCATGACCTATTGTTTGATTGAGTCCTGTGGGATTGAATATCCTTTTCCCCATCTTGACCCTTGTGCATGATAGACTCCATGTATTTATGTGTCTCTAGCTATGAAGTATGTGGCTTGGTAATTTTTTCCAAGTTCACTGTATGGTTTTCCTTTAGTCCTCAAAACAGTGCTCCAACCAACAATGTCTTTTGACACTAAAAGCATCGAAACACATAAATGATATATCTAAATGATGCAGAAGTATAAATGTTATAAAATAATGAGTGGGAAAAGGATGAGAAATCATCCATTGTATTATGTAAGTCTCATTTTACCCCACAAGGGAAACAAGGCGAGTCAAACCCTTCTGGGCTATGGACACTCGCTAGTAGCAGGGGTAGGCCTTAGTAATTTTTCGGAGCCCAGAAGGATTTCCAGGAAACCTATCTTTGTAGGTTGGCTATTATATTGTGTTAAAGTTAAATGTTGTTTGAAAATTCAATGGTTAAAGCATGCGAACTCATCCATTATATAATGTTCGGCTCATTTTTCCATACAAGGAAACAGGGTGAGGATGACTTGTCAAGGTTATGCCTTTACCATTTTCTGTAATCCCATAATAATTTCCAGGGAACTTGCCTTTGGAGGTTGACTAGTGTTGCAAATTGTCAAATCTTTTTAAATGGAAAACTTGTTAGAGCCTGAAGGAAACAAGCCCATGTACTTTATCCATTTGTGAGACACCATTGTCCCCTATTTCTATCTGTCATGCATATTCCATTATGGTTTTGTGTACTTGTCATTATTCAGAGAGATCACATGGTCAAAATCAACTAGAGGTCATCACCCTTTTACTTTAGCCTTGTTTTCCATCCTCACTCAATACCAGTAAATTGTTTAAACTTTGCAAGTATGGCATATACAAGAGGCTTCCATAGGATTCAATGATTACTCTAAAACACAAGTATATCATATTGCTTATTATTATTTATTGTTGTCACCATGATTTTGAATAGAATAATTTGAGTTGGGATTTTATATACATCTTAGAGTAGTTCTTACCATGGATGCATGCAGGTTCAACTCAGTTCAATATCTCACTTTTAGTCTGAGTATTTTGACCAGGTCAACCTAGTTGACCAAGTCAAGCATGGTTCCCAAGGTACTGGATACAAATTTGATAGTGATTATATTTGCTCCAGACATGCCCAGGACCAATACCGCGGTTTAACTTTTTCAGATCTTGGCCCTAGATTTCATGACCAGGGATTATTATCACTTTATTATTGGTCAGATCATATTTTTATTATTATTATAGATTACAGCTATTATGGTTATCCTAGGATGCCACAGTGCTCCAGGGGGTATGAGTAGTCACTTGTACAATTCTATATGTCTCCAGACACTTCTGTGCAATCAGTTTTCCCCAGTTCTCAAACTGAAAGAATATATGATAATTTTTATGATTTTAAGAGGATGTACCACCAAAAAATGAACTAGGAAATCACTGAAAAAATCGATTTCGATTTTGTGGTCAAAGAAATGGAAATGGAATGCTTCCAGATGATTATTATGGCTCTCCAGACATATCTACAATAGTTTCACTCAGTTTGATGTTCCAGATTATTTTTGGGTTGTCTTAGGGAGGACGTCCCCCATAGGAAGAAATTGGTTAAAATGGCCAAAATAAAAGTGTGTAAATCAAGTTGTATATTTAGAAATATGTATGGGGGGGAACATGCAAAAATAATTATTTATCATGTTGTAAAACTGGGCTTTATGAGGTAATTCGCCCCCTCAAATGCATTTGTCAAAGTTGATCCATGTAATGTAAAATGAAAAGATCTCCATCGTTGATGGTGTTTTAATCTCAACTGTTGGATGGATGTTGGTTAGAATGTGGACACACTCTTGATCTATTTAAGAGTTGTGATCACCTCATTACATCCCATGTGGAATTTTTTTATTTTCTAGAAATAATAATAGAATATCTTTTGGCTTACTTGTGAAATCTCAGAGGAGTTCATGACTCTTTGGGACCTGGATGTTTAGCTTTTATTTTCTCTGCATATCTTTGGTGTGATCTGACTTTTGCAGGAGGGCGCACTTGGTAGAGGGAAATTTAGAGGGGAATCTCTCTTTCTCTCTCTCTCTAGGACATATCAAGGGGGTTTTCTTATAGATTTTTATTAGCATTCGATTCGTCTCTCCTTTTTTTTTGCAAACATTTTTTTTCTTATTGAATTCAAATCAAGCACAATTTTAGTTTTGCTTACTGTGTTTGTTTGTCTTTGGCAGGAGGGGCACACTCAGAAAATTGGATCTTCAACTGGGGATAAAAATAATCATCCAAGTTGACAATGTTGGGAAAAGGAAAACATCTCATGGAATATCTCATTTCCTGGTAAGTTAAAATTTCTCCTATCTTTTAATTTTTTAGTAATTTGTGTCCCGGTCATAATTAAAACAATAAAAACCCCAACTTAAAAACCCTAATTTATTATATCTATAGGTTCTAGTTGCAGCTAGATTTAATATTTAAAAACCACTTTATAAATATTATAAAACACTTAGATCTAAATTTTCACGGCAATCGGACTCCATTTTCCCATTCAACAGACTGGCCTACCCTCTAGAGGAGGATACCCTCCTTGGGAGAAGTGGGTATCTCTCAATCCATGAACTGGGTATTTATAGAATCACTTCCATTTGAATCATATTGCATCTATAAATTAATTCTTGTTTCTAATTTCACTTAATTTCAGCTAACTACCCTTAGATATGATTTTCATGCTTAAAACCCTAGGGTAATTTAGGGCTTTTCATGTGGAAACTCATTTCCTCTTAGTAGCAGTCTAGATCTTTAATTAAGCATACTACTAAGATATTAAATCAATATCCCTATGATTATTCACTTCACTTCACATTTTATAGGGTCATATTGGTTATAGAGATTCCCCCTAGGCTTGGCCACTCACCCAGTCTAAAGTGTTGGTAGCTTTGGACGACATGACAATTGATTAATTCAAAGGCATTAGCTTTCATAGGACACAAAGTTAGTTTCCTTTCTCCTCTTCCATCCTAGACAGGATCACCTTACAGGGAAACTACAAGAATTTTGATAACATGAATCAACCCATACAAACCCATCGATAGAGTGTGATGTGGTGGGAGGATCTTGATTCAGAGAATGATACCGAGGGGAATATGGAATGATCATATACAAATACCCTAATTGGGAATATACCAATTTGAAACGTTGATCCTTTAGGATAGATTCTTCTTTAATTTTGTGCACAAGGGTTGCTATGTCCTTAGCCATCATAGGGAGGACTGATTTAAGGAACCAATCTAGAAGGGATCCATAATAGATTACAATTTTACATTGTGTCTTGTGTCTACACCATTCCTGGAGATGATCTATGATGTGTGTAGAGGTATTATGCCAAAATTCAATTAGAATTTCCAAACCAAGATCATGATGTATAGGTATTTAAATATATGTGAGGAAGTGGTGGCTATGGTCTCAAAAGTGGAATGAGTAGAATGTAAGTTACCTCAATTTCCTAGACTAACAATTTCTATGAAAGAGAAATATGTGATGATATATCCTACTTCTAATGAGAGATTGGAGATTCGCTGGAAACTTAAAATCCTTTTCCTCGTAGTTGTAAAATATGACTTTTTACTTCCTATTTAAGCTATGTGATTTGATCACTAGAGAAGTAAAATGACTTGTGAGTTGTTAATTAATTCTTCAGCATGCTTTGGCAGTTATTGAAAGTGCAACTAATATAGAAAACTTAAAAAAAAAACAACTGCAAGGGTTTTTGAAACACAGACACACAATTGCATGGGAAAAAATTTACACAATATGCTTAGGTTTATTGTGCACGTAAATGAGTGAAAAATAACAATAGTTGCATGAATTTTTAAGAGAAACTCATGTAGTATTGCACAAAATAGATGCTAGGAAATGCATAGTCCAAAAAATTGATGGAAATGGGTCGTGAGCTTGAAAATCCTCCTTGTTAAGGGGATGAACCTCATGATAATGATCCTATAAGACACCATAGATCAGTTGTCAATTAAATGAAAACCTATAGATAAGAAAAAAATGAAAATAAATAGAAGAGTTGCCAGAAAATATTGCGTGAAAAATGTCGCAAGAGTGATAAATATTCCCTTCTATCCTTGCAGGTTACAACCAAGCAAACACTTGTTGGTGTTGATTAGTAAACCATACACCAATAGGCTAAGTCAAAACTCAATAAACAATAAATAAATGAAAGTTTGACAAGTCCTAATAACACAAAAAGATAATGATAGTGAGGTAGATTCAACAATATAGTATTTTCCTAATGGAAAATCTTATTTATAAATAGTGTCACCTAGAAAAATTGTAACACACCTAAAAGTCGTAAATATTTTTATTATTATTTTTACAGGCATTACTTTCATACTTAGTTAGCATATTTCCTATTTACTTCTATAATTTTTTAATACTTTTATCCTGTTTTTTTATGACAAATTTTGTTGGTTGTGATAGTGGCTAGCTCCTTCTGAAACCTCCAACCATGTCTACGCAGGTGATGTTTTTTGTTTTTACATGTTCTTCATTGTTTATTTTTTATGAGGATTAAAATAGCCTAAGGTGTGGAGAGACTATCCATATTATTGACCCCAACCCTTATGTATTACGTTGGTTGAGATATAACAAAAAAGGCCTTGGCCTTGCCATAGTCTACGCTATGGTGTGTGGTGACCTCCCCTTAAGTGTAAGGTGATTAAGTTTTGTAAAGCATAAGGTACCACCATACGATGACCTCTTTTTATATAAATAAAGTTGTGAGGGTTTATGACATATTGATTTGGCACAAGAACTATATGGTTTGATTGTAATATGCATTTCCCTTGTGATCCATGATGGTTATGGTTTTTTATTCCTTCGCATAATGGTTATACCTTGATTGTGAAATAATATGGTTTGGCCTAAGTATTTTATGCCATGGTTGCAAGGTATTAAAGGTTCTTGGCATATGTATTTTACACCAAGGTTGCAATGTAATTTCGAGGTTCTTGGCATATTGTAAAACTAGGCATTACATGCCATGGTTTATATGTTGCGGATGTTCTTTGGAATTTGGTTGTAAAATAATGTTTGATTTGAAATGATTATGGTTTAAATGAATATTTCATGAATTATTAATATTCTTGTCCTTGGTTCACTTTGGAATTAAAGGCGTGACTTGGTTGCGAGTTGACAACATGTTTAGGTCTTTATGCTGAGACGTGGCTATGAATCCATCGTCCATCTGTTCAGATGGAATCTAGGGTTTTGGACCATGGTTTAATGTGCTTGAAACTTGTATGAAGCCTCATTTTTCCTATTGGTTTGGGTGGTAAGGTAGAGCCAATCTCTTCTTAGATTGTGGTGGAAATGTACAGGTGGTTTTTGATATTTTGTGTGGTCAACATGATTCGAAGGGATCTTCCCTATATACCGTGGAATGAATGGGTCGTTTAGTCTTTCGTGTGGCCAAAAATTGTCGTCGAGCTTTGTTTATATTTACCGTGTTATGGTTCTAGTTTTTGCAAGTGTTAATAGTGTTCTATTTATATCCTTCTCGAGGTGTTACTGGGTTTCTTGACTTCCTTGGCAGACTGTAGAGCTGAGTTTGTGCCATGACCTCGCTTGCCACGACTTCTCCTTTCACATATGTTTGGTTAATAGGTAAGGTTTTTTTCTAAATAGATTTACTGCTATATTTTCACATGAAATGATTTAGAAATAATACTAACCGAGTTTTCTATGTGTTGTAGGTAGAGGAGGATAAGGGTGCTCTAGAGGAGCCGACCCCTGGCCCTCTCTGCAAAATCGCCAAGGTAAGTTTTTGTTCCACATTTTAATTCATCTAATTGATTTAATTCAGAATCATTAATTATTTCTGACTGTAACTTTAATGTGCATATTAAAGGCACTAGAGAGGGAGGTGACAGGGTCACCTCCTCCCAGTCCGACGTTTCCAAATGCCTAGGTAAGCTCGGTTCTACCATTAAATAAAAATATTGTTTTGGTTTAAAGTATCGAACAATCTACTAACTAAACCCTAATGTGGTTGCAAGTCACACTGGGTAGGAGCCGTGGGTTTTGCAAGGGTAGACACCAACGTTTGTTAAGATAAGTATTTGGTTTTGATTACTCGTGTTTTTTAGAAACCCTCTTTGAGTTTTCCTTGCATCGGTTTTGCAACCATTGCTACAACATTATAAATTTGAAGTTCTGTAATTTTTTTTTTAAATATAAAAATTGCAGGGTTTGGATGCCATTTGAATGGTATTATTCCCATTATTGTTTTAAATTCCTCTATTTCAAATAGTGTGGAAGCATCAATGATGGTCTTACAACCACTTTATATGTATTTTATTATTATTAAATAAATGGTGTCGACCTTCGATTGTGTGATTCCAATAACCATTTTTTTTTTGTACATAGTTATTGTATACTGTTTGTTGTGAAACAACGAGGGCTTCCATCATCGATGGTATTATGGTCATGGATATAGTAATTTTGTTTTAAGTTTGGTGAATACGATGGATGTATATGAATATTATACCAAGGATTTGCCTCTGTGCAGATAGTGACTACCATGATATGGACTTACGACCCTATCGTTACTTTGTCTTGTTGAATTAAATAAATGACCCTTAGGATATGTACATTAGATAGCCTTTTAATTTCATTATGATCCAATCTCAACTACCATCCACAATGGATTAAACATTGATCCTTGGGGAAAAGAAAGCTAGTTTTTGCAGCTATAACATATAGCGTGTAGGATGGAAAATGTGTTAAGATTTTATTTGATTTAATTCATGCATAGTATAAATTTAGTCAAGGATCTTCTATTTGTATGAGATCATTCATGCAAAATATGGAAATATTGACTTAACATAATTCTTGGATTTGATTTTGATTGATTATAGGGAGAAAAAATGATAGAATATTCATTTGCTCATGATGGCATGTAGCCTATTAGACTTCGATAAATTATTTCATATTTAATAATGTAGATCTACGATTTAGGTGATCTTAATCGTAGATGGTATATGCTTTTGAATCCATGATATGATTGTGTTGTTTGATTAGACTATATGCTTTTGAATCCATGATATGAATTGTGTTGTTTGCTTAGACTTATACGACTAGTTTATGAAATCGTTGTTATGCTAGAAGATTAATATATATAGTTTCGTTTCTTTTGCTGGTTAAATAAGCAATAAAGTGGAATCCTACAGTTTGTATAATGGTGGTATTATAATTAAATGTAATATTCTTCCATATATATTAAATCATATAGATATATTCTATACATTAATAAGATCTTAAGATTGTATCCTAATATAATTCTATGTGTGAGGAATTTGGTGATACTCTACCTATATATACATATATGTGTTTATGTACTTCTTAATGTGGTTTAAAATTGAAGCAATATAAACTAATACTAACATGATTAGGGATCCTTTCTACATTTAGTTTCGTATTACAGACTAGGAAATTAATATAAATAAGAAGTGTAACGATGCATTACTAAATCGATAGTATATAAAGAAATTGGAAATAGACGATATATATCCATTATGTGCATTCAATCATAGAATAATTTAAACTAACTGATACATGCTAGGTCCTACATTAACATCTTCAGATCTAGAATAAAAATCATTCTATAATCATTTTAAAACATAAATCATGAACCTGACACTAGTGTTAGGAAAACAAAAGTGGAGAAGTTGTTCCTCCCAACCAACTCCCAGAGAAGCCAAGTTACTTAATCTATAACCCCCGAGCATGTTCTCTAAACGACAAGAGAACAAATACTTCAATGCAACATCTCTTTCATTCACATATTCAATCCTCGTTCAATGCTATCCTCCTACTACTCATGGACATACTAATATATAGTATTTTACCTATGACTTGGTCATTATTAGTCTCCTTCTCTTTAGCACTCAACTAGGAGCTCATTTTTGGGGATGATGCCTCTTGCATCTTGAGTTCTCACTTAGTGGATTCAAACACTTGTGTTTTCCTCTTATGGGTCAACCTACACCCTTTAACTGCTATATCCACTCCCCCCTGCCCCCCCCCCCCCCCCCCCCCCCCCCCCCCCCGCTCTTCTACATACTTTATTAAATAAAAATGTTTTATTTTTGACTTTCTACCAAAAAATAATAAAATAATAGTTAAAGTATTTCTCAACAAAATTAATAATAAATTATTAATTCTTGGTGCATTACAAAAATGCATCTCCAGTAGAATCCAAAAATATTCCCTAGGGATGGGTCCTTTTCAATCCCCTCAATCGCTTATTAACTAACTTGGAATTATGAGGATAAACACTTTCTTCTCGAGGAAGAAGTCAAGGGAGTTTGAATACCAAATGATGATAAGAAGGGGAAAGACAGATGAAATCTCAAATCAATTCCTACAAAATAAAATTTCTCTAAATTTCTCTTTTTGTATGCATGCTCATGGATTCATTTTATTGGCTAAATGGAGGTATTGAAACATCTAGTTCTCAATGTGAATGCTCCATCTCATGAAGCGGTCCTCCAAGTACAAGAAGGGGGCTATTGAATTCTCCCAAGAATGTGAAGATATCATTCAATTATTTGGAGCTAAGAAATGTTATTGTAAGACTGGAATGCACATCAGAGGGATAGTGGTCATGCTACAGGTACAACCACACATATTTTGAGACAATAGTTGCACATATATGCATGAGTTTTGAAAAAACAATCCTTGAAAATATGTAAAATTATTGACTTTAATCATTCTCAGGTTCAATTATGATTGTGAATTTGACGAGGATGATGCTTAAGAGTTGCATGTTTTATGTTGATGATATCCTTTCACAATACTGGCCTAAATGTTACATGTGTGCTCAATTTAGGCGATAATAAGAATGTTGATGCTATGTGACCTCATGGCATGTGTCTATTTTGTATCTTTTTTTGAGAGGTTATATCTACCATAGATCTTGAATACAATAAAGAAAACAATAGATATGTGCAAGATATAGATAAACTGATTTCAATACAAATCAAGAGAATAATGAACTTGTTTTTTGCAGTGCACTCTAAGATCTATTCTCTATTATGCAATTTGAAGTTTATACATTGATATTTTAGGGTTCCAATCCACAATAACTACAAACCATTGGTTGATGATGTAGATCATGGTTCGTGATGCATACCATTGAAGGTAGAGTGATGGACAATTCCATGACTATATCGTTGTATTGCTCAAGATGGATATTTGTCTACATTTGTTGAGCAATTATGTCTTCTTGATGGAGGCTTCAAGGATATCATGGCTTGAAATCATGATCAAGATATGTGAAATTCATATTTTTGATGTTGATCCACCAACAATTTAATTTGAAAAACTTATCAACTTCAATTCTAATATCTTCTTCATCTAATAATTGCCATGGATCACTTCCATGGGTTGACTATGGAAAAATACCATAGAAACTTTCAGGACCTAATAATTATATGGATATGATACCATGATAAAATATACACAAGAATACAAATATGATAAAAAAAATTACAATGAAACTCTCAAATTCATTATAGATTTCACACACACACACAATGCATTAATGGGTGATGCCACCTCATAGAGATATTTGCTCTAGATCCTAACACTTTGCATGGTGGCTAGTCTAGGTAGTCATAACTAAATATCTTACTAATAATTTGAGGATAAATCACTACTATCCTCTGCGAATAATACAATTAAAGGTCACATCAACGCTTAGTGATTGGTAATGTAAGCTATAGACTAACAATTTCATGGTATAAGTCGATGGTGTGTGATAATTACATGTGGATTCTAGTTGAATATTGGATAAATAAATGATATAGTATGACCATAATGGTGTGATAATGAACTACAAATTATTAAGATTTCAAGATGATTTTATGGTAAAATGATTAATGATTGACCAAATATTGCAAGTGGAAGTTTTGTTTTAGCTATTCTACTCCGGGGCCACCAAGGTCGATTCATTCTAGAATATGCGGGAGCACATAACCATGAGGGAGAATTGTTTCAAGTTAAAATTTATGGGATGGGGACCAACTCACTCAAAATTTCTAACCCAATGGTTCGTTTTCCTTTTTACAGTGGCCAAAAGTCCACATATTTAGGTATTTTCACCCAGGGGAGGAATATTGAGAAGGACTTTCGATGCCTAGTGCTGGTGCCTTAATCGTGCATAGGGATGGGGTACAACAATCCTAAATTTGGGTTTGGTGTACTGGTAACTAGTTTCCATTTAATTTCAATGAGGCCCACTTTTTAGGTTAATTCCAATGAGGTCACGGATCTATCCTAAGTGGGGAGGCTAGCTAAGACATAGAAACTTCCTAGAGAACTTCTGAGGCCTACTTCATGATCCATGGAAATTTTACTTACTGCATAAATTCCATGCCATTGAAAGAAAGACCATTTAAAGTATTTTCGTGGAGGATTATGGAGGTGGTAGATGGTATGAATTCTAAGGGGGAGGGCATGTATGGGAGAAAGAATAAGTAATTGGATTAGGAAACTTGTAACAATAAATTCAAGATGAAGTTCCTTGAAAGGGGTGAGTATGCAACATCCTTTAATCACATTATTGCTTAGTTTTAGGGGGTCATACTTGGGTTATAGTGTAGGTGCAATACACACTTGCTATGGCGACATGAGTGGGCCCTATCCCTGCACAATAATATTAGATTATGTAGGTTCATATGCCTATATTATTATTATTTATTATAAGTACATGGGGATTCATGGAAACATAAGATTTATAATTCATAAGATACATTAATTTAATATAATTAGAGAATGGTTTATTGGGGAGGTAGAAAAAAAAGTAAATATGAGCTATTTATCTAATTAGGGGATTTTTTCATGGTGACATGTGTCCACCTGGGGAGAGATTGGGAAATTAAAAAGGGGGAATGAGAGTGGGAATGGGTCTTTCCTTATTTTTCTTCCTCACTTGTTTTTTTGGGGGGCGACGGTTGGGAGGCGAAGGGAGTTTTGGAGGCTGAGGGAGGATTTTGATGATGATATTGTTTATGGTTTGGTATTGCTAAGGGGGGATAGAGGGATATTACTCCATGAATGGGAGGTTGGTTTGGAGGAATAAGAGGTTGGTTGTGAGGATATTTTTCCCTCACATGTGGTTTTCTATGTTGTTCTAGTGGTGGTCTAATATATATACTTCATCCAATAGGTAAATTTGTAACTTTATCTTAGTGGTTACATGTATGCATCATTTTCCTTCTTCCTAGTTTCAGGTCACCATTGAGATTAGTTTAATATTTGGTAAATATTAAATGTTTGGTAAAATATTGGATTTAAGTTTTACTAAACTAAATCAGAGCTGGGTGTCACACATATGGGGTATTAGAAGATGGTTTGGATTTTTTACACTTTTCCTAATTGAGATACTTCACCATGCATAGATTATATTCAATATAAATTATAAAAACACATATAGAAGAAATACAAATTTATAGATATTGTATTGCAAGAACAAATCAATCTATATGCAATAGTTGTAAGTCTATTCTATTTACAAGTTAATAATATAGATGAAGTAGACAAGTATTACATTTGCTAAAGTGATTAAAACCATGAATTTAGAATCCAAATGAAAAGGGGTTTGAAATGGACACTTTTAATAATATTTTAAGAATAAATCATTACAATGTATTACATTGCAAATTTAACAAGAGGCATTGTGGAAATGTGTTGAGGAAAAATATTCCTAAATAGGCATGGAATACTATTCCATATCAGGATGAGAGATAGCAGTCCAAATTCCATATGATTAGTGAATGATAGCCAAACAATTAACTAAGAGATAAGGGATAAGAAGCACTTGTATTCAGATCATCATCCTAAATCTCTCTTATGTATGCAAATCACAATGTAATCCAATATAAGATTGTAACTCTCACACAAGAGAAAAATTACCTTCCTCAAATATTATGGTTATATAAACAAATGAATCTCAAACAATTCAAATTGACAATCAACTAATCCTAATCAACTTATTAGTAATATTGAATCCATGAACCGACATACATCACACACAATTAGACATTGAACACCATATTGGAGGAGGTGGGGGGGAGATATCTCTATTTTATTCACAATAAACAAACAAGTACAATTTTACCTAAACTCATTGTTGACACCTTCAAGAACCACTTCCTATATCCCTCTAAACCTGAGCCACTAATCATACACCTTCACAATATTCGATCTACACCTTGGACAATATGGAGAAATCAACCATGGATATGGACTTCACCACTCAAGAGATGATAAAACTCATAACTAGGATTTATAACGGAAGATAGAACATTAAAATGTAGAATACATAAGAAAATTGTTCTAGTACAAGGACAATAACAATATGCGTGCCCCTATCTCTTCCATGAAGGCTTCATGTATACTTTTTTGACATGGTTGAGATGACTAGAGGGTGGTTTTGAGGAGTTACATAAAGAAAGTGCCGTAGGAATTGTTCAAATGTACATATTTTATTTTTTTATTTTCATTGTTTTCAAGGAACATGCACCTTTTCTGAAGGAAAGGAGCACACACGCATACCTTATTGAAGGTAAAATCATGTGTATCCCTCAAAACCTACGTTTTTAAAGTATTTTGGGATGGAAAGAGTTGCAATTAGTTGTTGTTATAGGATCACAAGTTAAGAAAGACACTAATGTGTCAAATCATGCTATAACAACAGGGTTGATGTTTGTAATGTACCTAAGGGATGTTTAGAAACTCTAATTCAAGAAAAAGATAAACTTGATGTCTAATTCACAAAATTGACAAAATAAACTATATGTTAGAAATGAGCTAGAATTGACTTTACCAACATTAATGCACAATGGGGAGTCTCTCAATTACATAAAGGCTTAGGGATTGGTTTTTAAATTTAAATAAAAGGTCTAAAAAAACATATCAAAGGTACACAAATCCATAATTCAAGGAAATATAGTAACATGAATGTTTGATCTCAAGAATCCTATGTACAATGTACTGGGACCTTTGATGTTTCGAACATCAACGAGAATAAAGTCTATTTCCAGGCCCCTAGGAAATCCAATGTATGAAAACTATATCCATGATATCAACAAGGTCCAAATTCAAATATTTATAGGAATTTTGGCATAGTTTGGAAGACAAATTTTAACTATGAATTCTCTGTGACTGCTGAACTAGTCTTGATTCAAGGATTTCCAATTGATCTCAAAGGATATAAAAATTGAAAACAAAGAAATGTATGATGTTCATTTGTTAGGATATTTAGACACTTAGGAGTTAGTTAAGATCAACTTGTGTAATATGTCTGTTAGGTAAAGTGTGTTTCTTTAGTATGCATTAGTATGCATTTGTAAATATTCTAATATGACGGTCACGATATGCTCTAGATATAAAGTGATCCAATGGTTCAACTTCTCTTAGATCATACCTACCATTGATTCGTGGCTTAACACCCGATTGGTCCATAATCTCTATTTAAAGAGCATGGAGGGTCCTTGGCTAGTTGATTGATTATGAGAAGCTCATGTAACTTTCTCTCTTTTGCATCATAAATTGCTCCAAGTAGCTATTTGGCTGGGGCGATGGATTGTTTCCCTCTCGAGGGTTTTAACCACATGACAAACATCGGTGTGTTGATCTATGATCTTATTGTGTGAAGTGGTTTCTCAAGGTGTTTGGTCTTTTGGGAGTACCCTGTGTACCCGAACATGGTATCAAAGCGTTTATGAAGAGTCGCTTTCGGTTTTGATCAAGATCTGGAACCGGTGTTGCCAAAAATTTGAAAGGGTATGATTATAGATTTTCTATACATTTGTGGCCTATGGGAAATATTCCATTGCATCCAAAGTGTCGTTTCCATTGGGAAATAGTTTTCGTTTCACTGAAAAATCATTTTTGTTTGTTCCAGAAACACCCATTTCGACAAATCTGAAGATATAATGTTACAGTGACGGATTTGTTTTTTTTTAATCTCTCATATTTTATCAGTTTTATTATTATATTTTTACTGTTTTAGTCTCAGACCATTGTCTTCCCTGGCTGCGTATGCTCTTTGTTGTGTACCTTGCGTGATCGCGGCGAATCAGAAATAGAAAGGGAAAGTTTTTTTTCTTGTCTTTTCGGCTACGTATGCTCTTTGCCGTGCACCTTGTGCGATCACGGCAAATAAGAAACAACGAGAAAACTTGAAAACGTAGACTTTTCGGGTAAGCTAACCAAGATCTAACCCCATTGTGTGGAAATTTTTTTTTGTTTTTTTTGTGATTTGCAGGAAAAAAGGCAAGCACAGAGAACGAGAGAGAAGAGTAAAAAAAAAAAAAAAATCCCTTCCTCTTTCCATTATTTTACGTACCTTTTAAACTTAGCTCACTTGGTCCAAATTTGCTTTATTCCTTAATAGGTCTTGAATTCAAGTCTTATTAAGCTATTTTTTAGTGCATGCAATTTCTATTTTCAAGTTACTTTATTGTAAAAGGGCATCTCACTTAAATAAAATAAAATAAAAAGTGAGTCACTTAAGTCTTTTAATTTATTGCCGCACTATTTAAAGTAACATTATTGTAAAAGTGAACATTACTTATTCTACAAAAGTGATTCACTTAAAAACAATTTTATTGTAAAGTGATTGTCAAAGGTTGATCTTGGGAAGAGGGGGGGTTCTTTTTTTTAGTTGGTCAAGTTAATATTTTCCACGTCACTATTGGGGACATCTTTAAACATTTTCTTTGATCAAGCATAACTTCATCATCCAGAATCAGTTTTCAGTGCCGTTTTTTTTTAAACCGCATATTTTTTTGAGCTCTTTGCATCTAGACAGTTAGTTTCTGTTCTTTTAGCCATTATTTTATAGTATGGCCGTCCTTTGTGATATTATACTTACAAGTTCTAACTATTTCTCATGGAAATCTCGTATGGAGGATGTTCTACGAAGTAGGGGACTTTTCAAGATAACCTCAGGGAAAGAAACAGAACCCAATGATGATGATAAGAAAATTAAATGGGAAAATAGGTGTGATGAATCTCATGGATTGATTGGGATGTCAATCTTTATTGATTTTCGATTCCACATATCTAGAATTGATGAACCTGATATAGCTTGGAAAAAGTTGGAATCTGTGTTTGGTAAACACAATAAAATTCGGTGTCATCAACTTGAGAATGAGTTGATTTCTTTGAATCCAAATGATTTTTACCTCTCTACCTCTCATGGACATGCACTTTGTGTTTCTGGTTACTCTTATACTGCATCTTCTTCTTCTACTTCAATTGAATGGCTCATTGATTCTGGAGCATCTTATCATATGGCTAAGGATCAAGCCATCTTTTCTACTATGCATGAATGTAACACCAAGCAAATATTTGTTGGTGATGATAGATCTCTGTGTGTTGTAGGATCTGGAACAATTCCAGTAGAAAATGGTCATTTCAGTGATGTACTATGTGTTCCAAAAAATTCCTGCAATTTGTTATCAGTCTATCAAATTACTCATTCGGGTGAAGGTAAAACTGTGACGTTTACATCTCACCAAGTTGTAATCAAGAATTTTAAAAATCCTCAAAATGTCCTTGCTACTAGAACTGTTGATAATATTACTAGGTTGTAGAAATTTAACAACTTTGGGTCATCACCTTTTCCTTCAGTTTTGTTGCTCATAGTGATAACTTGAGCAAACTTTGGCATGAGCGATTTGGTCAATTAAATTATCGCTCATTGCAACAACTATGTAAAGACAATATGGTGACTGGTCTTCCGATGGTATCTTGTAAGGATGGTGTTTATTTCGATTGTGCACTTGAAAAACATCATTGGGACAGTTTTGACAAACATGCCTCTTGGCACACCTTGATTCCCTTGGAGCTTGTGCATAGTGACTTGTGTGGCCCTCTTCCATCTACATTGTTTTTTTGGTTTCAAATATTTCTTAACTTTCATTGATGACTACTCCAGATGCAGTTGGGTTTACTTCCTAAAACTTAAGAGTGAAATATTTAACATGTTCTTGGCCTACAAGGCCCTTGTTGAATATGTTAACAACAAGGAGGAGAATATGTTAACAACAAGTTCACTACTTTCTGCACTGAAAAAGGAATCCAACAACAACACACTATTCCATATACACCACAAAAAAATGGTGTAGCTAAACAGAAGAACCGCACTTTAAAAGAAATGGCTAATTGTATGATCCAATCTAAGGGACTAGTCTTCAATATTGGGCTGAGGCCATAAATTGTGAAAATTACATAGTTAATCGCACACCCACTAAATTTTTACAAGGTATAACACCGGAATAAGCATGGAGTAAAATTAAACCAGATATAAGTCACTTTCATGTGTTTGGTTGTGAATCATGGGATCACATTCTGGATGACAAATGGAAAGCATTACAGCCTAAAAGTGAAAAAGTGCATATTTTTTGGATATTCTGAAGATGTAAAAGGTTATAGACCTCTTTAGCCCCATTCACATGATATAATCATTAGAAGAGATGTTAAATTTGATGAAAATATCTTGGCCTGCGAGCCTAACTTGGCAGGTGTGCCATCTTTGGCCTACGAGCCTGATTCGGAGATTATGCCTTCTTCTTCTTCTTCTTCTTTCAACTTCCTTGACAGGTTTCCAACTCTAGTTTCTGATGATGACAATGAGGATGAAAATCCACCTCTGCCTTCTCATATTCCTCCAATTGCACCAGCACCAATGCTTCCTCGATGGGTCCGTTCAACATGTGAAGCAACTGGTGATCTTGCCAGTGATCCTAGAGATCAACGTCAAACATGTTCTCAGTTTTAGTGATCCTCTTCTCTTTTGGCTCAAGTTTCTGAGAATAATGATCCAAAAACGTTTGCAGAAGCTTCAATAAATCTAGATTGGTATGTAGCTATGGATGAAGAATATCATTCCTTAATGGTGAACAATACTTGGGATCTTGTTCCTCTTCTGAAAGGAAGAAAACTTGTCAAATGTAAATGGGTTTACAGAACTAAGTATGCATCATATGGAAGTGTTGAAAGACTTAAGGCAAGGTTAGTTGCCAAAGGTTTTTCCCAAGTTGAAGGGATTGACTACAATGAAACATTTGCTCCTGTTGCAAAAATGAATTCCATCCACCTTGTTCTTTCCCTTGCAGCCTTACATAACTAGGAAGTCCATCAAATGGATGTCAATTCTACCTTTTTACATGGTGATTTACAAGAGGAAATTTACATGGAACAACCTCCTGGGTATGTTCAGGATAACTATAGCCTTGTCTGTCTACTTAAGAAATCCTTATATGGCCTTAAGCAAGCTCCTAGAGCTTGGTATGCCAAAATGGATAGCTTTCTCCTTGACACTGGTTTTTCTAGATGCCACTTTGACCCCAATGTCTATACCAAGAAAGTAGAAAACCATCTCATCATACTTGTTCTCAGTGTTGATGATCTTATCCTTACTGGTAGTGACCCTAAACTTATAACCCATGTGAAATCCATTCTCAAGCAAAATTTTGAAATGTCAGACTTAGGACATTTGCATTATTTTCTTGGTCTCCAAGTCTTGCAAAGCAAAGAATGAATCTTTCTTTCCCATTATAAGTATGCTTGTGACCTTCTTCATCACTTCCACATGGAATATTGTAAACCAGCCCCTTCTCCCTTCCAATCTGGAGTCAAACTTTCTGCCACTTGTACTTCCCCTGAAGTAGATGCCACCTTGTATCGTCAACTTGTTGGTAGTCTTTTATACTTGAATCATTCTTGTCCTGACCTTTCCTTTGCCGTTGGTCATTTTTCCCGTTATATTCAAACTCCAGATGAAATTCATTGGAAAGCAACAAAAATAATACTTCGATATATTCGAGGTACAATTCAGTTTGGGATTCATTACAGTACAGGGGGGAAACCTTTGCTGGTTGGTTTCACTAATTCATATTGGGTCGGTGATGCTGATGATCGAAAGTATACTGCAGGTTATGTTTTCAGTCTGGGATCTGGACTTGTCACTTAGGCTTGTAAGAAACAACAAGCTCTTTCTTTTTCTTCAGCAGAGGCAGAATATAGATCCATAGTTAATGCTAGTCAGGAAGCTTTATGGCTTCGACAGATCCTTTCAACGGTTTGGATTTGAGCAATAGCAACCTACTCCACTTTGGTGTGACAATAAAAGTGTCATCAAGATTTCCCAAGATCCAGTTCTACATCAACACAGCAAACACATTGAGCTACACATGCACTTCATCAGAAATCTTGTTCATGATCATATTCTTGAAATGCTCGAAATGCTCTATTTCCCTGCAGATGATCAAGTTGCAGACATCTTCACCAAGTCTCTTACAGAAAGGAAGTTTTCTAAACTTCAATCTATGTCAGGAGTTCAGGAATGTGTCCTTAAGGGGGGGATAGGCTCTAATTCCTCCTTCCTTTTCCTAATAGTGTCACTTTTGTAAATCCTTCAATCCTATCCCAAGTTGTTCTTAAGGGGGGATGTTAGGATATTTAGACACTTAGGAATTAGTTAATATCAACTTGTGTAATATATCTGTTATGTAAAATGTGTTTCTTTAGTATGCATTTGTAAATATTCTAATCTAACGGTCACGATATGCTCTAGACATAAAGTGATCCGACGGTTCAACTTCTCTTAGATCATACCTACCATTGATCCGTGGCTTAACACCCAATTGGTCCATGATCTCTATTTAAAGAGCATGGAGGGTCCTTGGCTAGTTGATCGATTATGAGAAGCTCATGTAACTTTCTTTCTTTTGCATAATAAATTGCTCTAAGTAGCTATTTGGCTAGGGACATGGACTATTTCCCTCTTGAGGGTTTTAACCATGTGACAAACATCAGTGTGTTGATCTGTGATCTATTTGTGTGAAGCGGTTTCTCAAGGTGTTCGGTCTTTTGGGAGTACCCTGTGTACCCGAACATCATTAAGGCACCAAATAACTTTATAAACATAAATCATTCAAATTCACTAAGTATAAGTTCAATTACTAAAAGATAATTAAAAACGAGACAATTTCTATGCAATTCTAGATATTGTCTTGGGTACAACTTTAGAGATGCAAAATTATTTATTGAAATACTTTTAGGAATGATAAAAATGGTTCAAAATCATGCATTAAATTCAAATGGGATACCATAAGGCTTCATCATTACATCATGTCTTGACTACTTCACATATTGATAGATAATATAAGATAAATAAGAAGAATATGAAGATTTGAATTGTGGCCTGATCTTTCTCCTCCTTGGATTTTTAAATTTATTGATGAATATTCAACCTGTTAGGATTATTAATCCTCCCTTGTCTACCACCATATTCTATTTGTCAGTTTCCTAACTTAGTATGTAATTATCACTTTCATTAGTGTATGGAGATATTATCTGGAGCTCCTAGATTGCATCATGAGAGCGCATCAAGTGGTCCATTGAACCTCACAATGAAATAATAATGAAGGATATTATTTTTACAGTGAAAAATTCATAAACATTCATAGTGAAATTAATTAGACAAGAGAGATAAATTTTGCAGCAATAATTGGACACAATTCTCATTAAACTATATGTAATACATCCATGATACAAAAGAGGAAATTCAAATACTCTTGGAGTGAATCAAATCCCCAAATTTGGATTGAATCCATACATGCCTAACCTATACATAATCAACACTAAAGACTCACTAGTGCAACTCTAGATAGCTAAAACAAATAAGAATCAATTAACTAACCATGGTAGGTGAGAAAATGTGCATGTCACCTTACATCATGCAAATGAGGTGTTAGGATAACTGAGAGTGAACTGAATGTGCCCCATCAGAGCATAACTCAACACTAACTAGGGTGAACTGATGGTGTGTTGTTCAGGACAATTCAACCTTGTAACCTAGGGTCTCTGGGGTTACCAACTTACTAAGACACTTGCAGAAAATCATCTTATCTAGAAAACAAAATAGGAATAGGAAGGAGGCTTGACTTACCCAATTTATGATAGTTGATCCAAGCTTGGTCTTCTCCTCTTTCAATATTCTTCAAGGCTTCTAGGGCTTCTCCAATTCTCCTACAAAAGACAAATTCTCCTAGCAATATCTCATATATATATTAATGGTTAGTGAAATGCATATTCATAATAACATAATTGAAATAATTCATAATCCATCATATATGAGAAAGCGACAATACAAAGATTGGAAGAAGAAATTTCTTTATTTATAAACAGAGAATGGTGAGATTACAACCCAACTTCTGAAACAAGGAATCCTATGCAAACCGAGGTCACTGAGTTCTGCTGCTCCAAAAGGTCTGAAGGTGTACCACCAGCATAAATTTTCTCTCCTAAGAATGATTGATTATCCCCATCCCATGCCCTCTATTTATACATGGGGAAACAAACAAGTTTTGAAGGTTAGGATGGTTGAGACAATTGAGATAGTTATTGATTAAGGCTCAATTGATATCGACTAATTGTGATTTATATTTTTATCATTGAAATAAGGTACACATGAGTATATATATAGAAAATGAGCGTATGAAACACGCCTTTCCTTAAGGCAAGTCATGTTTTCAAGGTACACACAGGTTGCAATGCAAATAGTAGCGTATGACACGTAGGTTGCAATGTAAATAGTCACGTGTGCATCCATAATCTCCAAATGAAAATGTCTTAAGCTGGTAAGGATTTTATGTATCAATAGTCATGCACATCTATAGTGTTTGGGAAAATTCAATCCTATTTTCCTTTTTTGTCATGACAGATTGGATGTCAGTAATCAGATGGAGAAGTGCCATTTTGGTTGATAACAGATGCCCCCTAATGTGTGAGGTCAGAGGGAAGAGGAGATAACGAAATACATTACAATATTTTAATCTTGGAGAACTCAAATGTCCAAGGAAGTAGAGAGTACCTGAAACAAATACATATCAATGTCATATACAAAATCATATCCAAGGATTTCATGTTCAATATAATGGAACACTAGCTCCTTTAGAATATTTGATTACATCATATAATATGGGTACAAGACCATGTATATTACAAAGATGGATTGAAGCCACAATATACAATGACGAGTATTAAAAATATGGAAGTTGTGTAACTGATCATAACATAATCTTGCACAACTTAGGTTATAAGTGTGAACCTAAGGTCTTCATCGAAATACAAAGGAACCAGTACAATCCCTGCCATGTGAATATAGGTGTTGAAGTCGAACATGGAAGGAATTCAACAGAATGTCACACAATGAGTGGAACTGATAACTAAAGCAAAGTAATCCACCAATGATGATAGTGAATCCTACGGTACCATCATCAAAGCTCTAGGTCTTTATCTTCAGGAAGTACTGATGAGAAACCATACTCTGATGAGGAAGGAAATAAATCCTCCAACATATCACAAGAGTGACTAGGAACTAGATACAGAAAGGTAGACATAATTAATACTCAGATAGGATAATGATGGAATGAGGATAATAGTCAGATGAAGGGATAAATCCTTTAATAGTGAGCACGCCACAGAGATGACCCAAGGAAACTTCTAACTTTTAGATAGGACACCTAGACTTATTTTTCATGTAGGAGACATGATCATATTCCCCTTGTATAAAAGACAAGTGGAGGAGTAAAGACTCGAAGTGATAGCTGAGCTAAAAGTGTAAACTGAAACATGAGTATCAAAAAGTTCAGAGAGTTCTATGTTCAAAGATGACATGCTGCCATTGTTTATAACCCAAAGAGAGTACTTCTTCCTTATATTTCCTATTAAATTTTAATGATTCCAAGAAAGTCAACTTGGGTCTCTCTTCATTTTTAACAATCTTGAAGAGGGGAGAGAATAATTCTTGATAAAGTCACTTATTCGTGGATTTTATGAGCCCAGACTAGTACATGCTCGTTAGTGTTTTCATATTTTGAGAGTCTGAAAACTCCGAAGAAGACTCCAAGGGGGTGCTTTTTCTTCCAATTTAGTCTCCTGAGGCCAAAAAAGTATAAAACAAACCATAGAAGAACTCACTTAGCTTCTGAAGAAGTAAGGCACACCTTTTTCGTACTTAGTCAGGAAGGTCCAAAAAAGGTTAAATTACCACCTACCCAACGCCCCTTCAAAAGAAGCATATATTTTGAGTTTTACGAGTATGAAGGAAGGAAAGATCACTTAGAAAGATCCATTTGATTACAAGAAATGGGGCTTACAACAGTAAACTTGATGCTTTGTTCTTTATGGTTTAACGAGCATGACAAAGACATAAAGTACGCTCAAAATATTTTTCATGTTTTGGTCTAGAGCACGAAAAAGAGAAAACTAAGCTCATACTAGATGCTCCTTTTCCGTAGGTTTAGTCCCTCGGGTCCGGAAAAGTGATAAACCTATACCCGAGAATACTCTTCTCAATTCCAAAGAAAAGAGAGTGTTCCCTTTTTGTATTATTCCACATGGTACGAAAAAGCGATAAAATACCACCAATGTGGATGCCCATTCACATATTCTTAATGAGCTCGAACGCACAAGTTTACTCGGCATTCAAGTCTATTTTGAAGAATTAGACCTGGGCCTAAGGAAACTTCATAAAGGTGGGGAGCGTTATAAAAAGGGATAGCTTGTAAAAAGAGACCAAAATGAGGCTCAATTTGGCATGGAAAATAGCTAAGAAGGCTCCCCTAAACCTATGACAAATGCATCATGAGTACCAAAAGATGACAAAGTGTTATAAAATAGGGTACTCATTGAAGGGAGGCCCTATCCACGGAAGAACAATGATGTAGACGAGGTAAAAAATGGTTAAACACCATAGTCCTATGTCAAAAAAGTAATCCTAGGGTTAAGAGCGGATAATGTATTTCCTATATATAGTTCAAAAATAGAATTAAAACATGCCATTTCATTTTTTTACCCAATTTAGCAATATTTTACCTCTGACTTGGATTGTTCAACACGGAGAAACCGGTGGATGATTTTGAATTCCGCAAGTGTCAAGTTAGCTAGCTTTCTCCTCTCTTGCATTCCAACTGTTTTAATTTTAATTTTCATGTAAATTTTCATGTTTTGGGCCTGCCCTAGGGAGGTTGCGTAGTACACATGGGTAGGTGACTTATACAGTCATATAAATGTGACCTTCCTGAAGTCAAATCACATGTGACATGCGACCTATCTAAAAGACAGTCGCACATACTGTGTAACATAGGAATTTTTAAATTATGGCCAAAACTAAAAGAATTTAATGGATTCTTATGTTTAATATTGGTTAAATGGGAAGGCTCAATAGTGGTTTTAGAATGGAGGGAACAAGAACATGAGGATATGTGCTACGATGCTCTTCACTATGCCCCCACTTTGCATGAATTATGACAAAGTGGGTTACTAAAGTTCTTCTACACATATCCAATGCGGGATAATGTCCGCTTGCTTGAACACTTGATAAGCTATTGGGATCATGACCTCAAAACTTTTGATATTCAAGGTGAGAGCTTGGAGATAACTGTGGAATACATGTATTTCATAATGGGGTTGTCTCGCAGGGGTATTCCTATGAACCTCAAAGGTACTGGCAGTGGCGGTGACCCCATGGGTGTCTAAGACTACGTGGACACCTACTGCACACCTGGGAATTAGAAAAAGGGATCATGCATCCCAATCGTTCATATTTCCAACTTCCCACTTTAGGTAGTGGTAAGTACAATAGTACGAGTTGCAGGATCTTCATCATTACATCTCGCCACTTGGACACAAATGAGGGTGGTAGTGGAGTTTTTATAGGGGACTGACGGTTTGATTGGTGCTCGGGGATGATACAGATTATGAGAAAACAACTCTCTGACTATAAGATAGGACATCGAAATAATTTTGGGTATTCAAGTATATTAGTGGCATTCTTCTTTGAGAGCGTGCTCGCTATCAGCCCTACGGTACCACTGCTAGCTTTCTCTCCTTGTCATCCTAGGATGACTAGGGGGGGAGACGTATTCCTTCGCCAAGGTGGTGGAGGATCAATCCAGGGTGTATACGATGATGAATTTTATGCATGGTGGGGACGACAGCTACCGGCACTTGAGCATTTTTCTTATGTAGGTTTATATTTTCAAGGAGACAATGATCTCGTCCTCCCTCCAGGAGTAATATGGGGAGAGCTAGGTATTTTTATTTTTATTTTTTTTAAATTTTTATGAATTTTGTCATAAAATTATATACATATGTATAAGAGTATTTAATCCTCTTAAATGTTTAAAATGCAGATGTTGGACCTATCCACCCGGATGGGCATCCCAGGATGTATGTATGGCCTATAGCAGGTGAAGACTAGGGTTTACTGAGGGTACTCGAGGGGAAGCTGTCCAGGATGACCCAAATATTTTCGACTATATGGATTGAGCAAATTCCTGCTATCATGCAAGAATTTTTCATAGGGATTCCACCTACCTGGATATGCCTCATGAGGAGGGTAGCCAGGGTCATTCTGATTTAAATAGAACCCGAAGAGGTTGTTGCAACTAAAGAAGCTAATGATATTGGTGATGCTAGTGATTAGGACTATATCTATAGGAATTTTATGGATTGCGATCCAAAATTTTGTATATTTTTATAGTTGTGACTGGATCTTAGGATCAAAACTTGACCTATCTATGGACATATTTTTACACACACACACACACACACACACATTTCCTGGTTATTTACATGTGTTCCAAATGTATCGGTTTTGTATATTTTACAAAATGTGTATAAGTGCCAATCTAGAATATAGTTCACATATGCATCAGTTAATGTATTTTCATTACGTGGAATGTGATTAAATGAAATATAATCGAATTTTCTTTCAAGTAATCTAACCTACAAAAAATGATGTAACATGGTAGGGTTTCGCACCTGATAAGTTCTATTGAGCTAGGAAACCACCAGTTGATAGTCAAGTCTAACTTCCAACTGGGTGATCCCACGTGACAAGGCATCCCATAACAACTCAATAAAAACCATGTATTCGGCCGCATTATTGGTAGCAGGACCTAGGCAAGCGCCTCCAGAGGCAACTAGCTATCCTAAGGGTGAATAAATGACCCATGCGGCTGAAGCCAAGTTACAAGTATGACGATAGCACCATCCTACGAACCACTCAACTGTCATTTGTAACAATCACCAGATGATATAAGAATGCTAACCAGCTAACTATTGTACATAAAATTACATACAGTAAAATTACAAGAAAAAGCACTAAGCCTAGGCATACTACTTATTCAGGTAGAGCCCATTTCTAGGATTAGCCAGCTTGTTTCCATCAAAATCAATTAACTTATATGCCCATTTTTTCAATACCTTCGACAAAATGTAGGGTCCTAACCACATGGAACTGAACTTTCCTTCCCTGAAGGGTTCTTTGCCCCGATCCCAGAGCAAGAAAAGCTCCCCCTTAGAGAAAATTCTAGGCTTGACCGATTTATCATATTGGTTTTTAACCCTATTCTTATGAGCTTTGTTTGTCGTTAACTCAACCCTGTGTCGTTAATATAGATTTTCCAAATGTAGCAAACATTCTTCTAATTCAGTCGTGTATGGGAGTACATGAATCACAATTTTAAGTGATGGAATTTCACACTCAATCGAAGTGACTGATTCGACCCCATGAACGAGTTGGAAAGGTGAAAACCCCATGGAATTTTTAACATTGGTTCGATATGCCCAAAGTGCAAGATATAGCATAATGTGCCAATTTTACTAGGTTGCGTTGATAGTACACTTAAGAATGGTCTTCAAGGTCTTATTGACTGCCTCGATTTGACCATTCACTTCCAAGTAGAAGGAAGACGAGTGATATTGCTTAAACCCTAGCATATTAGCCAATTCAGTCATCATGCTATTCTAAAAATGCCTACCATGGTCAGTGACAATCTCCTTTGGTTGAATATGAAAAAAGCTGTAGTTTCACTGTGAGCCCTAAAGGTAGGTATTTCCTTTTCCCACTTGGTGAAGGAATCAACATCGACAATGATATATTTGTACCCCCTAGCTGAAACTGGGTTGCATGTCACGTAATCTACCCCCCACTTAGTGAGGGGAGCCACCGTGATGACGAAAAAAAAGGAGCAGGATGTGACCGCATTTTCCTAGTGTAGAGCTGACATGGATGACAACGCTTCATCGCCTCCACATAATCTTGAAATATCGTGGGCCAGAAATAGCCAGCACAAAAAATACTCTAGGTTGTTGCTAACTTAGATAAATAACCGCTGCATGCTCCAATATGGGAATCATTTAGTACATGCTCAACCTTCTCGTCGGTGTGGCACCGATGCAAAACAAATTCTACCCCTCTACGGTACAAATTATCCCCGATGATAAGGTAGTTTTTCTCATGTATGCACATTTTACGCCACTCTTCCCTCGAGAAGGATACAGGACACTTCAAAGTCTAGAGATAGATAAGTATATCTATGTACCAAGGATGAGAGGTTGAAATCAGAAAAATGTACTCATCTGGGAATGAGTCTTCTTCAACCACTACATTCTCTTCCATTGGAAATTTTGCAATAATTTCTGCAAAATCTAAGGAATTTTTAGATTTGGGAAACTAAAAATACAAGTCAAACTCTTGGATAATGACTATCCATTTATTTAATTTTCCTCCGATTATGCATCGGGAAAAAACATACTGAAAGGGATTAACATCTGCCACTACTGTTGTGGTCCTTAGTAGGATGTAGTGACGTAACCTCTAAAGAACATAAACAGCTGCTAAATCCAAATTCTCAATGTGGGAGTATCGAAGTTCAGAACTAGGCAACGCATGACTAAGGTAATAGAAAACATGCTCTTGGAGCTTGTCATCTTCCTTGAATAATACTACCCCAATGGTCAATTCCGACGCAGCCAGATACAATATAAAATATTGAGAGTAATCCTGAAGGCGCAACAAAGGAGGCGATAGTAAATATTTATTCAATGCCTCAAAAGAAAGTTGTGCGGTTTCATCCCATACAAATGGAGTGTTCTGCTTTAAAATGCGCATGAAACCTTTAGTGATCTTGGCACAGTTAATGATAAAACATCGAAGGAAGTTAGACTTTCTTTGTAGGATTTGAAGTTTCCTGATAGAATGAGGAGGAGACAGATTTACAATTGCCTCTACTTTCAAAGGATCCATCTGAATACCTTTGTTTGAGACTATGAACCTGAGTAGACATCCTAACTTGACGTAGAAAAAACACTTGTGGGGATTCAAGTGTATTTTGTAATGTCTACATCATTCAAAAATCAAGTGGAGATGATGTGGATGATCAATCCTCTTACGCGAATCAACAGGAAAATCATCTAGGTATGGCTCGACAATGATCTTAATATCATGGAAGGAAAAATTCATTTCCCACTGAAAGGTAGCCCCTGCATTTTTCAATCCAAATGGAATTTTTCTATACGCAAAGGTACCCCATGGAAAAATAAAAGATGTTTAATGTTGGTCTTCTGGTTTGATTTGAATTTGATTGTACCTAGAAAAACCATCCATAAACGAAAAAACTTCACTCCTCGCACAAGCATCAATGATTTGATCTATAAAAGGTGTGGGGTAATTGTCCTTGGGACATGCCTTGTTCAAGTCACAAAAATATGTACACACACATATCATACCTTTCTTCTTATCAACGAGAACAAGATTAGATACCCATTTCATCAAAGAAATCGGGTAGATGAAACCATATTTCAACAATTTTTCTACTTCATCCTTAATGACTGTCGCCTTATGTGGGTTACCAGGTCTAAGATTTTGTCGAACCAGTTTGGCATCAAGATAGGTTCAGATTTCATGTTCAACAATCAATGGATCTATGCCTAGGATCTCCTCATATGACCAGGAAAACACGTCACGAAACTCCTTAAATAAGGAAGTATAGATAACAATCTCCTTCGGAGAGCTGCTTGCACCAATATGTACATTTTCGACGATGTTGGGGTTTGTAGAGATGTTGATGGGAATGGTTGCAGAACTATTTTCCATATTCCCCTCAGGAAAAAATTCTATCCCTTTGCAAGGGATTGATCAGTAGATCAACATCATCTACCAGTCTCACATGGAACTCCTCATTTTCAATTCTACTCAGCTCTAGAAGGAAGTAGGATCTATGGTGAAGATCTTCGCAGACCTTGTCTCGCCCACTCATGGCTTCCAAAATGGCTTCATCCGAAGGAAAAACCTTGTCTAAGAAATCATCTGAATACAAAGAGTTCTCTACCCAAGAAGGCATATAAGCTTCTTCTGACTCCTCTAATACTGTAGGAGGAATCAAAATCGGATCAATAGTGGTGTTAACAATAGCTTGGTAAGCCACTTCCACTGTAGATAAGGGAACCTGAGGTTCATGACGGGTAGGAAGGATCCAGGGATCGGTTCTATCAACAACCGTTGCAATAGAATTACCCATACTCGTAGAACCTAGATAATTTATCAGGGCTGGTATATCAAATGTGCCCATTAACGATGAATACATTCCAGCCCCCAAGCTCTTCATAGTAGGATTGACTTGATCAACCAATGGTACCGTGGAATCATTTGTTTCCAAACAACCCCTTCGAGTGAAATTGAGTTGGTCAATAGTAACCAACTTTCATTCATATGGAAAAACCACTACTCAAAGGACAACCAAGGAAATCATGCACATAGCGTAAGTCCAGCTTCTCCCCAGAAGCAAGTTATAGTCCAATGGAGCATCAATCACCTCCACTTCAATAGACACCACTTTCCCTGCCAACTTAATCTCAAAATCTGGAAGGATACCATGCAGGCGGGAATACCTCCCTTCAAAAGCAGTAAGAAAGGTGTTTGAAAGAACTAGTTCTGGGGAACCTAAAGCCTTCCAACAAGAAAGAGACATAACACATGTGGAAGCACACTCTTCCACAACTCTACACCCAATGGTCTTACCACCATGAACGAAATCTACTGACAAGGCCACATGATACGGTAGGTGCATCATGACATTAGACAGATTGAACTTTTCCATCAAACTCGAAGAATCCAGGTTGCCTAAAGATGCTAAAAGGGAATCCTGCCATGTGGGACAACTCCGAAGCACTTCCAATGTGGACATCACACAAGGGTTTTGGGCCAAATATTCCACTACAGAGTAGTTAGAAGAAACCCTAGAGTTTTGGTTGTGAAATGATTTTTTAAATATACCTTTCGGTATTTTGGGCATTGGATCAACAAGTTTCTCGATTGTGAGAGGATTAGAGGTTTCACCAACAGACTTACCCTTCTTAGGAGCCTCTGTCTCATAATTTTTATTTCTGGTTTGGAGCAAGGTACTAGATCGTACCATGTTGATATAATTTTGGTCAAGAGGGGCAATCGAAGTGCCCCTAGCTACATTAGAAACAGAAGCTACATTCTGTCCTTAGGGAAAAGGATCCTTTAGGACAATCGGTTGTTTGATTTTGAGGAGCTTCTGAGCTTGATCAATGAGAGGGAATTGATGAGTTAAGTGATCTCCCTAGCCAAATTACAGGGAAATTTCTCCTTCTTCTTATCCTTATTCCCCCCATAACCACTTATACTATGAAACGAGAACTTTATACTAAGAATGAGAACTCTAGACATAAAAACGATGATTTTTCCATAAAAAACACCAAAAACACCCTCCAAATAGAAAAGTATTAATACCAGTATACACGGTTTTTTTTTCGAGGTAAAAAATAGAGCCCTGGCCTAAACATCCCATACTCTTGTTTACAAAAACTTTAAAATCAACCCCTAAATTGGAAAAAATAAATTCTTCAAGAGATAAATTACAACTTTTTTGAAACTTGCATATTAAGTAAAACAAATATTTGATAAATAATTTCGCCACTCTAACCATATAAAATCAAATAAATTTTGATGTGATTCACAATGAAATCATATATTAGACCATACAAGAACAAATGATTCATATAAATATTCAAAAACTCTTTTAGAGTTTCAATTACAAACGTCATAATAATAAAAAACATCTAAAACGTTTTATGTAAAATTATTCAAATTCATCCATGGATTTGACACCCCACCATAATCTATATTTACATTATTATATTTTTAAATTTAAAACACACCCTCCCCCAAACCCTTAAGCGCAATCCATTTACAACAAAATCACTTTTATGTGACAATATCAAAGCTACATTCTTACTATGTATGCATGTTTATAGATTTCTTCAACTGGTATAGGTTGCACAAACTTAAATATTACTACAATATCAAATGTTGTTAAAATTTAATACACTCCATACATTCCTTTGGTTCCTCCTAAATAAGTTTGTATTCCATAATGTGTTTGTGTGTGGATTTATCTGGATTTATCTAGGTCTTAAAGAACTAACGTATATTGTATTACTACCACAACCACTTAACTTTTGGTTGGTGAACTTTGATGGATAGATGATGTCACCCCATTACTGTTTTATCTTTAATCAGTATTCCAATTGTAGCAAGCTAAAAAAAATACTCCATAGAGCTAGATGGAATCTCAAATCAAAAGTCTAGAAAATCGATTCAATCTTCACTAGTACAAAACCGCGGATTTTTCCACGTTTCTTACTTTTCGGTGTAAAATACGATGTAATAGGAATGAGGCGTCGCTGTATCCACACCTAGCCGTCGCTGTATCCACACAGGGACTCTTAGCCGTCGCTGTATCCACGCCTAAAGCCTTGGACGTCGCTGTATCCACGCCTATCCGTTGCTATAGCGACGGCACCGTCAAGTTGACCTAGGGCATTAAGATTTTGTTGGCTTTTTACAACGGTCAACTTGAACTAGGGCGCAAAAGTCAATGTTTGTCGTCGTTATAGCGACGTCTAAGAGTTCTATAAAAATGAAGACCTTAACGAGATTTTCTTCACACTTGCCATTGTTGCAGCACTGTTTTTCGGTGATTGTTGGAGCTGTTTATTATTTCTGTCTCCTGCTGGTGAACAATCCATTTCTAGATCTGCATAGTTTCGATTTTAAATGTGCAAGGTTAGTTTGTGTTTTCAAATGATACATACTTTTACTACTTCATGCTAATGTTATTTCCTAGATGAAGTTAGTGTATTTTTGTTTCTATGTCCTTGTGTGGTACAATAATTATATGGTTTCCAA
>LPNX010441487.1:0-30341 GCA_001517045.1 Pseudotsuga menziesii
TACAATGCTAACTTTGTATGACAAAACAAACTTTTTTCAATGAAATTCTAAGGCAATTTTGAAGGAGATTTAGCTTAGTATGAATTATATGTTTATATAGGTTTTGATTAAAAATTTGGGTGGGAAAGAAATTAAAGTTTGTAGTTGGAGTGTCATTAATGTTTGAATTCACACCCGGGCTTTTGCTTTAAAGGACCTAGACCGAGCTAATACCTCGGTCGAGGTCTTAACAACACCTCGACCGAGGGTTTGTTAAACCCTCGATCAAGGGATTTACAAACCCTCAGTGGAGGTTTCATTAAGACCTCGACCGAGGTATTTAAATACCTCGGTTGAGGTTAATACCTCGGTCGAGGGATTAAAAAAATAGACTTATCCCACATTCAAACAAATGGAAAATTTCCTGTGCCTTGCAGAGGTGTAAACCTTGCCATTCCTAGCACATAACTGAGTGGAGTTGATACCGATAAATTCACCAACGAATCTTCTATCCATTGAGGTATCATACACGCATTTTGGCATTCATATGATATTTATTTTTTAATTACTTCTAAAAATTATACTTAGAAAACCACACTGCAACTTCAAAGCAGCTCAAAGAAAAATCCGCAGAGTTAAAAATACACAGCCAAAAAATTCTTAAAAATGCACACATCACATATCAGTGTGTTCTCTTCAAAAGGGTATCTTTGGTTTTTCAATTTTTGAAAAAATAGAAAAAATTCCTTTACGTGGACAAATATGTGTTTAAAACGATGCTGAAATCGAATGTGGTCACTTTCGAAAAATAATAAATAATTGTATAATGCGAAAAAAATTAACAAAAAAATATGCACATCACACTACATTTTATGTAGATCATGCTCATATATTTATTTTTTTAAAATTATTAATGCAAGATTGAATTACTCTACGTGGACACGAGCCACTTATTAGCTTCTTCAAATTTATAAGGTCACACAATTCATTAAATGCAAAAATTCACACATTAAATGACATTGGAATATTCTTAAAAAAATATCACTATGAAGCCAACATAATATTCTACAATTTGTTTTTTTACTGCAAGTCAAAATTCACATGGCATATATGCGTTTTGAGGGCTTCTATCTAGCACATGAGTAAAAAATCAGGTTTTCATCGCCAAATTTGGCCAAAAAGTGTTACCCATCTTCATGGAATCATCCAACACCAAGTTTAAAGTTAAAATCATTATAAAACTCTCACACTAAAGTTTCACAGAACCAAATTATAACTTAAATTATAGCTTAATACCACCAAATTATAACTTAATACCAGCTATTGGAATTCACGAACCAAACTATTACGAGAGAAGCCGTGTCGACCTCATCTCACTCCTTGGAAAAATAAAAAAAAAATATGATAAAAAACTATAAGTGAAGGTGTTGCAAACAATGCTAGTGTTGACCCATCTCACTCAACCTAAACAATTTGGAAAAGTGAAAAAAGTGTAAGTGAAGGCGTTACAAACAATGCCAATGTTACACCTGCATGACATCAAAACAAATGGCATGTCAATGCCAATGCATGACATTAAAACAAAAGGAATGACAATGCTAATGTTACACCTGCATGACATTAAAACAAATGGCATGACACTGAAACGAATGGCACATGGAAGAAATTGACAGTTTCGATGGGGTCTAGAAGTGCAGATCCTGGAATTCATTATTATAAATCATTCCCAGATAACCCTTCCTCCACCTTCTACAAGCCCTTAATTTCTAGGTCTCCTTCAAGTGGGAATTATGCTCCTGCTTTGCTTGCAAATTGTCTTATATCTGCCACACATATGTCAAATGAAGTGCCTGTGGAAAATTCCACTTTTTCTAACTTCATATCTCTAGAATACTATATTTCCTTGAAATGCAACAAGATATATTGTTTGGAACTTAATCTTTGCACTTGTAAATATAAATCCACGCCAAAATACCAAACCGGGGTCTTCTCTTGGGCATCTCTGGGACAGAAAAGTCTATTGACACAACTTAGAATTTCTCACAAGCATGATCAGGAATTCATGAGGGCTTGCTCCATGCAACCTGCAATCTCCCTGAATCTACTGAAAAAAATTCATCTGTAGTGAAGAGAGTTGTTTGGGATTCTGCTGTATTGGACGTGGAATTTGGAAACTCGGACAATGTGGGGAAAACCCAAATAAAAGAAAGTCAAAATTTTATGAAAGATGAAGAGGAATATAGAGATGATAATGTTATTGATCATGGAGCTCTCAACAAGTATCAAGGAAAATATTTGTTGATCAAGGATCTGGATTTTCAATTCCTTGTCAAACCAAATCATCAAACAGTTCATACAAGCACTTTGCTCCTTTAGTTCTACAACAAAGTATCCTTAGCAAGGACAAGGTGCCTTCCAACCCTTTCAACATTGAGGCTACTCCAACGAAGAACAACTATCCAAACAACATACAGATACAAATTAAAGATGGTAGAGAAGAAGCGAAGGCCTTGATGGAGGTCATGGACATAATCAAATACAAGGGATGTTGTGAAAAGCATTACAAGAAGAGAAATGCTGCCAAGTTGCAAATTTTAAGTGTGGTAAGTTTTCTTTTTAGTCTCTAGTTTGGACATGTCATGGCTTCCCTATTGCTGTTAAATTTACTGGTTTTTTTTTTTGGCTTCCCTGTTGCTATTAAATTTACTGGTTTTTTTCTCTATACTATGGAATTTTTTCTTAAATAGTCTTTCAGCACTTGTGAAGAAGATTATAACTAAATTCACAAACCAAATTATAACTTAATACCAGCTATTGGAATTCATTGCTTTTATGGAAAAAAAACGTGTATAGTAGTCTAAACCTGACAAAACTATCTGCAACTTTATATTTTAAAGCATGGCCTCCAATTAAGTAAACCTCCCATTCGCATTTAACCTTTCTCAATTAACAACCATAAGCATCTTATTGTAAAATTATAACATAATACCAACTATTGGAATTCATTGCCTTTATGGAAAAAAAACGAATTGCAGTCTAAACTATATGTGACAATGACATCACCATCCTTCACATTAGTGATGCAACAATCAAGGATGGTCCTTTTGCAACAACCTAGAAGATGAAGATGACGTTAAGAAATTTTAATTTTTAGGAAAATTCATGAGAAGTTACAATAACCGTGAGTTTTAGAGTTACTATGGAATTGGTAGTTCTATGAAATTAGCAATTCTTTGCATGATGCTACTTTGGGGGAAATGACCCTGGATCATGCCTGGTTTATGTCTTTCAACAAATTAAGAGCCCTTTCCCATACAATATCAATTATTTATCCTCTCGATGGTAACTTTCCAAGGAAAACAATTTAGTTTGTAATTGCTCAAACAAGTTTATTATACCCTCTTCATCCCACCCCACCCCAACCAAACCCTAACTCAGGTTTTGTTGAGATTCTTCAATTCTCATAACAAGAAAATTATAAGCTCATTACCAAGGATGGGAGAGTAGTTAAGGCTGATAACTTGTTAAAAGTGTACTCCCAACAAAAAAAGTAAAAATAAGTGCTATATTTTGTTTAACTTGAATAACATACATACACATTCTTTACATTCAGAGTTCAAAGGTGGTTTCCCACTGAATTGGCATGAAAATGAGTTTTAATTGAGTTAAAATATATTATTTTCCTCAGAATTACAGTAAAAAATAACCTGATTGTCCATTATTCTTCTCTATTTCAAGCACCCACTTACGATTTCTCTGGATGATGCAAGGCCAAATTGGACGCCTGTCAAAGTCACTTGCTCCTGCGGGAACCGGGCGGATTCTTCCATCGTGCCAGTAAACAAAGTGACTGACTTCTTCAATCATTGGCTTTCCTTCCCTCTTCTTAGTCTATAGGTAAATAGCAAGCAAGAACTGGTATTCCTCGTCCTTCTAAGTTTGTAGGTGAAAAGAAAGCAACCAAACAACGAAGCCAATGGAACAGAAGAAGAAAATGAATATTGTGTGTGAGAAACAAGAGAGCTGGTAGTAATAAATACTTCATCATTGTGGCACTCCCTCATATACAGACACAGGGATAGAAGGCCCACCATTGCTTTTTAGTGGTTGCATGGAAGTTGACTTGCGTGTGACTGGAAGTGCATCATGTGCGGCTTTGCTCAAGTAAGGTAGGGAGGATGGTTTGAAAGCTTTAATTCAGTCAATCAATAAGAGGATACCAAATTTTCCACATGTCAATTGTCGAAGATAATACTTAAAATCATGTAAGTACCTTCACGCTTCAAAGTATATTTAAACCATCAAAAGAATATAATCTATATAGACTTTTTATGATGTCTGCTCTGTCGCCAACCCCTGGCACCAAATTTCGAGACTTACGTCAGCACAAATTAGGCCAATCAAAATTTAAATAAATATTTATTTTTTAAATGTATTAAATATTAAATTTTATAACATTGGAAAAATTTAGAATTTTTTTGAATTTTTTTTCCATTGTACAGTTAAAATAATAGAACTAACCTATCCATATATGTCACCATGCGGTAACATAATAAAAAAATGTATTGTCTTAAGGTGGAGTCTAACACTAAGTAACATCCCAAAAATTCATAAATAAATAAAAAAATTATTTACCCTTGCATTATGCTATGTAACATTATAAAATCTTCGGATAATAAATCCATTAGATGTTGTACTTTATGTTTTTCTATTGTGACAATGATTTACCAAAGGACTTTATATATATTGCAAGTCTCACGCAACTTATGTTTTGTTTTCATCAGCATGTCTCCTTTTATGACATTATGTTGAAACTGCCTTGTTGTTATGATGTCTTCTAAAACTCTGATGATTTCTACATTGTGGTATAATGTTTTGGTTCTTTCAGTCTTGGTGTGGGATATGAGCTAGAAGATAAATACTGCAAGTCTTACTTAGACCCTGTGGCTAACGCATAAACCTTTGTTATTCTTATGCAGGTGGGAGTGATTTTTGTTTGAGCTATCCTTCAAGAAAACAAGGTCCTACACCTAACATCGTAACGAAGGGGGGCCATAACATCAAAGTGCCCATTTGAAAACTCATAAAAAATCATGTTTTAAAACTATCCTACCAAAACTATGCTAAGTTTTGAAAGCAATAAATTGCAAGCTAAAAATATATGAAGAAGCAAAGGTTCAAAGTTTGATTAAACATGATGGGTTGGTTGACATTAAAAGTGTGTACGTGCTGTAATAAGGTTCCCTTATGCAAGCCATGTGGGAGCTTTAACCTTTCCTGCTAGGGGTCATTTAGTGTCGAACAAAACTTTACGGTTTGAATGCCCTTTCATAAAACATGTTGTTTGTCCTGGAGGTTTTTGCATTGGCTTGTTTCACTCTGCGACATTCTATTTTGGTTTCCATCTACGTAAGAACTATAGATTGATACTGGTTTTCATGGTGGGGAATTCGAGTTACTTGTGCTTTCGATAGTCCTTCTCCACATAGACTCAACCACTAGTGGCTTGGTTCTTCCTTGCAAGCTCGGAGGCACATGTAACAAAAAAAATGCTTTCTCTGCATTATAGATTTTAATTATTTAATATTGCCTGAACTCTGATCCTTTTTGTATGTGTAGGAGGGTTTTTGCAGCACTCCTCTATGATAGATAATCGGTTGGAAGTTGGCCGAGAGGGTTTTAAAGTTAGTAAGACTTGTGGCCCTTCCTTTCATGGCTTTGTGCTTAGCATTTGTTTCCCTGTGGCATATCTTGGGTATTACTTCTTTGTGCCTGTTCTTCTTGGTTGAAAGTGATAATTCTTCTTTGGTAATGCTACAAGGCATATAGAATAGGAAATATAAGGGTTTGACTTAGTATTCATGGAGTCATAGCGACTATGGCACTTTTCTCAAATTTGTTTATAATGTATCTGTGCAGTTTTGCTACCGTCGCTTAACTTGTAAGGGTTTAATATTTGTATGGACCTATGAGGGCCTTACTCTTTATCAACAAACCTTAGTAGTACTGTGGCTTCGTGATGTTGTTCATATGACTATTTGATTTTGGTTATTAGCTATGTGTAAGGTTCAGTTACAATACTTGTCGATACAATGTGAAATCACAGTTGCAAACGAATGATTTTGTGGTTCAATGTTTTATAAACTTAATGCAGGCATAATGCCTTATGAATGTAATGTACAGGTTCTTGAGGTTCTTACCCTATTACACATGTTTTGGAAAAAAAAACATGGAGTCGTTGTTGATATAAAATTATTGTTTATCATAATGGGTAAAGGTGCTTGCAGTCTTATCTTAATTTCGTTTTCAGTACTGTTTTTTTTCTAGCAATGGTTAACGGGGCATAAAACCCATGTATAAATTTTATTAAAAGATTAATCTCTAAGGTTGTTGCATCTTTTCTTTTGTGAATGAAGCCATCATAGATAGATAATACCAACATGGGTAGCAACCTGTAATCAGTAGTGTAGCATGTCGATAAACTCGACTTAGTATTAATAAATAATAGTTAAGAGACTGGACAATGATGCCCTTATAAAGAAATACTGTGAAAACTAGCTCAATTATTACTTTTAACTTGAAGCTTTGATTATCCTAAATATTTATAGGGTTTGATTTATCAGGCTAGAACTTGGCCCAAGAAAATATTGTAAATGCAAAATACTAAGCTGGAAATTGGATATGAACATTGGATTTACTTAGAAGTTATAGTTTAAATTTATTATGTTTATTTCTGTATAATCTTATTTTCTGTTACTGGTTCAAACCCTAATTAGTTTACAGAGCTGTCGAAGAGTTCTGTTCTTGATACGATTTATTAGTCTTATATATATATATATATATATATATATATATATATATATATATATATATATATATANATAGATATTTATTTGATTCTAAACCTAGACTAACAGAAATAATACCACTAATACTAACATTATGGTAAATTGAAATGACCAAATGGTAGAAATACCTTTATAATTATACAAAGAGAAACGGAAATATCATTAAGCTAAGAAGTACTTCACAAAATAATTAGATCAATAAATTTAAACTTGAACTTTAAATAAAAAGGACTGTAGCTTTCCCTACTATTACAATAGTCTCCAAACAATTTTCAGATATAGGAATCATAACATATTCAATAATCCTACTTACAGCTACTGCACATATTTTCAAATAAAAGTACATATCAAATAACAATTGAACCTGGATAATATGAAGAAGGTGACAAACACCGAAGGAAGACCGTTCCACCCAACCGTCTCTTGAAGCAGCCAAATTATTTGCTTAGGACCCCCAAGCCTGTTCACTAAACCACTAGGACAAAGATCATTGGATAATAGCCCACACAACAACTTGCTGTAACTTAGAACTCAGTAACAGACTTAACTCAACAATTCCACTTTATCTATTCCCTCATCAAATTCCTTGTGTGCTTGAATTTTTCAGTTTTGCAGCAATCACAAGGTACATTCTCTTGAAACAGAATGAGTAGTGAGCCTCCTGCTCAAATTGATGGTATTTACAAGATTTCCTAGGTATTTGTGAGGACCCTGCAACAAACAAGTAATCAAAATACACGATATAGCAGCAGACTCAAAATCATTTTTATATTAATCGCAAGCCACTTCGAGGGGGCAACCTCCTTTGAGCAAGCTCAATACACAATAACTTCACGGTGCCTTCCTTGGCCTCAACACACACTTATATACTAAAAATAGGTGCCAATACTATGGGTTAAAACCATGGTCCAATATAAACTATGGATCAACAAATACTACAGGCGGCTTACAAAGCATATGCGCCCAACAACAATAACACAAACTATGGATCAACAATTACTATGGGATGACTTACACAGCATATGCGTCCAACAACAATATACTAACACGGTAAAGAGAAGGATTGACATGGGTTCCTAACATCCCCTCCCCCTTAGAAAAAGCTTTGTCCTCAAAGCTTTAGATGTGGAAATTGTCGCTGAATCTGAAGGAGTGGTTCCCATGTAGCATCCTCGGGCTGCATTTTGTGCCATTGAATTAAGACCTCTGTGATAGAGCGAGAGCGAAGCTAACGAGTGCGCTTATTGAGGATAGCCTCTGGCTCCAAAAAGATGGATCCTTCATTATCCAGTTCTGGTAAAATAGTCTGGCCTTTGATGTTGGTGCCAAGAACTTTCTTCAGACAAGAGACATGAAATACTGGATGAATGCGGGAAGAAGGCATAAGTTCCAATTTATAAGCAACAAACCCAATATTCTGAATAATCCTATATGGCCCATAGAACTTTGGAAGGAGCTTATGACGCCCTTTGAGTTTTAGTGAGGATTTCTTGTAATGCTGGAGACGAAGAAAAACCATATCACCATCTTCAAAAGTGCGCTCAGAATGGTGCTAATCAGCTTGTTGCTTCATGCGATATCTTTCCATGTGAAGGTTTTCACGCAAAATGCGAAGAACCTCATCGCGGTTTTGAAGGATTGCGTCAACTGCCTGAACTGGAGAGCTGCTGGGGATGTAAGGAAGAAGAACTGGCGGTGCCTGACCATAAACTGCTTCATATGGAGTCATTTTAGAGGCAGTGTGGTAAGAGGTATTGTACCACCATTCAGCGAGAGGGAGCCACTTTTCCCACTGATGTTGTTGCTCAGAGGAGAAGCAACGAAGATAAGTTTCCAAGCATTTATTGATAATTTCAGTCTGACCATCCATTTGGGGGTGATAACCTGAACTCATCTTCAGTTTGGTGCCAGTGTGGTGAAAGAGTTCTATCCAAAAATGACTGGTGAAAGTCGCATCACGATCCGAGACAATGGAAGAAGGAATTCCATGAAGACGAAAGATCTGGTCCAGGAAAATTTGAGCAACGGAAGAGGCTGTATAGGGATGGCTGAGAACACAAAAATGACTATACTTGGAGAGGCAATCAACCACAACCAAAATCACAGTCTTCCCTCCAGATTTAGGGATCCCTTCAATGAAATCCATAGAAATATCTGTCCATATCTGGGTAGGTATGGGAAAGGGCTCGAGCAAGCTCAGAAGGGGTGTTGTTTCACCCTTATTGCGCTGGTAGGTATCACATTCAGCCACCATCTGTTGAATTGTCCTTTTCATTCCCTGCCAAAATAAGTTGTGCCGTGCCCGTTCATACATTTTGAGAAAACCAGAGTTCCCAGCTAACGGAGAAGCATGGAGTTCATAGAAGATAGCATGTTGAAGAGCTGTGTTCTGGGGAAGCACCAGACGACCCTTGTATCTCAGTGAAGCACCATCCCAAGAGTAATGTGGAACAGCAGAAGGGTTGTTGTCCAAGCATTGGATGATGTGATATAATGAAGAGTCAGTGACATAACCCTGTTGAACCGATTGCAACCAATTTGGAACATGCATAGAAATAGCGGAAAGAGAACCTTGGTCATCAAATGTGTGAGAAAGTGCATCCGCCACAATATTGTCCTTACCCTTCTTATAAGTGATCTCATAGTCATAACCCATGAGTTTGCTAACCCATTTCTGTTGTGCTGGGGAGGATACATGCTATTCTAGGAAATATTTTAGACTCTGGTGATCAGTCTTGATGCAGAAATGATTCCCTAAGAGGTAGGGTCGCCACTTTTGTAATGCATGCAAAATAGCCATCATTTCCTTCTCATATGTAGAGGCAGCTAAATTCTTATTGGAAAGGGCTCTGCTGGTGAACGCAATGGGGTGTTCATCTTGAAGGAGAACAGCACCAAGTCCATTGCTGCAAGCATCACTCTCAATAGTGAAGGGCTTGGAAAAATCGGGCATAGCTAGAACAGGTGTAGTACACATAGCTTGTTTCAGCTTGTCAAATGCGCACTCAGTAACATGTGTCCATGTAAAAGCATCCTTTTCAACAGAGCAGTTAATGGAGCTGCAATCTTCCCATAATCCTTGAAAAACTTGCGGTAGTAGCCAGTCAACCCCAAAAAACCACGAAGGCTCTTGAGTGTCTTAGGAGGCGGCCAATTGTTCATGGCAGCGATTTTGGCAGGATCCACATGAACCCCTTGTGCTGAGATAATGTGCCTGAGATACTCAACTTCCTTTTGGCCAAAAACACATTTAGAATTTTTGGCATGGAGATGATGATCAGAGAAAAGTTGCATTACAAGAGCCAGATGCTGGAGATGTTTAGCCCATGTTTTACTGTAGATGAGGATATCATCAAAAAATACCAGAATGAATTTCCGCAAATAGGGTCAGAATATTTTATTCATTAAGGCCTGGAATGTGGAAAGAGCATTAGTGAGACCAAAGGGCATGACCAAAAACTCATAGTGGCCATCATGTGTGTGGAAAGTTGTTTTAGGGATATCATCCTCATGAACCCGAATTTGATGATACCCAGAGCGAAGATCCAACTTGGAGAAAAATTGAGCACCATGAAGCTCATCAAGAAGCTCATCAACAACAGGAGTTGGAAACTTATCCTTGATGGTGAGGTGATTAAGTGCTCGGAAGTCAATGTAGAGGCGCCATGACCCATCTATTTTGCGGACAAGAAGAACTGGTGAAGAAAAGGAACTTGTGCTTGGGAGAATAATACCTTGCTTCAGTAAGTCCCTAACGAGGAGTTCAATCTCTGTTTTTTGGTGAAATGGGTAGCGATAGGGCCTGATGTTGGAAGGAATGCTGCCAGGAAGGAGTTGAATACGATGGTCCTCTGGTCGTGAAGGTGGAAGTTCCACTGGTTTAGCAAAAACACCTGTATATCGATCCAGAATTTGTTGGAGATCCAAAGGAGTAGTGGGGGCCGCTGATGGTTGCATTTGAATGGAATGGAGCTGAGCGATGACACCATGGGAACTCTTCTTAAGGTGTTTTTCCATGCAATGTGAATTGTTGATGCTGAGAGACCCTGGTTGTAATCCTTTCAATGTGTGTTTGTGTCCATCGGGGGAGAACTGCATCCAAAGTTCAGCACAATCCCAAAATATGGGGCCAAGTGTGCGCAACCATTGAGTGACCAAAACCACATCACATCTGCCTAAGGTCAAGGAAAACATGTTAGAGCAGAGGTTATAATCTCCCATAGAGATACACACATTATGACACTTCCCTTTGCAAGGTAAGGTGCCCCCATTGGAAACCATGAATTCAAAGTTGGAGCAAGGATGGATAAAACAATCAGCTTGTTTGGCGATCCAAGGGTCAATGAAATTATGAGTGCTTCCAGAATCAATGAGTATTGTAAGAGGAAGCTTCTTGAAGTAACCGTGTACCCGCATTGTTTGGGCGGCAGTGACTCTAGTTAAAGCATGGAGGGATATCTCGGGTTGGTCATCCTGAGATGGAGGGTCAGTAGGCGGCTCCTGAGTGTCAAACGGAGCATCCATTCTATCGGAAGCTTCTTCACCAATTTCAGAGGCAGGTGGAGAATCCACATCCAAGAGATAGAGCTTTTGTTGAACACATCGATGTCCTCGACTGAATTTCTCATCGCAATTATAACAAAGCCCTTTTTCTCTGCGTGCCTGCAAATCTGTTTCAGACAAATGCTTGATTGGAGGTGAGCGAGGAGCTTGCAGAATGGGAGGTCATTGAGAACCCATATTTCGGAAGGGAACAAAAGAGGATTTGGAGTGTTGTTGGGCTACCATCTTGTCTTCTACCAACTTAGCCAACCCCAGGGCTTCCATCATTGTGTTGGGGCTGAACATTTTGATCTCAGAGCGAATTGCATCCTTTAGACCACTGATAAAACAACTCCGGTAGAAGTCATCACGTAATCCTTCAGTGTGATTAGCTAGGTTCTTAAATTCAGTTCGATACTCTTTCACAGTGCCAATTTGGCGAAGTTTCGTGAGAGCTCCTGTGAAGTCATCAAAAGCACTAGGACCAAATCGTTGCAAAAGGAGCTGGCAAAAATCAGGCCTTTTTGGCTCTTCATGAGCCTTGATGTACCAATGATACCATTGAAGAGCTTCCTGTTCCAAATGAAAGGAGGCAAGTGGAACTTGGTGGACATCAAAAGTATTATGAAGACTGAAATACTATTCTACACGATAGATCCATCCAGTCGGATCAGTACCATTGAAGCGAGGAAAATCTAGCTTCGGACCGCGAAAATTGCTGGAAGAAGAGAACCCATTGTTTGATGAAGACTCGGACTGTCATCTGGTGTTCATAGCTGAATGCTCAAGATGGAGACCGAGAAATTTTTCATCCAGTTCCTGGAGTTTGGCTTGGATGGCTGCAAGTGCTTCCTCCATGGTTTTTGCTCCTATGCGGGTGACAACCATAACCAGGAGTTTTTTTTTTTGGGGGGGGGGTGTGAGTGGGTAGAAAAAAAAAACAGAAACTGTTTCAGTATATGAAAATCTGGATTTGGGAAAAAATCGAAAGGGTAATTTGGGTTTGAGTAAGTTTTGGACACTGTCGAAAGGACAGGGAAGCAAAAAATGGGGATTTTAGGAGCGGGGTGAAAGAACGAGAAAATTTGGTAGAGAGGGACAAAGAAGAAGAATGAGGAAAGGAATACGGTGGCAAAATTTGAAGGCGTTTGGGTGAAAATCAAAGGAGTTATCGCAAACCCTAAAAATAGACAAATGTGAGATTTCGGGTTTTGGGAAGTCAAATTTGGGATAGGGTCTTCAGGAATGAAATATGCAGAATGGAATTGCAGAGGTTTCAATGAAGTTTCAGGGAAAATAGAGTTGAAACCAAGGAGATATGGCCATAAAACAGAATTTTATACTTTTTTTTTTATCAGGAAGGGAGCTGCAACGGCGCAAAAGTGATCGAAAATAGTGGAATCTACAATGGTGCGGAAGTGATCGGCAACAAATGGATCTGCAATGGCGTGGAACTGACCAGCAACAGTTTTGGATAGAGGAAATCTGCAATTGTGCAACTGAAAATAGATATGGACCCCATGTATGTGCGGCTTCCTATCGGTTCAAGGGATTCACTCGGCCACTAATGCTGTCTGACGGCTTGCGTATTGGGGCAGTACCCCTCACTCCACGACTCAGGTTAAACTGATAACCTCTTGGCCACAAACGATAGCTCTTGGTTTACCTCACGGGTGGGAACTAGTCAATCAGGTAGGGGTCGTTGCCCTTTTCGCTGGCAGGTCCTCTCAATGGGCTAGCTACTTCGGGGTTCCTGTGGTACTCCTCACAATGAGTTTTAGGGATTATGCCCAAGTACTTCCCACAGTTAAGCGGATAGGGATTATTCCCAGATCCGAACCTGCAACAGAAGCGAAAAAAAATTTGGGCAGAAATTTCACCCAACGAGCCCAAGAAAGCACTCTGATACCAGATGTGAGGACCCTACAGCAAACAAGTAATCAAAATACACGATATAGTAGCAGAACTCAAAATCACTTTTATATTAATCGCAGGCCACTTCGAGGGGGCAACCTCCTTTGAGCAAGCTCAATACAAAATATCTTCACGGTGCCTTCCTTGGCCTCAACACACACTTATATACTAAAAATAGGCGCCAATACTATGGGTCAAAACCATGGGCCAATATAAACTATGGATCAACAAATACTACAGGCGGCTTACAAAGCATATGCGCCCAACAACATTAACACAAACTATGGATCAACAATTACTATGGGATGACTTACAAAGCATATGCGTCCAACAACAATATACTAACACGGTAAAGAGAAGGATTGGCATGGGTTCCTAATAGTATTTGGGTCGTTTTTGGAATTAAATGAGCCACCAGCTTAGTTCCCCATCTTAGGGAACATGACCACATTTTTAGGGATTATGCTTCCTGCAACAACTAGAAAGTGAAATGCTAGTGCTGCCACTTGTCAACCATCCTCCTACAACTGCTCATTCCTCCTAGTGGTTCAGTGAACACTCATTTAACAGTCTCCCTTGGATAGGTGTCTCTTCTATTTAATTATTAAAATAAATAATTCTTCAATTACAGTCATCCTTGACCAACTTGGTCATAAAACTTTACAATAAATTTAACATAACTTTTTTCTGAAATAATTAATAAATATTTATTTTTCTGTTCTGGTTATGTTACAAACACCCCCCCCTTATGCTCAACATCGTCGATGATGTTTCTTAAGTTATTCCGAGTCTTCCTGGAACAGATCAGGATATGCCACCTGCATATCGTTCTCCTATTCCCAGGTTGCTTCATTTGGACTGAGGTGTTTACATTGCACCTTTACATGTCCAATGGTGCGATTCTGGAGAAAAATTTCCCTCTTGTCAAGAATACAATCCGGTTCTACCAAAAAATCTCCTTTTGGTTCTACTTGAATCACATTCCAGTCAATCACATGAGTAGCATCATGTACATACTTTTTCAAAATAGAAATATGAAAGACATTATGTATTTTAAGATTAGGTGGAAAAGATAAATGATATGCCACTAGCCCCACTCTTTCCAATATTTCAAACGGTTCGCAATACCTGGGTGCTAATTTGGCATATCTCCCTAGTTTAAAGGAGCTCTTTTTGGGTTTTTTCTTAACAAATATATGCTCACCTACTTGGAATTCCTTCAGAGTTCTTTTAAGGTTGTCATGACTCTTTTTTCTGTCTTGAGCAGTTTTCAAATTGTTTTGTACCTGCTTCACTGATAGTTCTAGTTCTTTTAATAAGTCAAGTCCTAACATCAATCTGTCTACTGGATTACTCCATGTAATAGGAGTTTTACATTTCCTACCATATAATATTTCAAAAGGACTAAGCTATGCTTAAGCTTGATAATGGTTATTATATGCAAATTCTACGAAGTGCAAATAATCTTCCCACTTCTTGGGATAGTCTCTAACATACATTCGTAACATATCTTCCAGTGCTTGATTGACTCTTTCTGTTTGTCCATCCCTCTGCGGATGATAAGTAGTACTGAAATTCAATTTAGTATCTAGTCCTTTAAATAAATATTTCCAAAAATTACCAGTAAATTTAGGATCTCTGTCGAAAATTATTACCTTTGGAATTCCATGCAAACAAAAGATTTATTTCATAAATATGTCAACAACGTTAGCATCTTTATGTGTTGTTTTAATAGGTATAAAGTGTGCTGCCTTACTAAGTTTATCCACAACTTCCATTATTGAATCATTTTGTTTCTGGTTTTTAGGTAAGCCAGTTATAAAATCAAGACTGATGACTTCCCCTTTCCAATTTGGAATTGGTAATGGTTGTAAAAGACCTCCTGGGTGTTGATGTTCAGCTTTAACTTGCTGACATTCTATACACCTAGCTAAAAATTCAGCAACTTCGTTTTTCATATTAGGCCAAAAATACTATTTTCTCAACATTGTTATCATCTTTTGATACCTCGGATGTCCAGGATAAGGAATTTTGTGTACTTCATTCAAAATCAACAGTTTAACTTCTGGTATGTTAGGCACATAAAGTATGTTTTTATACAACATTAGACCTTTTTCATTTAACTTGTAATCTGTATTTAAATTTTCAGATATATTCTGAGTTACTTTTCTCTTAAACTCTGGTATTCTGTGTCCGGTTTTATTCACTTTTATAACTGCTAATGAAAGCTACAAAACTTGTTACTGCATTTTTTCTTAAGGCATCAACCACCTTATTTTATTTCCCTTTAATGTGTTTGATTTCAAAATCATACTCACTAAGGAAAGCTAACCATCTAGCTTTCCTTGCGTTTAGATTATGTTGATCAAATAGATATTTTAAGCTTATGTTATCAGACATTAGAAAAAACCTATTTCATATTAGATGATGAAACCACATCTTTAAAGAATGGATTATGGCATCTAGCTCTAAGTCATAAGTTGCGTAGTTATTTTCATTGTTTCTAACTTCCTCGATTCATATGCAATTACATGACCTTCTTGTGTCAGTACCCCACCAAAACCTCTGTTGCATGCATCAGTACATAGAACGAAATCTTTGTCTAGATCTACTATTTCTAGAATGGGTGCAGTGCTTAGTAATTCTTTTAATTTATTTTTCTTCACATTTTTTATCCCTTAAAATTTTCTTTCCCTTTTTCTGTAATGATGTTATAGGATTTGCAATTTTTGAAAATCCTTCAATAAATTTTCTGTAATAACCTGTTATTTCCATAAAGGATCATACATCAGTTACGTCCTTTGGAATAGGCCAATCAACAGTTGCTTTTATATTATCTGGGTCTACCAATATCCCTTCTTTGAATATTGCGTTCCCTATATATTGTATCTTATCTTTAAAACATTCACATTTACTGAACTTAACATATAGTTGACGTTCTCTTAAAACTTGTAGTATTATCTGCAAGTGTTCATCGTGCTTTTCTTTCATTTTAGAATAAATTAATATGTCATCTATAAAGAAGAATACAATTTTGTCTAAGTATTTACTTAGGACATTGTTCATTAAGTACATGAAAGTTGCCGGAGTGTTAGTTAGCCCAAAGAGCATAACCACAAACTCATAGTGCATGTATCTGGTTCTGAAAGCAATCTTAAAGATATCTTTGTCTTTAATTCTGACTTGATGATATCCAAATGTCAAGTCTATTTTTGAAAATACCGTTGCTTCACATATATGATCAAACAGATCATTGATGTGGGGCAGAGGATACCTATTTTTAATTGTCATTTTATTCAGTTGACGGTAGTATATACATAGATGCAATGTATCGTCTTTCTTCTTAACAAAAAGGACATGTGCTCACCAAGGGGATACACTTGGTCGTACATAGTTTTTGTCTATTAATTCTTGCAATTGTAATTTTAATTCATTAAGTTCTACAATGTTCATTCTATAAGGAGCTTTTGAATTTCGTACAACTCCTAGTACTAATTTCATTATTTATTATATGTACAACAAAACTTTACAACCTTTTATTAAAACGTTTTTCATCTGCAAGGATGAGATTTGTCTAACAAAGACCTTCTTAAGTATTCCTTTGATTGAAATCCTTTCTCCTATGTTATTTAAACAAGTAAACATTTTCTGAAAACAATTTAAAATCACTTGGTGTTTTTCCACCCAATCCATACCTATTAGGACATCATAATATCCTAATGGTAACACATTTAACTTGACTTGAGTTTCAAATTGACTCATAAAAAAATTATCATTTTCAACATAATTAACCACTTTCCTTTTAGTTCCCATAGCTAACTAGACCAGACAATATTTTTCAAAATTTTTCAAAGATAAATTGCATTTTTTCACTATGCTAGGTGACACATAAATTAAACTAGCACCTAGATCAATCAGGATGGAAACATGCTGGTTTTGTATCATACCTTTCACTTCCACCATGGAAGTCTGATGGTCCACATGTCGGTTCTCCAATGATGCATTTATTCTGGGCATTTCATTTTCCACATCTTCAACTGTTTCCTCTACCTGAATGGTATGCATGTTGGTGAAGCTCCCTTTTTTGTTCAGGTAGTACGTGAAATAATGTCCTTGACATTCCCATCACTTGACAGGTTCGTTATTTTCATTATGTTTAACAAATTTGTTAAGCATATCCTTTCCTTTTGGTGTTGTAGTATTTTGTTGTGGTTTATTTTTAAAATCTGCTCCTTGATAATTATTTCTGGAGAAATTTCGGTAGTTATTTCCAAAATTCTTATTTGACATAAATCCTTTTCTCTTCTGATCAAAATTACTAGTTCTTTTATTCTTCTAGTTATATAAGTCCTCTCTCTTTTTAGTATGTTCATAACAGAAATCAGCCTTTCTCATAGCCTCTTCGAGGGCTTTTGGGTTGTCGAACTCTATTCTATCCTTGAAACTAGTGGGAAGACAACTTAAAAATGTTTGTATTTTAGGATTTTCATCGATTATGTAAGGTACATATCTTAACAGACTTAGAAATTTACTACTTAACTCTTTTATTGACATTGAACCCAATTTTAGTTCATAGAATTTTTTATCTCTTTCTTCGTAGTATTGTTCAGATAAAAACTTCCTTTTAAAATATCTTTTAAAGACTCTCCAGGTTAAGTACTAATCTTTAATATTTTTTACTCATTTTATGTCTTAGCACAAGATGTTAGCTTTTCTAGTTAAATTGTATATAGCCATCCGAGATTTCAGTTTGTCAGAGTAATTATAAATTTGGAAATATTTCTTCATTCCTGATAGCGAAGTCTCAACTTCTTCACCTTTTTCTACTTCTCCGTTAAAAATGGGAGGCTTTATTTTTTCGAATTCCCTAGAGATTTCCTCATAAGTTTTATACTTTCTTTTTCTAGGTTTATGGTTGCTTTCACTACTTTCAATTGTATATTTATACCTTCCTTTATGGGACCTTATATTAACTCCTGAAGAAGATTCACTGTTAGGAAATTTTATTTTCTTACCTCTGCAGATATGATTCTGTTTCATAATTAGTTTCATAAGAATTTCATTTTTATTTTTCCTTGTTACGTATTTTTTCCATAAGAATCTGATTTAGCTCCAAAATTCTTTCATTATCGTGTTTCACAGTTTGTAGTTCGTCTTTTAACTCTCTCACTGTTTGTACTAACTCTGAAGGTGGATTATTTAGTTCTACATAGATGTTGTCCGGATTATTGTGGTGAGATCCATTCTCAGCAGATGTTTCGACACCTTCCATTTTCTTGCAAAACAAATTTTATATTTATGTACATAAATAAATGTAAAATATGATCAGTATATGTGTTTCTTTTTTGCATGCGAGTGAGCCAATCAGACCTAGTGTTTGGAAACTTGCTCTGATACCACTTGTAACATTCCAAAAATTCATAATTTATTTTATTTTATTTACCCATACATTATGCTATGTAACTTAATAAAATCTTCGGATGATAAATCCATTAAAATATTCGGATGATAAATCCATTAGATGTTGTACTTTATATTTTTCTATTGTGACAACAATTTACTAGAGGACTTTAGCTATACTGAAAGTCCCACGCGACTTATGTTTTGTTTTCATCAACATATCTACTTTTATGACACTATGTCGAAACTCTCTTGTTGTTATAATGTCTTCTAAAACTATGATGATTTCTACGTTGTGGTATAATGTTTTGGTTCTTTCAGTCTTGGTCCTATTGGCAGGTAGCAATAGCCTCTTCATTTCTCAATAAGATGAAGAGAGATCAGCTCTTCATATGATTCATCAATTCAAAATTATGAAAGAGCACCTTCAGAATCTTTGATTCTGAAGGTACTCTTAATCAAAGGAGAATGATATGATGTTTCAGAAGTTGGTGAAAACATGCTCATAAATTTGGCATTTAACAACTGTCAGTTAGTTTCATAAATTTTCATGAATTTATTTAATCATTAAGGTAAATTTATGTGACTTAAGAAATTTGAAATAGTATGCCAAGAGAAAATCAATAAAATACATAATCATATCCGAATCCCTCTGATTAGTTTGTTTAAAACCTAGATAAGGGTAAGGTATTAATAATCCTAAGCTCATAGAACTTATCGTGACTTTTAAAGTTTATATTCCATATAATAACTTACTATGATTTTTGTAAATATTATAATTAATGAAGAAAGTAATTTTTATATAGGGATGTTTTACATAGGATAGTTTCATCACTTAATATCCTATCAATCTAATGTTGGATATTCCTTGATAGGATGTTTGAAAGGTTTAAAACTAAGTCTTTGTATATACGTAGCATAGATATAAAATCAAGCCATGCTAACATTAGAGTATGCGATTTCATCACCTTGTATGCCACCACTTGTCACGATTAAACTGGAGATGACTGTTAAGATTGACTGAGTTTACAAGGATCCATTTGTCAAGTTAATAAATGATTATCACTTGGATCAATGAGTTGGCATGAGAACATGGCTTGTACCTCTTGATAAATCGACAGCTGTAAAAATATGAATGCATCGTATTAACAGGGTCAAATGCTGATAGTCATTTCCAATTAACGTCAATGTACTAGTTCATTATGATTGCTATTTGTAATCAATATTTGAAATTATGATTTATCAATCACAATATCTCTGGTTCGCCAATTTGGTGGTTATCACTACTAGTCTTGGTTAAACATAGATAAACCTGCATGAATCATAATATAACGTGAAGTTGCAGCATTCAACACTGCTAAGATTCAGCTAAAATGGCCAATTCTAGAGATATCATATCCGTCAGATCCGAAGAATGCGAAGACTTCCCATCATGTCATATGTGTGGGTACCTATTCCCTCTATGTTCACCTCTCCATTCATTTCAGTTCGAAGCCAGGAGAGCGTAGAAGAAACCATGGCTCTTTTGAACCGTTATGAAATCTCTGGTTTTGAACTTATAGAAGCTGACCAGGAGGTTGCTATGCGATTTGAGAAAATTGGGTGGGGGCATTTCTTTAGAAGTTTCGATGGCCACCATGCAGAGATTACTAAACTGTTCGCCATGAATTTTAATGGTGATAGTGTGCAAATTGGGGGTTTTGAGTTTATTATCAATGAAGACAAGATCGCAGAAGCCACTAAGCTTTCGCAGGTTGGAGAACGCTGGTTTAAGGGTAGCATGGTTAATAAGAAGAAATGTTTGGCTCTGTTGCTGCCCTTGCCAGATGATACTAAGCTGAAGATAGGCATCCCTGTTAAATTTCTGAAGCCCGAATGGAGAGTTTATTACGAAATACTGGTAAGGTACATGTCCTGTGATGAACGTTACTCCCATTTGCACTTATACCATTTACGATTGCTATTAGCATTACGGGGTTGAAAGATTAATTTGCCTTTTTATTTATGGCAAAGTTTAAAGAAAATGCCACAGGCTGTTAGAAGTTTTAGTAACCCCGATAGGATTATTTTCCACCATGGGTTAATCAAAATTATATTGCAACATCAACTATCTGTAATTGGCAAGTCATGGGATAGTTTTCTAACCGACTGTCAGTTGGGGCCAACGCAGCACTGGCCGAATCCCTCCCCACGAATTCATAAGAAACGAAAAGCCATAAAATTTGAGGTCAATAATACTTCTGAAACTGTATCAGAGGTAAAAGGGTTTGGGGAAGTCAGTATACCCATAAACGATGGGATTAGTAAGAATGATGACAGGGATTCAGTCCCTTGCGACTCTAAAGCAGTCTTGAATCAACCCTTATCTCATAAAAGTCATAGCACCCCTGCATAAATAGAAGAAGGATTAACCAAAAGTAAAACTGATAATGTTATTGAATGTAAAAATCTATCTGAAACAAATAAACTTGATGAATATAACAGAGAATCTATGCATAGATTAGATCATCTTGCTCAGATTTGATGTGATAAGGAAGGGCTTGGTTTTGAAAATCTATCATTTTTAAGAAGGGTTACGAGGAGCATGCACAGTATCCATACGATTTCGGGTCATATGGTTAATCAACAGGATTCTAAGCTTGCAGTCGTCAATATTGAAGATGACCTCCCGTCATCTATCCCTGATACAATTAATGTAAATAATCCTACTTTCGTACAGGGTAATGATGCAAAATCAGACAAGGCTGAGGTTACTCAACCAGGTATAGACATAGGTATTGCAAGCCCTGAACCATCGTCTAGTCAGTATATTGACATCCCTATTTCTCCTCAGGTGACCAATGAAGATGAGACTCTGCAGCATGTATTAGGTAATGCATACCAGGATAAATTACGGAGTTAAAGGGTAAACTCAAGCATTGCCTATCCAGTACAGTGTTGTTAGAAGAGGAAAATAAAACATTTAGAGAAGAATTGCTGGATTGGATCCGCAGATGGAAATAATTAAGTGCTAAAAAGAATCAATATAAAAAATCGAAGAAGTCAATAATAAGTACAAACCAGCACCTACTTGAAAGAATTGAAAAAAAAAACGTAAAGATTGTCATGTTAAAGGCTAATTTGACTGAAGCACGAAGAGTTATCTCTCTTCAAAGTAAAACATGAAGGTTATTCTCATTTTCCTGGATCGTATTGTTGTTTAACAGGTAATGACGTATTGTGTAATACATGCTTGTAAAATCACAGATTTTACAGGCATGCATTTAAATCTCAGTTTATTCTGTTTTCTTTATTTGTAAACGGCCTTAATGTAGCTTTAATGAGATACTTCATTGGTTGAATGCAGGTGGTTTTGTCATCATTCCTCTACAGAATCTCAGGACGTGGTTAATACGTTGGCATGGAGATGTGGCTGTTTGTTACGAGCTGGAGTTTCATCAATGGACAAGAATCTTCTAAAGTACCTCGACACAAGCTAGTCATTTTCTGTTTATAGTGATATGTATGATATAAGATATTAGATGCTCTTTTTAGTTAGATGAACCCTATAATTTTGCATGCAACATTAATAGGGAAAACTGAATCGTAGTGTTATATAAGGTAGAGATTTTGATAAACAAAGGATGGAGTGTTTGAAGAAAACGTACTGGAATTATATTTTGTTGCTGGTGTTTTGTTTATCTCTGAAGTTGAACATTTGGATGTGAATACTACTGGACGTCCACAGACTGATACCATTTCTGGTATTTTTGTTTTGGATATATTATATATATTTCAGGCTTATCTTGTTTCTTAATATTAACACAGTGTGCTTTGATACGCTGATGTTTAATTATATCTTTCACTTTATCAGCTCAAGATAGTATTTTGAATGAACATCTCATTATGATTATGTTTATTAGTATTTTTACTGTAAACTTAAGCTGTAATGATATACTTTTTTGTCTGTTTAAAATTTCATTTTGTATGTTGACAGTGATTTTTAATAGCCATTATCTTAAAATCAAAAGCTATCTTGATAATTAATTATTAATCAATTTCAGAAAGTTAAAATTAACTGTTTATTTGCAGTTATTTTTCAGTTCTGTTAACAGAGTGACTTATTATTCATGATTTAAATGTGTCTATTTGAATTATGCTTTAGTCTTTCTGTTCATCTTTTACTGATTAATAGTTAATATAATCTTTAAATATGCTCTCAACTGAGATAGGACATATAGAATAGTTTAGATTAAATTTTATTTTTGAAGTAGTTGAATTAACAATTGTTAAATCGATTTTCATACTTTGTATAAGTTTTATACTCTTAAAACTTCCCAAAATCAAAGTCTCTCCTTAAGAAAGCAACCATATGACAGTTTAGATAGTTTAATTTAATCATTTAGGTAAAAATAACATTAGAATAGGTTAGATTTTGTTGGTTTTAAGTTCTCCTTAAGAGAAAAACTAGCTGGTAGCAGGACCACAACCTGCAAGGTTTTGTTAATTCAAACACACCAGACACTGCTTTAAGCTGGTTGTGTGGACAAAACCTCCTTATTGGCCTAGATTCAGAAAATCGGGCCAACAGGTCCTAGCTATGAGCTAGAAGGAGATATACTGCAAGTCTTACTTAGCCATTGTGAGAGTGATTTTTGTTTGAGCTATCCTGCAAGAAAAAAAGGTCCTACACCTAACATCCTAAGGAATGGGGGCCATAACATCAAAGTGCCCATTTGCAAACTCATAAAAAAAACATGTTTTAAAATTATCCTACCAAAACTATGCTAAGTTTTGAAAGCAATAAATTGTAAGGAAAAAATATATGAAGATGCAAAGGTTCGAAGTTTGATTAAACACAATGGGTTGGTTGACATTAAAAGTGTGTATGTTGTAATAAGGTTCCCTTATGCAAGCCATGTGGGAGCTTTAACCTTTCCAACTAACGACCATTTAGAATAGGAAAAAACCGTAGGGTTTTATTGCCCTTTCGTAAAACATGTTTGTCATGGAGGTTTTCGTCTTGGTTTGTTTCGCTCTGTGGTGTTCTGTTTTGGTTTCCATCTGCGCAAGAATTACATATTGATATCAATTTTCATGGGGGGGAAGTCTAGTTACTTGTGCTTTCGACAGTCCTTCTCCACATCTGCTCAGCCACAAGTGGCTTGGTTCTTCCTCACAAACTTAGAGGCATGGGTAACAAAAAGAATGCTTCCTCTGCATTCTAGATTTTAATTATTTAATATTGTCTGACCTTTGATACTTTCTTTTATGTGTAGGCAAGTTTTTGCATCACTACTCTATGCCAAGATAATCGGTCGGACGCTGGCCGAGAGGGTTTTTAAGTCGGTAAGATTTGTGGCCTTTCCTTTCATGGCTTTGTGTTTAGCATTTATTTCCCCATGGCATAGCCTAGGTATTACTTCTCTACGCTTGTTATTCCTAGTTGAAAGTGATAATTTTTCTTTGGTAATGCTACGAGGCATCTAGAATAGGAAGGGTTTGACTTAGTATTTGTGGAGTTATAGCGACTATGCCACTTTTCTCAAATTGGTTTATAATGTTTATGTGCAATTTTTCTACCGTCGCTTAACTTGTAAGGGTTTAAATATGTGTATGGACCTATGAGGGCCTTACTATTTATCAACAAATCTTAGCAGTAGTGTGGCTTCATGATGTTGTTCATACGACTATTTGATTTTGGTTATTAGCTATGTGTAAGGTTCACTTACAATACTTGTCGATACAATGTAAAATCTCAATTGTAAACAAATGATTTTTGGGTTCAATGTTTTATAAATTTAATGTGGTTGTAACGCCTTATGAATGCAATGTACAGGGTCCTGAGGTTCTTACCCTATTACACTTGTTTTGGAAAAAAAACCATGGAGTTGTTATTGATATAAAATCTATGTTTATCATAATGGGTAAAGGTGCTTGCAGTCTTATCTTAATTTCTTTTTCAGTGTTGTTTTCTTTCTGGAAATGGTTAACAGGCCATAAAACCCATGTATAAATTTTATTAAAAGATTAATCCCTAAGGCTGTTGCATCTTTTCTTATATGAATGAAGCCATCACAGATAGATAATATTAACATGACTTACAACCTGTAATCAGTGTTGTATCCTATTGATAAACTTGACTTGGTATTAATAATTAATCATTAAGAGACTAGGCTATGCTGCCCTTATAAAGAGTTACTGTGAAAACTAGCTCACTTATTACTTTTAATTTGAAGCTTTGATTATCCTAAATATTTCTAGGGTTTGAATTATGAGGCTAGAACTTGGCCCTAGAAAATATTGTAAATGCAAAATACTGATTTGGAAATTAGATTTGAACATTGGATTTACTTAGAAGTTCTAGTTTAAATTTATTATGTTTATTTCTGTATAATCCTAGTTACTGCTACTGGTTCAAACCCTTATTAGTTTAGAGAGCTATCAAAGAGTTTTGTTCTTAATACGATTTCTCTCTCTCTCTCTCTCTCTCTCTCTCTCTCTCTCTATATATATATATATATATATATATATATATATATATATCCTCATATTTAAATATCTATATTATAGTAGTCTCTGTATATGTTTGCTATAGGATTTTTACAAGTCTTTACTGAGATATAGATATTTATTTGATTCTAAACCTAGACTAACAGAAATAATACCACTAATACTAACATTATAGTAAATTGAAATGACCAAATGGTAGAAATACCTTAATAATTATACAAAGAGAAACGAAAATATCATTAAGCTAAGAAGTACTTCAGAGAATAATCAGATCAGTAAATTTAAACTTGAACTTTAAATAAAAAGGACTGTGGCTTTCCCTACTCTTAGAATCGTCTCCAAATAGATTTCATATATAGGAATCATAACATATTCATCATCCTACTTACAACTACTAGACATATTTTCAAATAAAAGTACATATCAAATAACACTTGAACCTGGATAATATGCAGAATGGGACAAACACCCAAGGGAGATTGTTCCACCCAACCGTGTCCTGAAGCAACCGGATTATTTGCTTAGGACCCCCGAGCATGTTTACTGAAGCAATAGGACGAAGATCACTGGATAATAGCCCACACAACAACTTGCTCTAACTTAGCACTCAGTAGTAGACTTAACTCAGTAATTCCACTTTAGCTATCCCCTCATCAAATTCCTTGTGTGCCTGACTTTTTCAGTTTTGCAGCAATCACAAGGTACATTATCTTGAAACAGAATGAGTAGTGAGCCTCCTGCTCAATTTAATGGCATTTATAAGATTGCCCAGGTCTTTGGGTCAGTTTTGGAATTAAACAAGCCACGAGCTCAGTTCTCCCTCTCAGGGAACATGACTTTATTTTTAGGGATTATGCTTCCGACAATAACTAGAAAGTGAAATGTTAGTGTTGCCACTTGTCAACCAACATTTTACACTTGTCCATTCCTCATAGTGGGTCAGTGAACACTCATTTAACAGTCTCCGTTGGATATGTGTCTTTTCTATTTAATTATTAAAATAAATAATTCTTCAATTACAATCATTCTTTATCAACTTGGTCATAAAACTTTACAATAAATTTAACATAATATTTTCTTGAAATAAATATTTATTTTTCACTTCTAAATATGTTACACATTTATTCCTCTAAATTCAATTCATATTGATATTACCATGAATAAAAGCGGGCCAAAATGAAAATGAAAAACAATTGACGGAGTATTTAATACAACTCAACGACATCTTAGATATTTTCAATAAATATATGACATAAGAAATGCACCTTCGATAGTTGACATGAAGAAATGCATATTATAATACGAAAATCATAGTTACCTATAATATGCGAAGAAACTAAAAGAAATTAAGCAAAAATCAAACTTACTTGGAAAATGCGAAGATAAATGTAGCACCCGAAGAAATGCATCTTAGATATTTAACAATAGGAAATACATATTAAAGAAAAGACAAAAAATTATGTTTACCTGGAAAATGCTAAGAAATTAATTAAAAATCAAACTTATCTGGAAAATGCGAAGAAATTAAGAAAAAAAACACTTACCTAGAAAATGCCTAGAAACAACTTAGGTAAGAAAAATGGGAGTGGCCAGGAGACTTAAAATAAGAGTCCAAATCATAATGAACTTCATGGTGTTGTTTGACTCGTGCCGAGACCCGTGATGATTAGGTTTGTTAAATGGAAAGCTACCCATCAATGGAGGCCATTAAGACAACTGTGAATAAATACTTAACGTTAAAAAATGTTAAGCAATTGCCTTTAGAATCTCCGAAGGCTAGTTACACCCCCACTGTTCTCTCATGGACTAAAAGATGATGTGAATAATCTTCAAGAGCTCTAGTCACTCTTGCGTTAGATAGCACAACACTTCTATTTCTCACCCTTTTTTCACAAAAGGTAACTAAAACCCATAGTTAGGTTTTAAGATGAAATTAAGGTTAAGGTAATTTAAAAAATATCACATAGTAGATAATTACTAAATTAGTATCAATTTCTTTCAACCTTAAACTTTAGTCAAATATTAAGATTAACATTTTGATTTGAGATTTTTATTAGACTACGATTTCACAATAATAATGAACATAAAATAATACCATATACTCTTGTAATTTTTTTAAGTTACTCCTAACATCTTACCTTTATCAATAAAAATTCCAAAACATAATAATAACAATATTATATATTTTAATAATATCATTCCATTATTAATTCAAACAAGTTATACATTCTAATCAAGAATAAATTTTAAGAAACAATAGCTCATATTAGAATACATCATATTTCCAAAAAAAAAAATACAATAAAAATCTCAAAATATACAATAGCAATATTAAATATTTTAATAATATCATTTCATTATTAATTCAAACAAGTTATACATTCTAATGAACAATAACTAAAAAAACATACATTATACTTAATAATAATTTTTCAACATAAACAAACAAAACAAATACATAACACTTAACCTTAAACTTATTTTCACCAATACAAAAACACATAATACTCAACTTTAAACCTTCTTCAAACTAACATGATAAAAATAATATGCATTTTCTTTTCTTCTACTAAAAATGATAGTCAACTTAAATCTATATTCACGTATTCAAAAGCATATTTAACACCTCCTTTAAACCAACATAATACAAACAAGTGGAATAAGCAACGCAGTTGCTTAGTACCTGCCACTTATGTAAGAAACAATGTAAAGTAAATTAGAATCAGACATCATTCATGGTCATTTACAACTCCATGAGTGATTTAGGCGTTAAGTATCCCTTCGTAGTCTTATGAGAAATTTTTGGTAGACATGAAACACCTAACACTAGACCCTACCATCCATGGGATACTTAACGCCTAAATCACTCAAGGAAAAAGTAATTTGATTATAAAAGGTTCAACATTCACTAACTTTTATTCTTGATTTCAAGAGTCAAATCAATCGACTCCACCAATAAAATGTCTACACTAAGTTAATAAAAATTAATAAAATGTCTCATACACTACTTTAATAATTTGTTATTAAAGGCTACATAAATTCATATTATATAAAATATCTAAATTAAAGATATTATTATTATTAAATTTTACACCTAAATTTAGATTTTTTAATAGTTATTAAGAATGTTATTTAGAAATATCAAAAACATATTTATTATTTTTGTCACAAATGTGTAAAAAATATTTTCTAGACTATTGAAAAATAAACTTGATTCTTTATATTATTAAAAGATTTAAGTTAATTTTAAATATCTACATAAAAAAATCATTAAAAATGTTATTTATACATATCCCAAAAAATATTTATTATTTTAGACACAAATCTGTAAAAACATATTTTCCCATCATTATAAAAAGAACTTAACTCTTTGTATTATTAAAAATTAAAATGAATTATAAAATATATACATCACTAACTTATTATAAAGGCAATTAAATTTATTTTTTAAAACATACTCATGAATTAGTAATGGGTTGGGTGGTTAAAAACAATGTATTTCTATATTTTCACCTATTTAAATGACATGGGTTACTTGAAACAACCTCATGTTATCCCTTGAAATGACACCCCTTGCCACCAGTAAGATGTGGAAAACGTTTAGTCACTTATCCCCAACTACTTCAGAAGCCGAAACCTCCCACGGGAGATCCCTATATAATCTTCGAAAAGCAAAAGGTGCGTAAAGGGGTTGTATGTTTTAACCATGTGCAAAGTATTTATAGAAACAAAAACATACTAGCAGGACCATTTGCATCATTATCATAACATTACAAGCATAAACATGTATTCTCTTTAGGGTAAGTAATGAGGAGTTAACCAAACATTTTCACTTGTTTTAAAGTATGCAACTCATTGTTTGTGTAACTTGTGTGTGTAGACTGCGTGGATAATGTAGGAGAAGGACAATAAACCACAATGTTAGGGTGAGGGGGAGTGGAGGTCTAGGGAGAAAGGAAGAGGAGGCTGCTACCGTAGTTAGGTTTGATTTTAGAAATCTTTTAGGGATTTTTAGGGAAGAAATTTAGTTTTATGATTTTTTTATAATTTTAGGGACTAATAAAATTTCACCCTAGGGTTTCTAGGGACAAATACGATAGGGTGAAATTGTAGGAGAGAGGGCCGAAATTTTAGGAGGGTAAAAAAATTGAAAAAAAATAATTTTTTGATTTTCTAGGGTTTTAACATAAAATTGGAGTCCTAATTTTAACTCTAATTATACCATGAAAATGAAAATTTTCACATGCAAATTCAAGAGAGACTAACCCTAGATTCTAGGTTTTGCAAAAGGGAATGTGTGAAAACAAAAGGAGACCCTACTGTAGCAAAAGCCCTACCCAACCTACGACTTCTATAGACGATAGATAAACTAGTGAGGAAGGGTTCCTAGGTCAAGAAAATAGCCTAGAAAAACTAAGGACAAACCCTAAGGCACCCTCACGAGGAGACACACATCATTTTTCCAAGGTGACAAGACTGAAAGGTAATGGCCTGTCCTAGGAACACGTGAAACACTAGGGATACAACTAAGACTTGAACATTCAAATACACCAACATTCAAACAAAAAGATGAGAAGCTTGACCTTTTACTGCTCGTGTTCATCCAACAAATCAAAACATCACAAAGTAGAGAACTTCACCAAAAAATTACCAGAAAAAATCTTGCTTTAATCCAGAAAAACCTCCTCAAGAGGAGCGCATCCATCAAAAGAGCCCTAGTAAGGGTAAACAATGCATACTGTATTATCCCATAAGTCATTTATTTCAAATGAAAGTGAGGCGAATATTAGTAGGGCTAATATATCATCTAATTTTTCATAAATTATTATTTCAATTGGTGACAAGATATATTGTTAAAGAGCTAGATTTTAAATTGATATTAGAAGAGTTAGCTTCATAAGTGTAAATCAATGGGTGATATAATGTTTTGTTAAAAAATTCCTTATAACATAGAAATTGAATAAGCTAGATTTTAAATTGATATTTTACTCAATGGGCGATATAATGTTTTTGTTAAAACGTGGGCGATATAATGTTTTTATTAAAACGTTCTTTATACATAGATATTGAATAAGCTATATTTTAAATTGATATTAAGTTAGTAAAATATATATAATAAGTTAGTTTGAGTAGTGTACATTAAATAATGATAGAGTATATTATTCA
>LPNX010441494.1:0-19405 GCA_001517045.1 Pseudotsuga menziesii
TTTTTTGACTTGGCTAGCTAAAATGTTAATGTTACTGAGTTTTAACTAATACATATAGTAAACTAAATGTTAATTTTTTGACCACTAAATAAGAATACAATTTTAATAAAAAGAATCACTTAATGCATATAATTAACTAATGGTTAACAATGAGTTTATGAGTTTGTTTATGCTTTTTCAAGCGAATTATATTGTCTAGATTGGTTTTATTCCTATTCCATGTGGGGCTTACAGCTTGGATACTGCACTTAATACTAAAATTTTAAAAGTAATTAACAACCAAATTATTTAGCCTTAAGATTAAGAATAATGAGTTGTTTGAAGCTCAATTTTTGACCTCTTCTTTGACCTGGCTAGCTAAAATGTTAATGTTACTGAGTTTTAACTAATGCATATAGTAAACTAAATGTTAATTTTTAGAGTTTGACCATTATTTGGTTTTGGCTCTGTTGAGGAATGGAAGGCTTTCAAGGAAGTTCTAGATATATTTTGTGAAGCTTCAGGTATGAGTATAAATATTAATAAATCTAGTTTCCTTCATAAGGACCTGGATGCGGACTTCCTTGAAAATTTAGTTGGCATTTTTCCCTACAGAATTGATTTGCTATCTAAAGGCTTTGTTTATCTTGGTTGCTATCTGAAGCCTTCTGCTTACTTAATAAGAGATTGGCTCTCGCTTGTTGCTAAATTTGAAAAAAGGATTTCCCATTGGACCAATCAAATGCTGTCTTTAGGAGGCCGACTTGTTCTCATTCTCTCAGTCCTCATGAGCATCCCTGTTTACTGGTTATCCCTCTTTCCTATTCCGGCCAGCATTCTTGACAGACTCAGGAAGCTTATCTTCTCATTCCTCTGGGGTTCCTCAACAAATAAATCTAATATTCATCTCATGAATTGGAAAGAGCTGGCCCGTTCAATTTCTTAGGGAGGTTGGGGGATCAAACACTTACCCAGTTTCAACCTTTCTTTAAGATTGAAAAGTTTCTGGATGGTGCTAAATAGTTCTGGCATCTGGAATAAGCTCATCTAAGTAAAATACTTGAAGAATAGACCTGTCCATATCTGGTTAAGAGAAAAAAGGTTTGCTATTCAAAATGTCTCTATTTTATGGATAGGGTTTGTTGAAACTTTGTCGTGGATGGGCAAAGGTCTGATCTGGAATGTTGGAAATGGATCTTCTGTTCGGATTGGGATTGATTCCATGGTAGGTTTTGGATCAAATTACATTCTGCTAGCTGGTTTACGGGAGTATTTAGAAGATGTTGGTATTGTTACATTAAATCAGGCAAGAAATCTTACCTTTTCAGCTTCTTCTTACTGGTTTTCAGCTGCTGATTTAGACCTTTGTAATGATTGGAAATTGCATTGGGAAAGCTATGTTTGGGGTTTGGAATATGGCAGAATAGTTTTATCAGAACAAGATGATTCTCCTTTCTGGTCTCATTCAAATTTTGTAGGCTCCTTATCTGCTGCTAAAGGATATGACAGCATCTCTTTCAATTGTTTTGAGACTCCAGACCGTTCGCTGGAATTCCTTTGGCATCAACGTATCCCCCTGGAAATTATCTGTTTTACATGGCTCGTCATTAAAGGGCGTATATTAACCTGGGATCAACTACAGAGAAAAGACTTTCAGGGGCCAAGCAAATGCATCCTTTGTGGAAATAATTCAGAAGATATACCCCATCTCTTTTTATCATGCCCTATCAGTTTGAGAACTTTCTCTTACTTTGCTGATAAATTTGGTGTTGTATTTCCCACCCAAGGCTCGGTCTACTCTCTCTTGATCCATTGGTTTAACTCCCCCTTTAGCAAGGATGCCTATAGATATTTGCCTTTTTTCATATTATGGATTATTTGGAACCTTGGAAACAAGTGTATCTTTGAAAACTGGAAACCTACTCTTCCAGCCTTATTCATCAGGGTTGAAGGCCTGTTAAGCACTTATCCTGCTCCCACTAAATCTTTGAATATCCGGAATGTTGGTTCCAAACCTGCTCTGACCTTTCCCTGTGGCTTTTTTGATGGGGCCTCTGCAGCAAATATATGCGGTTCAGGATGTGTTCTTTATCTGAATGATCGGCATTATTTCTGTTTTTCCATTGGTTGTGGTCTTGGTACAAATACAAGAGCTGAACTTTTGGCTACTTGGGCTGTTCTCAGAATAAGTCAGTTGGCTTAATCGATCATCGGCACTTGATGTTCCCACTCTGATGCACTGGGGAAAACATATAAGAAAATTGCTTCTTTTGGCTCCTCAGGTGATCTTCAAGCAAATTTTCCGAGAGCATAACTCCCTGGCAGATGGACTCTCAAAGAAGGCTTTAAATTTGGATTTGGGTCATGGTTCTTTCTCAGAATTTTTGGATGGCAAGGTCATCAATGAAGGACAATTTGTCCTATTTTAATGCTGAGTTTTTTAAGCCATCACTTGCCATCAATATTTATTGGTGCTTGCTTTAAGGGAGGGAAGCAATGAAGTTTGCAAAATGACTGCAACTCAAGTAGCGATCGAGCTCTATCCCTGGCGGGGAATCAAGAAAGGTATTTGTAAGCCGTGATTCCTGCATTGCATGCCTCGAGGAAGTGCAGTTGCAGTACTTTGTTGTTACCATGTTTTTAGTTTTTCATGCAATTTTATTTATATACTGATCATAATCCCAATTTTAAATTTTAATTTTATTTATTAGTGGGACTGTGAGAACACTTGAAGTACTGTTGTTAGCATGTTTTGTAGTGATTTTATTCTTATTGCATGCGGCGCTTACAGCTTGGATACTGCATTTAATACTAAAATTTTAAAAATAATTAACAACCAAATTATTTGGGCTTAAGATTAAGAATGAGTTGTTTGAAGCTCAATTTTGGACTTCTTTTTTGACTTGGCTAGCTAAAATGTTAATGTTACTGAGTTTTAACTAATACATATAGTTAACTAAATGTTAATTTTTTGACCACTAAATAAGAATACAGTTTTAATAAAAAGAATCACTTAATGCATATAATTAACTAATGGTTAACAATGAGTTTATGAGTTTGTTTATGCTGTTTCAAGCCAATTATATTGTCTAGATTGATTTTATTCCTATTCCATGTGGGGCTTTCCATGTGGGGCTTACAGCCTGGATACTGCACTTAATACTAAAATTTTAAAAGTAATTAACAACCAAATTATTTAGCCTTAAGATTAAGAATAATGAGTTGTTTGAAGCTCAATTTTTGACCTCTTCTTTGACCTGGCTAGCTAAAATGTTAATGTTACTGAGTTTTAACTAATGCATATAGTTAACTAAATGTTAATTTTTAGAGTTTGACCATTATTTGGTTTTGGCTCTGTTGAGGAATGGAAGGCTTTCAAGGAAATTCTAGATATATTTTGTGAAGCTTCTGGCATGAGTATAAATATTAACAAATCCAGTTTCCTTCATAATGACCTAGATGCGGATTTCCTTCAAAATTTAGCTGGCATTTTTCCCTACAGAATTGATTTGCTATCTAAAGGCTTTGTTTATCTTGGTTGCTATCTGAAGCCTTCTGGTCAGTTAATAAGAGATTGGCTCTGGCTTGTTGCTAAATTTGAAAAAAGGATTTCCCATTGGACCAATCAAATGTTGTCCTTAGGAGGCCAACTTGTTCTCATTCGCTCAGTCCTCATGAGTATCCCAGTTTACTGGTTATCCCTCTTTCCTATTTCGGCCAGCATTCTTGACAGACTTAGGAAGCTTATCTTCTCATTCCTCTTGGGTTCCTCAACAAATAAATCTAAATTTCATCTCATGAATTGGAAAGAGCTGCCCCATCCGATTTCTCAGGGAGGTTGGGGGATCAAACACTTACCCAGTTTCAGCCTTTCTTTAAGATTGAAAAGTTTTTGGATGGTGCTAAATAGTTCTGGCATCTGGAATAAGCTCATGTCAGTAAAATACTTGAAGAATAGACCTGTCCATATCTAGTTAAGAGAAAAAAGATTTGCTGTTCAAAATGTCTCTATTTTATGGAGAGGGTTTGTTGAAACTTTGCCATGGATGGGCAAAGGTCTGATCTGGAATGTTGGAAATGGATCTTCTGTTTGGATTGGGGTTGATTCCATGGTAGGTTTTGGATCAAATTACATTCTGCCAGCTGGTTTACGGGAGTATTTAGAAGATTTTGGTATTGTTACATTAAATCAGGCAAGAAATCTTACATTTTCAGCTTCTTCTTACTGGTTTTCAGCTGTTGATTTAGACCTTTGTAATGATTGGAAATTACATTGGGAAAGCTATGTTCGGGGTTTGGAATATGGCAGAATATTTTTATCAGAACAAGATGATTCTCTTCTCTGGTCTCATTCAAATTTTGTAGGCTCCTTATCTGCTGCTAAAGGATATGACAGCATCTCTTTCAGTTGTTTTGAGACTCCAGACCCTTCGCTGGAATTCCTTTGGCATCAACATATCCCCCTGAAAATTATCTGTTTTACATGGCTCGTCATTAAAGGGCGTATCTTAACCTGGGATCAACTGCAGAGAAAAGGCTTTTAGGGGCCAAGCAAATGCATCCTTTGTGGAAATAATTCGGAAGATATACCCCATCTCTTTTTATTGTGCCCTATCAGTTTGAGAACTTTCTCTTACTTTGCTGATAAATTTGGTGTTGTATTTCCCACCCAGGACTCGGTCTACTCTCTCTTGATCGATTGGTTTAACTCCCCCTTTAGCAAGGATGCCTATAGATATTTTCCTTTTTTCATATTATGGGTTATTTGGAACCTTCGAAACAAGTGTATCTTTGAAAACTAGAAACCTGCTCTTCCAACCTTATTCATCAGAGTTGAAGGCCTGTTAAGCACTTATCCTGCTCCCACTAAATCTTTGAAGATCCGTAATGTTGGTTCCAAACCTGCTCAGATCTTTCCTTGTGGCTTTTTTGTTGGTGCCTCTGCAGCAAATATATGTGGTTCAGGATGTGTTCTTTATCTGAATGATTAGCATTATTTCTGTTTTTCCATTGGTTGTGGTCTTGGTACAAATACAAGAGCTGAACTTTTGGCTGCTTGGGTTGTTCTCAGAATAAGTCAATTGATGGGTATTCCAATTCAGTTGATATTTGGTGGCTCTTTGATTATTATTTCTTGGCTTAATCGATCATCAGCACTTGATGTTCCCACTCTGATGCACTGGGGAAAGGATATAATAAAATTGCTTCTTTTGGCTCCTCAGGTGATCTTCAAGCACATTTTTCGGGAGCATAACTCCCTGGAAGATGGACTCTCAAAGAAGGCTTTAAATTTGGATTTGGGTCATGGTTCTTTCTCATAATTTTTGGATGGAAAGGTCATCAATGAAGGACAATTTGTCCTATTTTAATGCCGAGTTTTTTCAGCCATCAGTTGCCATCAATATTTATTGGTGCTTGCTATATGTTTTTGTCTTGGTTAGAGTCCTCTCTGCTAGAAAGTTTTGCTCCGGAATTTTTGGTTGATGATCTCCTTCGATTCTATCATTTTTTCTGACCTGTTTTATAGAGGAATGATGAGTAAAGTCTGTCATGATCAGACTTTAGTTCTTCTATCTTGGAGGATGCAGTATATTGTTTGAACATTTCTGTTATTGCTGTGACATTCTGATTGCTATTTGTTCTGACTGTGTTTTTCTCAGTCTACTGACACATATCTTTGCTGATTGCTGATTATTTAGTGCCCACTTAATTGGTGCTATGATTCAATTGAATAACAAAGACTCGTATTTTTTCTTCTGAAAAAAAAAAAGAATCACTTAATGCATATAATTAACTAATGGTTAACAATGGGTTTATGAGTTTGTTTATGCTTTTTCATCTATGACCTGTTGATTTTATGCCAATCGTTCAAAATTTTAAATAAACAATTATATTAAAAACTCTAAAAAATATAAGTTAGCTCATAAATGGATAACTCATACAAATACATGGATAATGGAGAGTTCACAGAAAATAACTAGAAGAATGTGAGATAAAAAAAAAAAGTTTGTGATAACATGTAGCTAGGTATCGATAATATGAGGAATAAAAAAAATTCCAAAATATCTTAAACTTTTCACAATTATCTCCCAACAATTTAATACATATCCATTTAATCCATATACACAAACTATATGGGTGAGCTAGTATAAGGTTAAAATGTTTAGTTTTTCAAAATATATTACCAGAATGATATGTTTAATGTTAATAAAAAAAATTAATTTAGAGATAGATCAAAGATTTCAAATTAAAAACAATTTGAAATTATAAAAGTTATAAGTTAGCTCATAAATGGATAACCCATAAATGGGAATATGAAAACACTTGGCAGTAGTGTTGTTAGCATGTTATTCATAATGAGAGCTTATGAATTGTAGTGATTTTATTCCTATTCCATGCGGGTCTTACAGCCTAATACTAAATTATTAATGGTTACCAATATGTTTATGGGTTTAATAAATTTTAATATAAATTTTAAATGATTATAATTATTTTATATTTTAAAATTAAATTTTATAAACAAAATGCTGTACATATCGAAGTTATATGGAATAATATATTTTATTAAATGTTAAAACTTTTAATTTTAATTTTAATGGTGTTTTAGAATTGATATAAAGTTATAAGTCTTTAATAATTACGCTAGTTTCTGTTGTTAACCCTTATTTTTCCAAGTGTTATAAAGCTATTACATTTCACTGTAGTACATGTGTAATGAGAAATATTTAAAATAGCAGAATTTAACATAAATAAAAGATCATAAAATTTAATTTAGGTTAAATATAATCTAAAATTTGTTAAAACCCTCTAATGCTTATTTAAAATTTGTTTGTCCCTAACAACTCATGATTTTATGATTGGGATCTTTTGAAAACTATATTATTGCCAAGATTCTATTTCGCCAATCATTCATACTTTCTACTAGATTGCTAGAAATGCAGATGCTCTTCCATGGTTCATGATCCGGGAATCAATTATTCAATTCTCTAATTCTACATTACAACACTTTCTTCTTCATAAATATCTTGTTTGTGGGAGATTTACATGCCAAAATAGAATCATCATTAAACCCAGTTGGGGTTCCATCCCTATAGCCTACCCTGGATACTGCACTTAACACTAAAATTTTAAAAATAATTAGCAATCAAATTCTTTATCCTTAAGATTAAGAATAATGAGTTGTTTGACGCTCATTTTTGGACCTCTTCTTAAGAATAATGAGTTTTAGCGTCAGCAATTTCTTCCGAGACTTCGAAATCCAATGGCTACCTGCACTGATACTAAGGAAAAATATAATACTGATTCCACACATCTTTTTTATTTTAGACATTCGGATTTGATCAAATTTCAGGTTGCAATATGACCATGGCATTCTCATCTCCATTGAAGGGTGTCGGATCTCCATTGAAACGAAGTAGTGTGCTCAGATTATAAGATTCAGAGCACAAGAAATTTTGTAGTCAGATTATACATTTCTGCATTATTCTTTTCTGTTTAAAATCTAGATTCTGATTCTCATCCTTCACAAGTCATAAATATAACATAAAATTAACAAACAGATCATTACTTCTTCCCTCTATAAATTGTTTGGCATATTACAAAAATTCAGTCACTTTGAATGAGTTGGCTACATGAACATTGTAGATTGCTCTTACTAGCTAAATTAATGTCCTGTTTTATGTTTTATGATACAACAGTATTTATTTTGATCAAAAACTTGGGAATATCACCCAATTATTTTTTTATAGAAAAATATTTTTTTAAGTTTCTATTTTTATTTATATAATATAATAAATTATAAAAATATTTAATTTCTAATATATATTAATATAATTATACAATAAAAATGATAATAAACTTAATTAGGGAAACTTAAAACAATAGAGTTCTCTTAAAGAAGGCATTTTGATATATTAATTTCAACATAGATCCTAGAGAAACACATTCACCATGTTTTTTTTTGTTTGAAGGCTATATAAATGAAATTTACCAATGTAATTTCCAATTTTTGTCAACATATCTAGAGGATATAATTCGAAGGGAAGGTTGGGATCCTTAGTGGCATCCGTAATAGACATAAAGGTAGTGGTCCAATAGTGGCATCCTTATCCAAATAAATGTTCAAAGGCATAAACCCTTAGTTGGAAAAGTTGGATCTAAGAGATATTTGATCCCTCCTCCCGCAAACCTCCTTGAGTGCAATACCTAAGAAGAGGTGATCCTTGACTGCAATACCCTGGAAGAGGTTTTCACCTTGGGATATTTTATCCCTCTCGACCCTTAATAGAACCTAGGATTTGGATCTAGGCCTGTATATTTTAAAATTAAATTTTATAAAAAAAAATTGGTGTATATGGAAGTGAAATAGAATAATATATCTCATTGAATGTTAGAACTTTTATTTTTATTTTTATGGCATTTTAGAATTGATATGAAGTTAAAAAATGTTTTTATATATTAGAGTGACACATTTGAGTGGTGAATGTAGAATGCTTATAGATAAAGAGTGGTATATCTAAGCTTTAAAATGATATTTATGTTTCCGTTGTCCACTTATGTAAGTAGTAATAATGATATTAATGTTTCTATTGTCCACTCATGTAAGTAGTAGTAAGTTTTTAATAAGAATTTTTGAGCTATTTTTGAGCTCTTCAAAGAGCGCTTTTGGACTAGCTTCAAAGTTTGTTGATTTTGTATAGCAAGTCTTAAATTTTTGGAAAGTTTCATAATCATGCTTCTTTATTAAGCAAGGTATTTCCTTACATCTTTGATAAAAGATGATGGCACTTTATTCCTTATTATTTCTCTCAAACTGATTGTAAAGGCTCTTTAACTTTGATTATGATTGAATATTAAGTTAAAGTTGTTGTTTTGTTTTTCTAGAAAAAAAAAGTTCTTTATTTATACCCCTCTCTATATTTAACCAATTTGTTTGCTAAGTGTTGTAGAGCTATTATATTTCACTCTCATACATGTGTAATGGAGAAATATTTATAATCGTAGAATTTAACATAAACAAAAGTTTATAAAATTAAATTTAGGTTAAATGTAATCTAAAATTTTGTTGGGCCCATGATAGAAGGGCATAACTCATATAGTATTCTACCTAGGTTAGGGAAAAAGAGTACAAGGAAGAAGAAGAAGGAGTTGCGACATAGGAAACAACATCAAGGGAAAAGGAAAGGATGATGCTACAGAAGAAGGAAGAAAAGAAGAAAGGAAAAGTAAAGGTGCGGGATGGAGAAGTTGCACCAGTTTGTAAGATATGATGGAAGTACAAAGCACGGGATGTCATGACATGGAAAAATATCCGTGGAAGTAGGGGTGCCGACAAGATAACGGACATAAAGTGATAGTAAGGAATAATGGGGAGAAACAACATCCCTTACCGATCATGGGTACGAGTTTGGCTAGAGGCAGAAGAACCACATGCATAAGGAATTTTTGTAAGTCAGGACGATGGCACCTCTTTGTTCATATTTTGCTAGAATAGGAAATATAGTCTGTGGGATGAGGATAGTAGGTCAGCTGAGCTAGCGACTGTAGCTGAGTCTGTTAGACTCTATATCAAGTCATGATTGAGTCTGTAACAAGCATGTATGGGAATATACCAAGTCTGTAAAAAGGATATAAAAGGAGAAACCCAAGTTGTACATGGGTTAGCCAGTCAATCAATTAGCATATTATCTAGTTTGTGTTTAGATTCTTTTGAGTTGAGTAGAGGATACAAAAATTTTGAGTAGGCGACACTGGATCGCTCTGTGCATAAGAGTAAGTGGATCTGCAGTTGAGTACCCAGACAAATAGAGAAGGTCGAGTCGATCTAGGCTGTGTGTGGATCACTAAGTAGGAGTAGATTGATAAAGATAAAGAAAAGTAGAGAGAATGAGAGGGAGAAGAAGTCTGTATAGATAGAAAAGAATATCTTGAACAACGTCTATAGCTCTATGTACAAATAAAAGGTGCATCTATTTTCTCATGCCAATGCCAGATGAAGAGCACCTTATGGTTTTTTCTCAAATGGGTTTCCACGTTATATGTTGTGTATATGCGTGAAGGATTGATAGCTTAGATAAATGCATATTTACTGTGTTAGTGATTGATTGATTATTGTGCTTAAAGAAGATAATTGTTCGAATGTTGTAGTATGAGTAATGAATATATGTTGTGATGACTGTTCACTATGCAATTTTTTAAGGCTACGTAATTAAGGGCGTGCAATACTTTGGTATTACTATCTAAAGTGAAAACCACCAACCCATCCTCATGGTCTTCATGGAAACTTTGGCATCAAGCCAAGGACTTAAACAACCTCCCACATAAACTGAGGAAACATGGTTCTCGTAGTTACTCATAAGAACTGAGATATCTCAGGTGAGAGGGAATGTGTTTCACAGGTGCTACTGGATGGGCTCTGCTCCATCGGGCCAATATATTGGGATTTGTTGCACTGAATAGAGAGAAGGGACTTAACCTGGGTCATAGGGGGAGAAAGGAAAACAAATAGTTTCATTGCCAGGACCTTAAACTATGTGTTGATGGGTATGCTCTTCTGGCATCCCACAAAACTAAAGATCCAAAGTTGGGTGGATGCAAAAGAGCTATATTTTGCACAGAAAGAAATTGAAGGATCTCGGTGGACGCTGACAAAGTGGTTAGAATAGTACATATATTCAGACATCCATGAGATTTTATTTTCTGAGTTCCCCATTGTGTTGTATGAATGGTTGTCTAAGTTGAAAACCCATAAAAATAAATCTCAAGGAGGGGAGCCGACCAAATGGACTCCGTTCTGAATTGAGCAGCTGAAAAAGAATCAATAACCGTATATCAAGGGTTATGGACTTATGCGTAGACAATATCATAGAGGGATATACCACTAAGTTCGTCGTTGACACAATAACCTCATACAGTGAGGATGAATTTTTTTTTTCCAAGGACCACGCAGTAGATATCTTTCATCGTGGAAGACATGGATCAAAATGCTCATATGTGAAAAGGGAATTCTACGAATGATAGATTGAGAAACAAGGGGGGCTATGCTTCAACAGAACCCTGGAGTGAGATGTTCTGAGGAGAAGGTGGAACTAAACTAGACTCTAGATTTTTTGAAGCAGAAGGAGATTCAGGTTCGACAAAAGGTGAAAAAATCTGTTTGGGCGAGGCAATTGCAACACATAACAAGAAGAAGAAGGCTACAAGCTTACGTCATACCTATATGAAGGCTCATTTGATGAGGAAGAAGTGTACTAGCTAATCTCAAAGGAAAACGCAGAATCTGAGGAGTCGACTAAAGCTCTAGAACCAGAATGTGTACTCAACTCACCAAGGGTGCCAGAGGTAACGATGCGAGAACCATATCCAAGTATTTCTGTAAATACAAGAAGTACTAATGCTATAAATAGAGGACAAGGAAGTCTGACTAGTCCACATTTTGTTCCTACTAATACATTATCGATCAACCCAATGGCTAGAATTGAAATTAAGCTCCCGATATTCAATGGGAATGGGCTGGAAGACCAAGAAAAACATTGGTTTCTATGTGACGTCGTCTAGATTGTACGATAGATCCATGACAAGGAAACAAAAAAAAGCACAGTTGATTACGACTCTACGAGGTTGAGCGTTAGGCTGGTATGTGAAGTTTTCCATAGCACCAGTAGGAGTGGTCCCAAAAACACTCAATGAGATTTGACTCAGATTGATTGATGAATTTAAGAAACCGAAGTATGAATCACAATGTATCACTGAGATCAAGGAGATGAAGCAGCTATTGACAGAGTTTGTTTGGGATTTAAATGAGGGATTTAAGATGTTAATGGCCAGGGTCAGTTTTCGAATATTAGATGTGCAACAAAAAAAATGGTTCATCACCTCCTTGTTGCCACACAATCAAACACCTTTGATGAAAAAAAAAATGTGTTGCAGACAGAGGCTCTGTATGTATGTACGTACAATGGATTTTAAGTGCACCTACTAGTCTGTATTGTAAGCTTTGTAGATCAGTATGACATGATGAAAGGGATTGCAGATCCTTCCAACTGCTCCAGGAAAAAACGATAGATACCTACCTAATGAAGAATGAGTAACAAATGCAAGTTGAACGAGCACAACCTCAGTATTGGGTCTGCGCAGTTTCAACAACAATATCCTCAACCGCAATACCATCTAAACCAGTATCCTCGATAAAAACAATACCCTCCAAAAAGGGAGGGTGGGAACTTTAGAGGTCATTTTTCCCAAAATTGTCAAATTCCTGCAAAAACTTGTACATATTGTAAAGCATTTGATCACATTGTAGAACAGTTTCTGCAGCTTATTGCAAAATGGAAGGATAGAACAATTGTTAACCCCAACTTGGTGCAAAATCAGAATCCAAACCCCAATCCAAATATCCAAATGATTTATGTTGACCCAAGACAACCCAACCTTGTTGTAGTTACAAGAGGAGGTTTTGCGATGGGAGAAGACCAAAATACATGACAAGGACACCCGCAGGTGCTACCTGTGGCCCAAAAGAAAGCTACAGTAGATGTCCAACAAGAGAAGGAGGTATTCATGAAGGCACGGCAATATTTTTTTGATGCCAATCAACAGTGGACATCAGGACAAGTGCGAGCTATGCCCGAAATACTTGAACAACTAATCAGAAGGCTGCCCACTAAAAAGGTTAGTAATCTCGAAGATGTTTTCAATTTTATTTAGCACTAATCCATGACCAAGATGATGTCATAGAGTTTTCATCACTCATAGAAGACAACACAATAGAGCTACGCCCTAAAATAAGAGTCAACCAAGTCGGAAGCAAACAGAAGACAAGACGAGAGTTGTGAATGACTGTGCGGATAACAGATTATGATATGAATTTTATCATACTCAAATTGGGATCAGATGTCAATATATTGACAAGACAAACATGGGAAAATATGAACAGACCGCGACTGGACTAGTCTCCTATTCAATTATGTATTTCCAACCAATCGAAGGTGCTACCAATTGGTAGACTATTCCAAGTTCCCTTGGATGTTGAAGGCCTGAGAACATATGCTGAATTCGAAGTCATTAACATTGTTGATGAAACAAATACCTACCCTATTCTTCTATGGATTGATTGGTCTATTGATAACTAGACAATCATAAACTTCAAAAAAAGGATCCTATCTTTTGAGGATTCCGAAATGAGAGTGGTTGCGCCCATTGATCCCCTTGAAGGACAACTAAATGTTGAGCCTATGCATAGTGAAGGGAGAGAGAAGTATTTGGACCAGCTGTATAATGTCATTTCTTCAAAGGATGATTATATTAACCCCACAACTGATGTAAACCTTAGTTGGTGCAGTGTCATCTTGTGCACTTCCGAATCGGGAGAAGCCCTAGAAAATTGGCATAACAGGATGCACAAAGTATCATTGCGTAAATGCGCAAGGATCACAAAAGTCAGTTGAAAAGTAGCAATCAAAGCAATCCCGTTTCCTACGTATGAAGGATTATCTAATTTGGAATCCTTCTTTGAAGAATTTGAAGAAAAGATCACAGAATCACAGCAACTGTCCGCTTTGGACTATGTGCTAAAAGTTATTCCCACTAGATGGTGGTGTACACATAAACAATTTATCTCTGACTGGCTCCAATGTAGAATACTGGTGGAGATCATATTTGGAAATGAAATCAGCTACACTGATCATAAATACACATGATTGTCAGATCCTGGAAAACATATTGAGTAATGTTGCATGACTTTCCAAGCATATCTGCGACATGAATTGGCTCACTGATTCATCAAAACCTTGGAAATGGTGCCAAGAAGTTGGTATACTTCAAAGGAGCTACAACAAGGAACTAGCGACTCAGTGAGTGGAAAATTTTAACTGTAAACTTTATGCAAACATTTGAATTTACAAGTAAACAACCAACAGTTGATGTGCACCACGGGTACTAAGGGGGACAACTTTTTAAGAGACACCCATTGCAGCCAAGAACCTCCATCAATGCAGTATTTCTACGCATAACTAAGCCACATGCGATAATATCATGCATAATCTATTGGGTAGTGACCTAGCTGTCATAAGCCTCTTGTGTCAGAAGGAATGTACGAAGTGGAAAGAGATCACACATGTGAAGATGCATGAAACCCTCTTAGAAAGGACATTAAAAAAATTGACAACGAGCTTTGTGGCATGCCAACCTACTGCTTAACAATAACTACTAATTCAGTAATAGGACAGTAGTGGAATAATGAAAAAATATTGGATTTAAGAACTAGGGTATGCCCATGCGACGAAAAGGATAGATTCCTCTCAAAAATTTTGAATTATACGTAGTATGCCTATCATCAGTTAGGGTATTTATTGTGCCTCATTACCCTGAATTAGACCTTGGCATACCAAGAAAAAGCACTACTATTGTGAGAAACTCTGAGCAACAAGTTGGTGATGTTATAGTATGGTCATATCTGTCTAAAGCACAAGCACAGTTGAATCTGATCCTATAATACCCACCCCGATAATGGAAGATACTACTAGATATATCCCAACCCTAATGATCCCTCCTAATGAGAAAACCACCTCGAGAGTCAAATCGAAGATCGCTAAACCAATCTGGAAGGACAAACCAAGCCCATCAGTGCCTCAGCAGGAACAACACAATAGCACCAGAAAGCAAAAGGAAAAATGAGTAACACCCTCGGAGGCATTCATGCCCTCAACTGATTTTGAGAGAAGAAAATTATTGCCACCATATGTTTCACCTCGACGCAGAAATGTAACCATAGTTTTCATCCCGAAGAAAGGAAAGGCTCCACTACGAGCGTCATCAGTACCAGAGGGTGTGAAGGTAGTAAAATATATTTTACCTAAATTACAAAGGCTATATTATGGTGACCATGACACCAAGATGCAACTAGCTTTAGACCGTGAACATTATACGAAAATGATGAAGACACACCGTAGGTGCCTCGCAGATATGTTATATAGGAATGGTATGAAAATATGGAGAAGTATGACATATTATCATCTTTATACATGCCACATTTTGGGTGCGGTACCCATGTTAACAAATGTGTTAAGTAGTTATTACTACTTTTCCATGATGCTGTTCTTTGTCTAGGAAAATACATACATGTGACTATCGAGGTCATTGTTGCTATTGTAGGCCTACCATCTATTGGAATGAACCTAGCACCACTGCTAAAAAAGGATCAAGAGGTATCCCTAGCTAAGCGAATGAAGGAAAATTTTCGTGTACAAAGACGTAAACGCGCATTGGTGATTAATACCATTAATGACCCCAATTATATCTTCGGCATGAAATTATTAACATCTAAGTTGCTCTACAAACTACGTCTAGATAAGTGTTCAGCAGGAGAAATTGTGCCTGGAGACATCTGCGTGGAAGGAGTTCTACTCAATTGGTGTTAATTCTTGTTGAAATAGATTATTCGAGATGCCACTGAAGCACAAGAACGGGGCTGGGCGTTCCACTACTGTTGGTTGTTAGTCCAATCTCATTCATTGCATGGTCCAAACCAGAAGGATACTAGGGTGTTGACCAGGAAGTGCCCTGTCAAGGGGTGAGGTACTAGAACCTTTGGTTTAAGAAGGAGCACCCAAAATGACAACATGAGAGAAATATTGAAATTTTTATGCATTCAGAGGCTATATGCCATCAGGTAAAAAACATGTCCAAGCTAGATGTTTCCAGTATCCAATAGTTTCATTCCATTATTAATTTTGAAGTGGTCCCACACAATGTTTACCTATAGCCATGACAACGACCTCAAGAGATAAAGATACAAGCTAACTTTATCATAACTAAGGATGAGGTCCAATAAATTATTAATAAATGGTTGTAAGTGTGGCATATTCAAGTACTTGAAGAACAGATCCAACGGCAAGATTGTGCGGACCAAGAAGAGGAGGAAAGTGGAGAAGAAGACCACATGGGGTGTGGGCGCTCTGATGAAAGTCACACTCCCTCACCACTTACATACCTAGTATTCAACCGTGATGAGGGGGAACCTCACGCAAAACAATATGAGGAGGGGGGACCTCAAGTAGACCAAGATGAGGAGGAGGAACCTCAAAAGCAGCAAGTGCAGCCAAGAAGACCAAAGAAGAAGATGAAATATTACTGAATTGCAAACATTGTTAGCTTGGACAATGATGATATGCAATTGATGACTGACACAATTACTGAAGCTATGCAATCTAGTTTCATGTCTATAGGTGAACGACAAGAGGAAATTTTAGGTACAGTCATTGACCTCCTTATGGTTCTCTGTAAAGTAGTGGAAGAAGTTAATATCATTGTTGATGGCCCAAGTACTGCAGTGGACTCCCAAGCCCCATCTCAGACATTCCAAATGGAGCAAAATGTGACCTCTATACCAACCCTTCCAATAATGTTACAGGTCCCTAAGAATGTTGTTAAGTGTGGAACCTATGAATCTAATCTTTATTTTCAGGATGCTAACCAGCTGATTATAGATTTTTCATCTATGCATATGAATGAAGTGTATGATGTCCAGAATGTTGTTAATACCAAAATGAGGCTATGAGACCGTCACCTTGATACATAGGTAAAGGCTACCTATCAAGATCGCAGAAGACCGCAAAGTGAAATCCAAGAGGTTGAACAAAAGAAACGGGAGGAGGATGGTAACTACCAAAGATTTAGTGAAACAGTCACTTTCTCCTATAGCATCTTAGAAGAAGAAGGAATAACACCGAAAATGGCCCCAGATGCCAAAATAGCACAGTTAGCAGAATTAGTAATAGAAATTAAGAAAAAACTAGTGCAGTTAAAAGAGAAAAGGGCACCCATGGGGACTTCACTTAGTGAACCTCTCACATAGCATGTGCAATCATGGGATATTAAAGAATAACCTTAATTTCCATAGATATTGCCTCAAAGTATTTTTTTTGAAACCCCCTCCCAATACTTAAAACCTCCTCCCCACCCCTTTTTATACCTTAATCCTTATAAATGACCCTACCCACCCCCACCTTAAACCTCTCATCCCCCCAATACCTGCAATATATTGGTTCAATTTTTGATAATTTTAAAACCCACAATATGAACTAACATGATAGGATATTGGTCAATAAGTGAAGTCCTTATGAGGGCACCTAGCACACCTCCAAAAGTGTCGACACAAAGAAGAGATGCATCCGTAGTGGATGCAAATGAAATTGAAAATTCCAAACACGCATGTTCCAAGGCGGTAGACCAAGTCTCTTAGGCGTGGGAAACCTTAATGGATGATGACCAATTGGAGAATATTGCAAGTGACCTCACTACACTAGAGTCAAACTTTGCTCATACACGGAATGAGATAAAACAACTGCCCCTAGAGTAGAAAAAGGTCAATACCGCAGAGATGCATAGCATGCAACAACAAACCAATGCAACAAAAATATAGCAAAGCTACAGGAAGAAGCAAAAAGAGTCACAGGGCTAATTCAGCCTGTGCACCAAAATATGCGTGACGTTGCAGCCTCAGTGGAAAGAAACAAGATGGAATATGTTAATTCTAACTTGGTCGAGCATACGCAGAAGGTTGAATAAGATGTGCATGCATAAAAGGATAAGTTGGTGAAAATCGTTTAGGATTTTCAAACCCAAGTTCGTGCAAGTCATTTTATGGAGCAGTTGCTCACGTGGCTTAGGATGTGCCATAGGTGAGTGTTAGGGGCCTGCATGGGGGTTTCACTAGCAAGGAAATATTATATCACGTCCATTCATATTTGGGGTTTGAATACTCCTAAAATCCTAAAAAATATATTGCCTCGTATTAAGGGGTCAAGTTTTTTTTGTTTTAATTTTACATAGTGATATAAATATTCAGGGTTATTTTATTTGGTTGGGATGAGGAATAACATTCAAACTGTGGTATATATATATTCTTTGAATATATTTGGAGGCCTCCCATAGAGACATGTTGAATGCTTCCATTGTTGAATGCAAACACATCCCTGCACTATAGAAAAATGACATTTTAACCTGACATAAAATTATTGTATATTAAAATATTTAATTTAAAAGAATATTTTTATAATATTATAATTATGTTGATAATTTTCAATTAATTTTATTATATAGCTTTTACATTATATATATATAATATGTAAAATATATATGTTAGGTAAAATAACTCCCGATTCATCTTATTCCCTTGCTAATGCATATATTTATACAATTCATATGTCGGTTGTGATTCAACTTCTGACCAACCTATTCATATTCCTACATGACTATTCACATTCAGAATATATTTAAAATATTTACATATTGTATAATCCCAATGGATTATATTCCAACAATCCCCCCTTTAATCCGAAGGGGTGTTAGTAAGTCCGAGCATGTTTTTGAATCTTTCAAACTTTTCTCGTCCAAGTGCTTTGGTGAAGATGTCTACAACTTGATCATTTGTGAAAAAATGTCGAAGATGGACTCTCTTGGCCTCTACATGATGTTGAATCAAATGATACTTTGTGTTGATGTGTTTGGTTTGATCATGGAATCTGGGATTCTTAGCCAGCTTGATTGCAGAAGTATTGTCGATCAATAATGGAGTGGAGTTCTCTTGTTTTTCTTGCAAATCTTCAAGTATCTTCCTGAGCCATACTATTTATTTCATTGCTTCAGCTGCAACCACATATTCTGCTTTTGTTGTTGAATCTGCTGGAACTGACAGTTTGTGTGATCTCCATGAGACAGCTGCTGATCCAAGACTCATAGTGTATCCAGAAGTTGATACTCCTGTCTCCTTATCGCCATCAAAATCTGAGTCTGAGTACCTAATAAGTTTGAAGTCATCCACCTTAGAGTACTTGAGTCCAATGTCTTGAGTCCCCTTCAAGTATCTTAGAACTCTTTTTGCAGCTGACCAGTGTCCTTCACAAGTTTATGCATGAACCTTGAAAGTATGCCAACAACATAAGAAATATCTGGTCTAGTTATTGTAAGGTACATAATTCTTCCTACAAGTTGTCAATACTTGGTCGCATCTTCAAATTCTTTTCCTTCGCTTGATGTCAGCTTCATTTTCTGTTCCATTGGAGTAGATATAGGGTTGCATTCTGTCATGCAAAATTTGTCTAGTAGTTCTCCAACATATTTTTTCTGAGATAGGAATATGTACTTAGGATGTTGAGTGACTTCAATTCCTAAGTAATAGTGGAGATGTCCCATATCTGTCATTTCAAATATCTTTTTCAAATCTTTCTTTATGGATGCTATATAGCTCTCATTGTTCCCTGTCATCAAAAGATCGTCTACGTACACCATAAGATACACAATAGATCTTCCAACTTTGTTTCTAAACAATGTTGCATCATCAAGATCAAAATGTTCAAAATTTAACTTCAAAAGATGCTCGGTTAATTTTTCATACCATGCGCGAGGTGCTTGTTTTAGGCCATACAAG
>LPNX010441541.1:0-83522 GCA_001517045.1 Pseudotsuga menziesii
GCTATAGTATTCTAGGAAAACCTCAATCCATAAGTGTCCTTTTGTGCACCGACATAAGGAAAGTCGGCACTCGGACGGAGAGGTGCCATTCTGGTGTATAACAGTCATCTGACCTTGTGACATAAAAAAGACAAGTTTCAGAAAAACAAAAGAAGAACATGGAGGTTGAAGAGGTAAATAAAACTATGCAGAATTTCAGCGTGGAAAATGAATTAGGAAAGTTAAATATTCCAGTACCTTTAACTGAATTAATGAAAAACCCTTCATATAAAGAATCAGTTTTTAAGATGATTAATTCAACAAGTAATCAGCCTATTTCTGATACGGTGAATTTGCAAGAAGAAAATACTAGGATTTTCATTGGATCAACCTTGGCTAAAAAGATTGAAAATGAAGCAGGTGCTTCCCCTCCGTTCTACATTACTCTAACAGTCCATGAAAAAATGATACATATTTTTTTGTTAGATTCGGGAGCATCACACAATTTAATGCCAAAGGCTGTTATGGAGGCTCTAGGTATGAGTATTACCAAACCCTATCATGATCGGTTTGCATTTCATTCTTGAGCAGTGAAGTGTTTAGGGGTAATAAAGGACATGGTTGTCAGTTTGGCTCAATTACCCATGAAAAGTGTGACCATGGATGTAGTGGTAGCTGATATTACACCTAAATTTGGTTTACCTCTCTTTGGGTATTGGGCAAAGAAATTTGGTGGGACTTTACAAATGGATTTATCGTATGCTACTATTCCTGTGTTTGGAGGAGAAAACAGAAGGTTGTATAGAGAGCTTCAATTTTCCTATATTGTAACATATGACAAGAACCATACCAACCATCCACTGTATGCTGTTGATAAAGACCTGGGTACTTGCATGTTACATTTTAGTGATGAATACAATACTGTTGGTTTGTTACAAGTTGAAAGGGAACAGCCAGTAAAATGTAGTAGAGAACAGGAGGATGAGCTGTGGCAATTATACTTTGATGGAACTTCTTGCAAAGAAGGTGCTGGAGCAAGGGTACTTCTTATATCCTATGGAGATGAAACAATAAAGCTGATGTATAAATTAGAGTTCATTACTACAAATAATACTACTGAATATGAAGCTTTTCTATTAGTATTAAAAGCTTCCAAATATTTGGGCATTCAACAGATTTATGCATTTGGCGACTCCAAATTAGTTGTTCAGCAGGTGAAGAACAACTATCAAGTGAAGCAGGGTTTATTGAAAGTCTATCGAAATGAGGTATGGAACATGATTGAAAATTATTTTGTAGCTTTTAACATTACCTATATTCCAAGAAACCATAATTAGACAGCAGATTCATTGGCCTTGGCTGCTACACACTTTAGAATCCCCAAGACCACTCGGTTGAAATATCCCATTGAAGTTAGGTATAGCACATCTGTACCTGATAATGTAAAGAAGTGGAGAGTGTTCGAAGATGAAATTGATATTAAAAGGTTTCTAGATCTTACCCATGAATTTTCTAATTCCCTGATTGATCAAGAGGAAGATGAAGAGGATGGACAGGTGGAAGAGATTGCTGAAAATGAAATAGCTGGACAAAAAATCATTGAATTAAAAAGTAATTTCATTCCAAAGGATTTGGTACCTTTGGAAAGGATTTTTTCAAAATATGATACACTCTTAAAACCTGTTGTACAGTCCTCAGAAGGGAATGTGGTGGATTGTAACATTGGCTCTGCAGAACAGCCTAGAATGGTAAAAATTTCTAAAGCACTTACAGCTGAACAAAGAAACAGGTACATTAAATTGTTAAAGGAACATGTTGATGTTTTTGCATGGTCTTATGAGAAATTGAGAACGTATGACACTAGAATTATACAGCATAAAGTCCCCTTAAAACCAAATGTCAAACCTTTCCGTCAAAAATTAGGGAGGATTAATCCAGCCTTGTTTCCAGTTATTGAAAAGGAAGTGAATAAGTTATTGAATGCCAAGATCATAGTGCCCCTCAGGTACTCTTCATGGGTGGCTAATCTAGTTCATGTTAGGAAAAAGAATGGAGAAATCAGGTTGTGTGTTGACTTTAGAAATTTGAATAGATCTTCACTAAAGGATAACTATCCTCTGCCTAAAATTGAGCAAATATTGCAGAAAGTGGTCGGGGCATAGATGATCTCAATGGTTGATGGTTTCTCAGGGTACAATCAGATTTCTATGCATCCCGATGATAAAGAGAAAACAACTTTCACTACTCCTTGGGGAACTTTCATGTATGATAAGATGCCTTTTGGTCTAATGAACGCTGGAGCCACTTTTCAGAGGGCTATGGATATTGCTTTTGTCAGAGAAAAGGACAAGTTTGTGGTAATCTATTTAGATGATATTACTGTTTTCTCACAATCAGATGATGAACATCTGAAGCATTTGAAGCAGACTTTCCTGAAATGTAGAAAATTTGGCTTGTCCTTGAATCCAAAGAAGTCACACTTTGTTGTACAGGATGGTAAATTGCTTGGTCATTTAATGTCTGCTGATGGTATAAGGATTGACCCTAAAAGGGTAAAAGCTATATTGAAAATAAGTTTACCGAGGAGTAAAAAGGATGTCCAATCTTTCATTGGTAAAATCAACTTTCTGCGTTGGTTTATACCAAACTTTGTTGAGACTATCAATCAGATTACAGTCATGTTGAAAAAGGATCAAGAATTCAAGTGGACCACTGAAGCAAAGAATGCATTTGAGAAAATCAAAATGGCTCTTACTGAAGCTCCTCTATTAGTAAGCCCAGATTTTACCAAATAATTTCTTACATTCTCATTTGCATCAGAAGATACAATAGCAGTTGTTTTGTTGCAGAAGAATAAGGAAGGACTGGAGCAACCTATTGCATTCTTCAACAAAACTCTCACGGATTTTGAATTAAAATACAGTATCTTAGAAAAACAGGCCTATTCTTTTGTAAAAGCTTTAAAGTTTTTCAGAATCTATGTTCTGCATTCTAAAGTTATTTCATTTGTGCCTAATGCTGTTGTAAAAGATGTTTTAACACATCTTGGTAGTGAAGGGAAAAGAGGCAGGTGTATTTCTAAAATCATGGAGTATGATGTAGATATCCAACCTACCAAACTAGTCAAGGGACAAGGTTTAGCCAAGCTGCTGGCTAACTCAAATTGTCAATCTCTGGGATTGCATGTGATGGCTAAAGAGTTAGCACAGGAAGAAGATCAAGCAATGTTGGAAAAAGAGAAGATTATGGACTATTATTCAGCATCCACATGGTATGCAGACATTGTTTTTGCAATGTTTTAAACATTTAGATAGAAAAGCTGCGAGATCTTTAAAGCTAAAAGCTACTAAGTATTGTCTAGTAGAAGAGCAGTTATTCTGGAAGGACCCAGGTGGTATTCTACTCAGATGCTTGGATAAATATGAAATTAAAGGAGTAATTTCTGAATCTCATGAGGGTGCTTGTGGAGGTCACAAGTATTGGAAGACAATAGCATACAATATTTTAAGAGTTGGGTACTATTGTCCTTCTTTGTTTACAAATGTATATCAGCAGGTAAGAGCCTGTATCCGTTGTCAAAAGTTTGTTGGAAAACAAAAATTGAGTTCATTGCCCCTTAAACCTATTGTAGTAAGTGCTCCTTTCCAGCAACGGGGTCTGGATTTTATAGGGGAGATAAATCCATCTTCCTCAGGACAACACAGATGGATTCTAACTGCAACAAACTTCTTTACCAAATGGGTGGAAGCCATCCCTACCAGGAATGCCACAGACAAAGTAATTATGGAATTTATTGAAGAAAATATCCTTAGTAGGTTTGGGTGTCCTCAGAAAATAGTAACAGATAATGCAAAGGCTTTCAAGTCTAAGGCAATGGAATCATTTTGTGAAAAGAATGGTATCTTGCTGAAGCATTCAACTCCTTACTATCCCCAAGGTAATGGTTTAGCTAAATCCTCAAATAAAAACATCATTCAGAGTATCAATAAGTTGCTTAAGCATAATAAGAGGTCATGGGATTCTATGCTGAAATATGCATTATGGGCTGATATGATAACAATCAAACAAGCAATTGGAACTTCTCCTTTCCAATTAGTGTATGGCACAGATGCAGTTTTTCCTATTCAACTGGAAATCCCAGTGATGAAGTTTCTTCATAATTACCAGGAAGAACCAAATGATATGCAGAGAAGGATTTATGAGATGATAGAATTGCAGCAGAACAAGGAAAAAGTGGATTAAAGGGCACAGTTATACAGATTGAAGATCAAAAGCAGATTTGACAGGAAAATCAGAGAAAACACTTTCTTAATTGGTGATATGGTTTTGAGGTGGGATGCTAGGAAAGAGAAAAAATGGAAACATGGTAAATTTGACAACCTCTGGTTTGGCCCTTTCCTAGTGTCTAAGATTTTGGAAAATAACACTTTTATCCTGCAATCTTTGAAAGGTGAGGAATTGTCAAGTCCAGTCAATGGACGATTCCTCAAGCATTTTTACAGTCTTTGAGGAGATTTTTGCTTTTCATTGTATATACTGGTGTGAGTAAAGCATAATAAGAACTCCATAACCCAATGGAAATTTTGCAGACTAGTAGGTAGCAGAAGAGAAGGCACTGGTCTATAGGTTCTTGAAGCCTCACAGGGAGGACTTCATCTCGCAGCTCGAGCCAGATGTTAAGTCATGAATTTTTTTTCTTTAGTCTTATATTTTTCTTGTGATTTTTTGTTTTAAGTTTGCTCATTTGCTTACCTTTAGGAAATTTTGGTCTAGAGTGAAATTTTGATTTTTTTCCTTTAGGTTTACATCATTTTTTGTTTTTCTTATGTTCTGAAGGGTTCTATAGGATATATGTTGATTAAAGATTTCACAAATAAACACTAAGATCAAGGTTTACCATATAAACCTTATTTAAAGTTGAATTAATAGTCAAAAAGCACCGAATTTGATTTGCAAACATTCTTCTAGCGCAACGGTTAAAATTTTACACTGGCGCACTGCAAGAATATCGCAGGTGCAAAATTTGTCAGTTTTTACGCCAAATTCTCCAATGATTTCGCTCCTAGATGACTAATCACATGTGTAGACAGGTTTGATACGTGTTTCATCAAAGATAATCATGAAAACAAGTGTTGGCTACGACGTGAGGGAGATCGTGGTAGTCAGAAGTTAGGGATTGGAAAATCATGACAGTCAATGGAATGAGGTGAGATTGACGGGAAAGAGTTTCTCAGGTTAAGCATTACGAAGCTGGTGGAGAAGTGGAATGAAGACACATTGCTAAGAATCAAGAATTAGTAGTTAAAGAAGGAATTTAGGGTTTTCTCAGCGCGATAGTCAGAAGTAATTTGAAGACTTGAAGACACCTGGACGGCTAAATTCGACATTTAGATAGTCCAAGAATCAACTTCTAGCACCTGCAGCAATCCAGGAGTAAGGTATCCCGCGTGACCTTGGTCATGGCCTGTTAAATTGGGGTTTTTTCTATTAAGGCTTATAATTTTAAATTGATTAAAGAAAACATAAATTCATAAATTCAAAAGACTCCCAATGGTGAGAGATCAGTCCAAAAGGTTTAGATGAGCATCTATGTTGTTAGTAAAGTTCAGCAACAACTCTGTTAAATATTTTTAGTGCTCAGTTTAACCTAAATTACCCAAGATCGGTGCAAAACATTCTCTGCATTGATATTAGAGTTGACTGTTAAAAAATCAAGGAAAAAAGCCAAGGAGAATCCAAAGGAGAACTGATTGTCAAAACTCTGAAAACTTGAGGAAAAAAGGCTATTAGGTCATTAACAGGTTCTGAAAATCACACAGAAGCATCATCAAGCCTTGGAAAAGCAGATGAAGAGGAGTGGGAATACTAACAAGGCTAAGCCCACTGAACTGAATTGGATAGACAAGTTTCCAGGTTGTGCTCAACTTTTTGAGAATGCTGGATGGTTGAACTTCTTTAAAAGGATTGATGGATATAATACCGAAGTTTCTCATAAATTTGCTCAATGTTATAACCAAGATAAAGTATCATTTCACACTTTGAAATTCAAATTAACTGTAGAGTTTGTGGCTGAAGCAATAGGGGTAAAGAATGAAGGAGAACTTTGGTTCAAAAAGGTGCCATTTACTTTCAATTCCCAAAGGTATCTATTGCCTGGAATTGTTTCACACTGGAGCAAGGGAGTGCTCATCCAGGATTTCAGAGCTGAGTGGGTAGAGCCTATAAAGGTTCTACAAAGCTACATCACATGTGAAGGGAGGTATGCTTTTGTCTTCAAGTATCATTTCAGGTTCCTTCGGCACCTTGCTGGTGAATCAAGGATGAATCTCCCTTTATTCCTATGAAAGAGTTTGCAAAAACTGTCAAGCAGGATCAAAGAGCATCATGACCACACTGCACAGTCCATTTTTCATCATGGATTGATCGAGCTTATTATCAATACTGTTATGCAAAGAGAAGAAAAGACTTGGGACTACTTTCTCTTTTGGTCTGGGTTCCAAAATAACTAGGAAGGACATCCTACAAAAAAGCATGTTGATAAGGGACAAACCCTAATTAGAAAATTAAGACAAAAAATCAAGAATGAAGATAAGAAATGTGTCAAACATGAGGAATTGGAAGAACCTTCAAAGGGATATTATGAATCTCAGCAGCCTTGAGTTAACAGTGAGAAGAAAAAGTTGTTGTCTATTCACAAGGAAAGTCAGTCTGTACAAAATAAGGCACTAGCGGAAGAACTCATTGATGAAAAAATTGTTTTTACAAAAAAGGTTTTAGGAGAGGAAGAAAATACTAAGGTCCAACACCGAAGCCCAATTACCATTTTATCTGAATATGAAGGATACTTGTTAGAAGGAGATGAGTTAACTATCAGTGCTGATACTAGGGTTGGCACACACATGGAGTTCTACAATCAAGAGGATAAGACAGTGATGCCAAATAAAAAGAAGATCAAGGTTAAAGAATTTTCCTCTATCATGCATCAAGGAAAAAGTGTAAAGATGGTAGGAGAGTTTTCCCCAGGCTGGAGACCCAACACTAGATCCAAAAAAAAATTAAGGCTGAACATGAAAAAGCTACTAGACTCTAAGTTAAAGATAGAAGGGATAACTATGATTGATACTTCTTCTTCAAATGAAAAGATAGAATCTAGCAAAGGTAACAGCAAAGGGAAGAAACCATTGAAGACAGAAGAAGAATCAAGCCTCACTCAGACTAGATTATCTGCTGTGTTTTTGGAATTACGAGGTGAAATGTTGAAGGAACAACAGAAAGAGGACATAGAAGTTTCTTATTCTGAAAACAAGTTGTTGATGGATGAAATTGCACCTATTGAAACAATTAATAAAGAAAACCCAAGTGTTCATGGTGTTTCTACAGAGCTGCTGCCTGAGGATGAGGACATCTTCATAAAGCTGATTATGCCATGGCTGCCTAGTGAGCTACAGAATACAACAGGAGGCAAGGCTGTTGACTCAGAAAACGAAAATTTGTGAAGAACCATCAAGCAGTATAAGCATCAAATGGAGTACATGCAAGAAACAAATGATGGTTTGATCATAGCTAATAGAAGACTCAGGGAATACTTGGAAGAAGTGAATGATCACTACCAAGAACTTATTGCAGTCTCCAAAGAGGCCCTAAAAAGAAAAAGCAACTCAGATTTACAGTGTGCAGAATTGAAACAGATTGTCAGAAGCCTACAACAATAGAATAAGCAGCTTACAAGAAGGATGACAGATATGTAAATTGAGCAGCAGAAAGCTAGGAAAATGGCCCAAGCCTTAGATGGGATAGCTTTATTGGCAGAAGCTGCTAAAGACCTTTGAGTAGTGTTAGTTAAAGCAGTTACTTGTTATGTTTTTGAGGAATACTTTATTTTGTAATTATTATTTTGACATTATCCTATCGATGAGTAGGCTAAAAATAGTTAGGGTTTAGACTCTAACTAAATTTTGAAAAAAAAATATTTAGGAAGGTCACGAATAGAAGAAAGGATTCAATTTTTGGATGGCTAGAGGAGGTCTCTGGACTTATTTGTAAGCTAAGTAATTGAATCTCATGTGCATTTGATGAATATAATTATGAAATATATGATCCATTTTACCCTTTAGTCTGTGTTTTGGCTTCATTTCTAGCTTGTTTAGCTACACAATTGATAATTTCATTGCTGGTTTATAGTCTTTATGCTTGTAGTGCTGGTCAGTTGTGAATGAACTTCGATGTTATGTTCTATTGGATACATGGTTATTATATTATGCATCTCTGTTCTTATTTACTTGTGATTTAGTTCCTATTTGGCTTATGAATGTATTCCCTTTGTCACCAAAACTTCACAACCAGAAAAAACCTTTCAAAAACCCTAAAAACCTAGTTTTGTTTGATTGAATATTTGAGATTGTGTTGGCTTCTTTCTTTGTAGTCTGGAAACAATTTCTAGCACAAACACCTTGGTTGAGAAAATAATTATTAAATTATGGTTGAATTCGATAAACCATGATTTGACCAACTCCATTAAAAAACAACATTGTATCCTCTGTGTACTTTCTAGGTTTTCTAGTTTCTTCAAAATAAATGAAAAGAAAAACCTATTGAACATAAACTTACCATGTAAGTTAATGTCCAATTAAAATTGATGCAAGCTATGATTGTTGCAGTTGATAAACATGGCCCATTGAATTTATAGATTGCATATGTTTTATGTATTTTTTCATGTACCCATTGATCTCCTTTGAAGGAGTTTTCATACAAAGGTGAAAAGCATACAAGATTACAAAGGGATCACACAACATATGAAACACATCAACGCAAAGTTTAAAACAACACAGAGTTCGATTGGGACTTTACAATGGGGAGAACCTGTATTGTTGGAGGTTTCATTTGCTCACCTTAAAATGTTGGGACCACTAAATTATAGTTAGATTGACAATGAAAAGTAAATACAAGTATCTAACCATCCCAAATCTCCAAACATGTCTTTCAAAATGTTTTGCAATAAGGTGTGTTCTATGTACTATCTATTCCATGCAAAAAAAAGGTGGGTGAACAAATTGAGGAAATAACAAATCTTTTTATCAAGGTTAGATTTGGACCTTGAGCTATAAATAATGACATGGTAAGCATATATATATGGGAAATGAGTTTCATGGCATCCAACTGTGGACTTGGATACCATGTAACCAGCAACCCACATGCAATTCATTTCACACAATTCGATGCATTAACTAAATATTAATATTTTGGGTATGTTTGGATTTCAAAATTGCATTATCAAGTAAGAAGAGAGAGACCATGACTCTAAATAGTATGTGTTTCTTGATCAATTATTGGTGAAATTTCTAATGGTGTTGAAATAGTTCATCAAATGTTGTATGCAAATGCACACCAAGTTCAAACACCTTTTCATATTTGCAAGACTCATTTGCATAAACTAAAGTCTTTACAAATAGCATTACTTGTTTGAGTTGCATATATTATTGGAAATATTGTCCACAATTATAGATTTTTCAATGTGATAAAGTATTTATAGAACTCCAATTAGCTACAAGTCAACCTTATAGATATGATGTCAACTGCAAGTATTTTCATCGATATTGGATTTTTTATTCCAACTCTTTCTTGGACTATACTCTTGTAATATTAATAGTGATCTACAATAATATTCAAAAAATGGTGTGAAGATAAGAATTGATTAGACTCTCAGCCCTAGATTCAGTGAGTGATTGCAGATGACTTAGCAGTCCTATTGCAACTGAAATATCTCTACATTGTGTTATGTTAAGGCTTTCACCATTTGCATATGTTGAAACTGCATGTGTTCAAAAATATTACCATGAACTAGGATAGATACTCATATGAATACTAATCTCTTGTAATCTAATTTAAACCTCTTCAAAGGTCGATTTCAATCACCTTATGTATATTTTATTTTTTGTTACACTTTATAAACTCTGAAAAATGATCTTTATAAATTTCATGCTTTAGTACAAATATGTTTCTTATAATTTATTCAATACCCTAACACAAAGAAATATGCCAAATACAATATTCATAGGAGAATAACGCCCCCCACATTCAAGGGTTTAGATTGTTTTATAAATTTAAAGTATTAATTATAGAATGCTCCTTAGAAAAACCGACAAATTCCTGAACAAAAAATGTTGGATACATCCAAGTATTCATTTCATGATAGGAATAATATAATAATAATAATAACAATAACAACACGTACAACGACAAAAACAAACACAATAATAATAAGGATGAATTTTGTTATGATGATGGAAATGTAGGGAACATTCTCTTTAGGCTAGAGGCATTTTATTGAGACCATTTCACTAGGATTATGGATCCTTCCAACACCTTTCCACTTGATTTTTTGGAATTCAAACTAGAAGGATTTCCAACCTACAACAAAGTATCAATTCCTCTTGTGAATATTCCTAGTCAACCTAGGTCTCTTGCAACGATTTAGTCACTAAATATCCTCAAATTGCATAGTAATATGAATAATATGGACATCTATTAAACAATACCAAGACCTAAATATACTATCGTAGAACAATAGAAGTCCATAGGAATTGCTTCTAGTTCGCTTACTACATATTTAAGAAATATTAACTTGCAAAAAAATGTTGTAAGTAACCATCATATCATCTACATTCTCCTTTTTTCTTGCATTTTAACTTGTCACTTTAGTTATATTTGTGAATGCTTTTGTAGTTTATGAAGAGAATAATGAACTAAAAAACAAAAAATCTATGATCAAGATGGGGTTTCTAATACAACATTCAAAAAACCTAAAAGAACAACTTATGTAAGTTCCCATATGAAGGTCACAAGCTCGATTTGTTTAGCTTTTTTTGAAGTTGATATGGCTATTTTCATGTATAACAATGCAGTTGGTCCACCAAAAATATTCTTGTGCTTAAAATATTTGTCTAATCTATATGTTCTGATACTTGTTATGGTTCATGGGTCATAAGAGGAACTACTTCTCTTGGAGTACTTCAAACATTTCTTAGTTGGTTTGGCATGTCCTAGTATCTATTTTAAGGAGAGTGCTTTATCTTATTGAGATGTTATGCATTGGCTATTGTATATGTGCAATTATTCAACCTTTTTGTTTATTTGTTCGACTTCTCTCTTGTTGGTTGAGAAAATATTAGTATTTTATGTTTCTCTAAGATAGATCTAGCAAAAAATATTATTTTGTTTTTGGAGGTTGTTGAGCCACAATTCTATAAATTAGATATAAAATATTCGATTATATTCAAATCCCATTTTAACCCATCAACCTAATATGGAAATAGGCATGGATCTCTCCCTTTCATCCACCATCTAAATCATTAAAATAACATTTTACTTTTTTGTTTTACAATTTGAAATTTAACAATGAATCAATAAAAAAATTAGATTGGAAAATATGTCCTATAATACTTTTCTATTTTATGATTTGATATTTAATAGTGAATAAATAATAAATTCACATTGGAAAATATGTCCTATAAACCCTCATCACATAATTTGAAATAGGACTATAGTTTTAGTGGGTAAAATATGGAAAAAAATTGGCATCTAGGATCTCTATTCCAAATTTCATTCTGAGTCCTTGAAGCTTTAATCATACATAAATTTAACCATTGGAATTTCTGCTAAAATTCTACAATATTCAATCCATTTATCCTTATAGATAGAATGTATCCAACCACATAAAATCATTACCATATATCCTTTGAATAAGATGAAGTGTTTTCATGAGTGGATTTAAAATTTGTAAGTTATAAAATATTCCTAAAACGAATCTACGTTAAGTCCATTTCTCATCCTTTCCACCTACTATTGTTGAACTTAATTTCTTAATTAGGTTTCCCCCCTTGTGCTAGAGGAGAGCTAACTGGAAGAAAGAAGTATAAGGATAGCAAGTGGCAGTAGGTAGCTTATCCCAAGTTCACATTGGGTTCTCACATAATATGGTTGGGAGTTTCCCATAGAATGAGAACTTTGTTGATAAAGGTCTATCCCAAGTGGTTATGGGATGGAGTGTTATTCTCCCCATGTAGGTTTTATATCCATTATCGTAATCCATGGAAATTCAATTGTTGTTTATTTGATCAAAATACATGTTAAGAAAAGTAGAAACAAAGAAACGACTTTAAAGTTTCTATCATTGGTTTTCTACTAACTTTTTTTCATTATACCTCCTCTTAGTAATTTACAGTTATATCATAAAATGTAATACTTATGATTTTAAAAGTGCATTTTTTAACCCTATTCATTCTTGATCCCCACACTTATTTTCTAGCTAGAAATATGCTTTGCATAGTCCTTTTATACTATTTTCTATACAGTTTTTCTAATTGAAATATGATCTTTTTTTTTCAACCATTTTCTAGGGTGTTTTCATTCTAAGGAGTATTTGGGTAATTTGATTGATTTGATCTTACAATGACATGATTTTCATTGTTTTTGTTTCTCATGCATGTCAATGTTCATGAATATTAACTAGAATTATATATTGCTAATTTTTTATTTGTATCTTTGAGAAAACATGGACAATCATTACATATACTAGTATGTCTGAATATAAATAGTCCACTAATTCTATATTTTAATTTCAACTTATTAAAGATCGATATCAGTTTTATAGGGTTATCTAGTCAAATTACCATAGGGTCATTTGGGGTCAGTTTTATAGGGTCATTTAGTGTGTGGCATGATTTCCTATCTGCATTCTCACTTTTTAGTATATGCGCACTAAGAGAAGTAGCATTCTCAGAAGCAGTGACATACACAGTTGAAGTATTCATATATGAAAGATATAGATGAGATCTAGTAGACTCATTTGAATTAGGCCCCTCTATAACATCATTAATTAGTTTTGGATCCATATCCCATGAGGATGTGTGAGAGATTCTTTCTTTTAGAGAAGCTTCTAAAAATCAACAGTTTCCAACCTCATCAAACTTTTGGCATTTACCTAGTTTGCATTTAACAAAAACCAATGCAGCTTGCTTTGTAGCTTTGTGCCTTATCTCTTGTAACCAAATGCATTGGCACCTCGACACCCCATATGTTCAGTGTAAGATATATTTAAAAGTTTGTTGAAGGAAAGAATCTTGTGTTTCCTTTCTTCAACTTCTTGTATTTTGAAGAAATTTTTTTCCAATTTTTACACTTCATTTTTGTTTTGGAAACCTATTGTTGAAGCTTTGTATCTTAAATTCTAGGGACCTTAAATAGGATGCCTTTAATGGTGTTTTTTTTCTTTCTAACTTTTTCCCTAGTTTGGTTGTGATTTTTGGCCTCTTGGAATGTAGATGTAAGCATGCCTTCTTCTTGGACCTTTATTATCTGATGAAATAGGTCTCAGAAACTTAGAAGGGGGGGGGTGAATCAGTGCCAATTTAAAACTTTAAAAACATCTTGCCAAATTGCTTAATCTAATCAGTCATATATATTATGAACATAAAGATACATACAAAGAATAAATATCAATATCAATTTATTTTATTGAATAAAATTCTTGTTTACAAATTATAAATTTATCTAGACCCAGCTAGATGGAGAGACCCATCTTTCCTAGAAAGATTCAACTTTCCTACAAAACCCAGTTTGCATACATGACCTAGCATGTAGAGAGGAATCCAATCCTCATTCAGGATCCAACCTGATTATAGACACCAATATGTTTGTATGAACACAAGGTCCATATCAATGGTAGAATATCCACCAAGATATTAATAATGATCCACCAAGACACACTTCATGATCTTGTCTTCACCCCTTATATACATTATGAAGGGTTTCCAACTTTGAACAAAGATGTCTTTTCAAAAGAAACATTCTAAACAATGCACCTTTTCATTTAGTTTTAGTTTTATAATTCACTATAATAACTTTAAAATTTCTTATATGTTTACGTTTTAGAGGTTTTTAGCTAATTTAGTTACACTGACAAATATGGAGACACTCCACTTATATTGCTAATTAAAGAAAGTCTGCTAAAATCGTGCTAGAGCTGTTCGAACATTTTGGGGTTCCGCTATCCTTTGAGCATGTGACAAATATTTTGACAATCATTCACCAACTCTACCAAAGTTGTAGGTATTCTATCCTTCGACATAAAGCCACAAACTAGAACCTTATTGCACTCAACTAAAATGGTTTGTCTATACGAGGGCTTGAACTGTGACCTAATCAAAAGCCCACACTTAACAATAAAACAAACCATCATGGTATTCATTGCGTCGCTGAGAGCCTGTTAGCCTGCATGTAAGTTTGATCATGATATGGCATTCCATCCATTGATCAATATATCATGGTATCCAACATATTCATCTTCATTTTTCCATACAACCAGCGCCATCATAATTAAAAAATAATGTGACGATTGAACAAATGTAAACAATTTAGTTGAAAACAAGAAACATATTATGTTTATTGAGCCACCTTTCTCACGAATTGTAACAAACATCTCCATCACAGATTACTCATGCGGGCTTGGACTTCTCATCCATCGCAGCATCTGTGTCCTCATCTTGCATATCATGTTGATCTTTGAAAGCTCAAGTCAATTGAAGATGGTAACCACAAGTCTGCTCTTGGAAATAATAGGAATATGTATCACCACCTATTTCGTTGCATGCATCATAGTGAAATATACCTCCCCTTATCAATAAAAAATGGTATTCATGCTGGTTGTACCTTATATGCTTGGGTAATTTATTATCCTACTCTTTTATTTCCTTGTCCATCCCTTCAAGTGAGCATCAGTGAAGGGATAATCCTTGGCTCCATGGGTGGGCACTTCATTTTTTCCACCATTTGTCACAGTTTTTCCATCTGGACCAATGACGATCAAGAATGGGAAGAAATCAACCATGAAATACTATGAGGCACTTATTAGGGTATTCATTTAATGAAATATCCAACGATGGCATGCTTTTGTAGTATTCTTCAAAAATCCTCCTTTGTTTTGTCACTAGATATGAAAAAAACCTCAAACGGTTCTCCCCTTTCCTTGATTTTGTTGTATATATCATAGATCTACTGCACATGAATGACACCAGAAGGATGTAGGTAGATATATGTTATAAATCAGTGTATAAGTTTCTATGCTCTAGTTTCCAAGATTCTTAAGTTCTGAATCTCCTTCTAGAATATTTCTTAACGTTAAGATACACTTGTATAGAGGAGCCGTGATCCATGCTCCATGCTCAATAATTTGAATTTTGTCTTATGATTTTGATGCAATAGCTACAATGCACCCATTTGCATCTGGCATGCACTATTGTGAGAGTGGAGTGCATAGCGTGTATTAGTTTCAGTTTTCATAGCGGTGGGTCCACAAAAGAAGTGTAGATTCATATCCAACCAATCTAGATAATATAATCTATTACACCATTGACATTTTTCTTTTGTAGGAATGAAATTATTTCTATGTTCTACCTCAATAATAGAATAGGTCCTCAAAACAAAATCATAGTGAAAAATCTCAGCCTCTTTTTTACATCTATTAGCACCATGATAAATTGAAACTTTAGTGCTCCCTTCAACCATGAAATGAGCAATCCCGTTCGTCCATTGAATAAAAACTACCATGGATGTTTCCTTCAGTCGTGAAACAAGCAATCCCATTCCTCTATTGAATAACAACTACCATGGGAAAAACAACAAGGGTGTCTTTAACCTGAGGTAGTACCCGCGAATCACTACTAGATGCTCCCACACATGTCTTCTAAGCAAGAGATTGCCCTGATGAAGGATGTGCCACCTTTTGAGAAAATTCACCATCATTTATGACAAGGATCAATCTAGATGTGACAACATCAATTCGGCCTACTGTAAACAATCTGGGCTTCATCACACCTATAATTATTTTAAACCATATTTTCAAATATTCGTTAAGTAGTGACAAGAACTGTAGTGACAAAAAATGAATTGAATCGTCTTCCCCACTTTGAGCCGATGTAACCTTTCGGTTTGTTTGAATCCAAAATACAACTTTGGAGGTAACCTTTTTGGAAGGGAATTTCTATCAATGGCAACACTAGATTTTGATATTCTTCCACTCTTGGATCCTGACTTGGATTTTGACTTATTTTCTCTTCCATCACCATATTATCACCATCACTGGATCATATTCAACATATCTGAAATGTATGCCGATATGCCTAGTTTTGTTAATGTTGTTAATTCCATCAATGCCAATTAGTATTTCCATATTTTTCCAAAATGATGTCAGATTGCTATAATGTCTTCATGATATCCCTAGAACACCATCATCACCTATGTCATTCCATGTCATTATTTTCTCCACATCACATATTGACATCAATGCCAACAAATTCATCTGCCATATTGCCAGCAATATCCCCCTTTGGTACTGATGGCAATACTCTTCAGTTCTCCCCCTTTGACATCAAGGGCAAAGGGCTGAATGACTCCCCTTGACTTTGATCACTAGTACCGATTTTGTCATCTATCTCTTTTCACATGAGTGAAGAACAATGTTACCAATTGTAGAACAAGTTCACATATTTCATGTTGGACAACTTGCAAAGGATTTTTACACTTCAATTATGCCAATAGTATTATTCAACCAGTTCTCAAGTCTCAAGCTTCTTGTTTTGACTTCTTTGGTCCATGGTTTTAGTTCACATGATGTTTTAATAGTGCATCAACAAATTCATTTTTGTATCACTATGCTTCTAGTTTTCCATGACTGTCCTAAGTAATCCAAAAACAGAGCATCATCGTCTAGTCCTTCCTTGGGTTCCATGTCCTTTTAGTAGTCAAAGGTCCTTCAAAATAGACTAGGATTTGCTGTAAGATATATCTCTATCATTTATGGCTTTCAAAATCTTCAATTAAAATATGCATCTGATCATAAGGTCTACTTAATCGATTTGATCAAATTAGGGTTGCTTTAACACATCTTCCATCACTAGTGGAAAATGAGAGATTAGCGACAAAAAAAATGACCAAGATCCGCATATCAATGACCACTTTTGGTTTGGTGATCGTTGGTGGCTAACTTACGGTATTTTATTATGCGACCAAAATTGGTCATTTTTATTTTGGTCATTTGTAGCTTGTCAGTTGGTCATTAATTTGGTCATATATTTGAATGAATGACCAAATATATGAACAAATTAATGACCACGTGAAAAGCTGCAATATGACCAAATTTGGTCGCATAATAAAAGACCGTAAATTAGCGAACAAAATTGGTTTTTGGTCATTGGTATGAGAATGTTGGTTGTTTTTTTGGTCATTTATATCTCATTGTTTGGTCACGTATCTCTCAATTTTTTGTCATTTTATATGCGAATTATGGTCATTAATCTCATTTATTGGTCACTAATTTAGTCATTTTTAGTCGTTTTATGTGTGGTTATTATATTTTAGTAGTTTTAATGGTGTCCATTATTAATCAATATCATTTTTTAATATGATATTATGTTTAAATTAAAAATAAGAATCATACATTATTTATCATCAACTTATACACATGTGAATTATGCAATGTCACATTAATTAGTGAATTACAAAACTTATAAATAATATAAAGTACAATCATATAAGTTTTAAACTGCACAAATTATATTATATGAAATGTCAAGTATTACAATAAATATGAGTTTTCTGAAAAACTATCTCTATATAAATTTACATGAGAATCATCTAATACATCGATGATTTTTCAAAATATTACAATGACTAAAATATCCCACTTGTACTTGGCTGCTAAGCCATACTTATATCTCGCAACAGCTTCAATTAACCCATACTTATCAGCTTGAAAGCCTTAGCAGTTGGCTCTTCATACTCAATGGAAAAGCCTCGGCAACAAGCTCTTCATACTCAATGGCCCACTTAGTTAAGTTCATTCCTACAAAATCCAATAAAAAAATTTCAGTTCTAAAGTAGAAAAACAATGAAGCAAATTATTTATAATGTTCAATAGCTAACAACAACAAGGGCTTCCAACAGCAAAGTCCCTACCTTTGAAAAAAGTTGAAATAGAAACATAAAAAGAAATTGGAAAATCTTGTAAACTCATATACTTGAAAGTTGTGTAATTTTATCTTTTATAAAAAAATATCTGACTCCCATAATGATCTTAGGATGGATAAACAACCACAAAATAATTGGCAATTTAGGGTAAGGAACACATCGTTACCTTTCTTTTTTTATAATGAAAGTATTTTAGAGAAAAGTGAAGGCAATATATTTCTCTGATTGGATGCATAGTGGTGGAAAAAACCTACAGATCCTTGCATATTTTTTAGCATAGGAATGGAGTTGTATGATTAGTTAGTAAAGAAATTTTAGCAATCCTAGAAACAAATATGTTATGTTCGAATTAGGAATCTATATAACACTTGTCTAACATAGATAAATAACAACTAAATACTATCACAGATTTTAATAGTTGGAATTAAATGATATAAATGGATACAAAGAGGCATGAATATGATATATACATTGGCCTTGTGTTGTTGAACCCTTGCATTCATGCAGTACTGATTACAATTGAACATCATGCCACATGTACAATGATCAAACTTATTGTTAAAAAATGGAATTCCTATAGCATTAGAGATTGGGGTCTCTTACCTACTTCCCTGGCATGGTAAGGGAATTCAAGTTCATATTACAAGTTGCAGGTTCAATTTTTATGAAATCATGAGGCTTTTTCAAGTGTTATTTGGTAATATATTGGACCCCAAAAAAATCTTACAAGATCTCTCATTAAATTGCTAAGACTATATGCATAAACTTTCTTTAAGAAAAATCATGTACGTACAGTAACAATCCTATTTACAACAGAGGCAGATAAAAGATCTAGACATCAACAAATAGTCCAATAACCTCCATTCAGGAATCCAGATTCTCTAAATGATTTCACACAAAATGAAGATCAGTTTGACTAAAATTGTCAGCAATAGACTTTTATGCACGTATTAATTAATACAAATGTAATATTATTATGATATGTGTATGAAATCTAGGGCTTAAACCTAAAAAGCCTAGTTGGGGAGCTCTACTAGTTTTTTCATAAAATTGGAAAAATATTATTGAACATATTGCAACCTACCCAATAAACCAAATACACACACACACACACACACACACACACACACACACACACACACACACACCAAAGGATCTCAATCAAAAGAGTGGGTATGTGAAGCAAATAAGACCCAAGGAACCCATAAACAAAGGAACCTTATCCGAGAATTTGCAGTAGCAAGAATACTTTGTCTTGGGTGGATCCTCTCCATCTATAATCTCAATTCTGTTGAGATGGAAAAAAACATGGGTGGTTAAATTTTGATATTTCAATGGTTAAAACTTCAAGGTATACAAAGGGTTCCTTTCCATTTAAAATTATTTCAAGATAAAAATGTATGCATGGAGACCCTAATTCCCTGATAAGATAAGACAAAGGTGTCAAATATATAATTATCATGATGTGGATCATTTTTTCTTGCAACCACCCTTTTAGTCTATTACAAAACATGAGGTGTATCGTATTTTCCTGTAGTGAGGGATTGCAAAAGGTACTTGACACCGCAAATACATTCCAGTTTTCTAATATCTACAGGGGTATCATTTAATGGGTTACCCCACAGTCCTTGAACAGACTGTGCAATGCTTCTTTAATGTGTTAGTGATAGTGTTAGTGATATAGTTGTCGACTGTGCAATGCTTCTTTAATGTGTTACTGATATAATTGTCTTATAAAGAAAATTGATTTCCAGGGATGGACAACTTAAGAGCCATATTTTCAATTCCATAAAATCATGAAATAACACAACCCCAATAAGTATGCATAAAAAAAAAACTTTCAGGGAGCGAAAAAAACATGTAGAGAACCTGCAAAAAATGCTTTAAAATTTCACTTAGATACACATAAATTTGTGAAACAAAATTGCTAGAAGCCACTAGCTAAATGTTTATATACATCGTAAAACTATAAACGGGTGTATATATTGATATGTTTTAAACTAAGTACACATCTGAGCAATATGGTGGTGTAATCACATAAATTAATGATATTAATATTTGTAGGGATAAGAAAACTCCAAAATGGGCACATAGAAAGATAGAGCTACAAAAATTTTACTAACTGAGAGAACGAGGATTTTTTTTTTTTAAATAGAATACTTATAGTTGAAAAACTAACATCCTAGATATAAGGATTCCTCAGATGTAAATTTTGTTTGTGTCATAGAAGTAACCCCAAAGACAAATATAAAGGTGTATCCTATTAAACCGGAAACTTCACCATATTCACGAGGAATATTTACACATAAGAAATATGTAAAAACAAATACAATGTATATTTCTCATAGTCATGTTGCTTCTTAATCATGATATAACGTTCGAACAGAACTTTGACAAGAACCGAGATAGTAAAAATGAAAACCCAGAAAGGGAGTATATATTGAAAAAAGGAAACCCTGAGAATGTGACTTGGGACACATGTTTTTTTTTTCTCAAGCCAGTTTTGTTTCAAAGTTGCCTATCTTTGATGGTTGTTTATCCTTTTTTGGATTAACTAGGGCTATAACATTGGTTCCCATTACATACCCCTTCATAACAAGTCCTTTCTTTATGTTTTTCCTCCTCTAGGTCCACTGAGTTCTATTCAAGTTATAGTTGGCAATCACGTGGCCTTCCTCTCCTCTATATTTAACTAAGTATTGTAGGTTTTATGCTTTTTCACTAGCTTGACAACACTTTATTCTAAATTTGCAACAATTTTCTTTTGCACTCAAGTCAACATTCTCGAGTAGCGATTATGGTTATTTCTCTATAGTGAAATCACCTGTTTTGTCTTCAAAGTGTCTATCTTCAATGACTATTACTCCTTTCTTGGAGTAATTAGGGATGTAGCATTGGTTCCCATTTCATACCCCTTCATAATAGGTATTATAGCTACTCCTCAAGTTCCATTCATTTTTATTCAAGTTTCACTAGGAATCCACATGTCCTTCCTCTCCTCTATGTTTCACTAAGTCTTATATGTTTTATATTTTCACTAACTTGACAATATTTTCTTCTAACTTTAATTACCATCCATTAGCTGAAGCATCCTTTGTTAATAAATTATAGAATGGCATCTCAGGATTGACACAATCATTTGCTTATAAAATCCAACCACTGATAGGTGAATAAATAATGAAAAAAGAATAACTCATTCACAATCATATAAACAAACTCTTTTGGGCATGCATTTTCTAGATCGTTAAAGTTAGCTGAACATCACAAATATTCATTAAAAACTATTAGTAGGAACCTAACTGTATACAATAGTAGTGAAAGCAACTCAAGATTTATAGACTTTAGTTTATGGAAGTAAAGGTCCCTCTCCTCCAACCTCGAAGTTTGTAGCCTCCAATCATAAGGAATGACCAAAATTTCATTTGCTTCAACTCCAAATTCAATAGGGGACCTCCATTAAAATACCATTATTATGAGATTATAGTAACATTGCCATATGATTGACTACTATAAAAGTGTAAACCTTCCTGAATAAAAAAAATGAGAAACAATACCATTCTCAAAAAGGGCACAATTAGATTTGACACTTGAAAGGACATTACAAGAAGAACATGCTTAGTAGTATGAACATAAGGAGTTCCTATCAGACCTGCTCCAACTTGTAGCCTTTCAGTATTGTAACACTTCTTGATCAAGTCTTGTCTCTTAAGAGTGAAGTCTTACTTACTTCTACATTTCATGACTAAGATGAAAATATCATATCATTTGTATGAATCAACTATCAGACTATCACTATCCTAACCAGACTAACTGAATTGAATGAGTCTATAACATTCATTATTGTATTTTACATTCACTAACAATATTACTAATGATAAGAACCGATACATTGATCAGAGCTTTCGCAAAACATCTCAATAAAACTTCTTAAATCTTACATGTTAATATAAGATAGGAACATTTGAAACAAAATAGGCTTGTGGTAGGCAAATTTGAAATAGGCAGAAGTGGCTAGAAAATGTTTTGTTTTGAGAAAGAAAAACTGTGGATGAAGAAAACTGATGGGATGTATTACAACAGTTTTGTCTTATTAATATTACAAAAATATCAGCTGCAACTGTGCAACACCACAATTACATTCAGATATGTTTCTTAAAGCGCATAATCATGTGCTTTGTGGCAAAACAACAACAAAATTTCTAGGAAGGAGCAAATCATCACCTGCAAATGTTTATTGATGTCAGCAAAAATACCCTTTCTTCACTTGATCCATTCACATAAGCCTCTGGGATATTTTCCCCTAGTGGAAATATGTTTTAACCCCCATGCATATCATGATCAATACAAACTTAGGTGAATTGACCGAAAGGTAAAATTGTGAAAAAAACAACCACTTATAAATATATAAATTATTATCTATTGAAAAAAAAACCTTAATCCTACAATTACCTTTGTTCAACCAATTCACCCCTTAAACACAAGTCTATTAGACATTATAATGTCAAGTGCAAATTATATTAAACTTATAATCCATATTAGTATATGTAGTAGATTTTTCATTGCTTATGAAATGTCCTTTTTCCCACCTACAAATTTGGGATTTTCAAATGTTTTCTCATATTCAGCATAAGCATGACTACTCAGCATCTTTGTATCAGTTTGAAATCCAACCCTCATTACAAGTTAAAATTTTTAGTATATTATTTTTGCTGATAAGTTTACAATTTTCTCTAAAAATGAAAATATAAAACTTTGGATGGGAGCAGCATTCCTTAAACAGTCAAGAGTTGAATGGAGCTAGCTAGATGTAATTGAAACTTTTCTTTTAGCACTGATTGCTAGAGAAAATTTTCCAAAAAAATCTAGCCAATAAACATAAAATGGGAAAAAAGCTAACCTCAGACAGATTTTCCTTCAACTCGCTAGTATCTTTCAGTACCTATTCATGGAATTGCAAACCAAATAAATTAATCTTTAAAACTACTTTATTTATCAATAACAACACCTAGTTTAAAAAACAATATGTTAAAAGTAGCATTTCTTATCAAAAGTAAAAAAACAGGGATAAACAAATAAGAAACCACATGGAAGCAAATGCCTGAATAGCAAACTCAAATGCGATTGCATGTAGAAAATAACAAAACAATTATTGTCACCACTAGACAACCAAAAATCAACACATCCTTCACACTCATGCTATCTACAGAGGAAACACTTTGACTCTGATTATCCAACACAGGATCCTTTGTTATTGATCCCTCTTCTTCTGACGATTCTTGGATAAAAGTGGGTTTAGGTGGATATACATACACCACACTCAATTTGTGTTCCTCATATACCTTTCCTAGTTCTTTTGAGAACATGATGACACAAAAAATTGCTTCAACTAAGAGAACCCTTTGCAATCAACATTAAACTTCCGACAAAATAGGTTTTACAGTAAACCTACCATATTTGGAGTAATCTCCACAGCAGTTGTCTGTTAAATTTTCATATTCTTAGCTAAGACATCAGTATTTCATTTCATTTTCATAACAAAAGCATATAAACAGGATCACTGAAGGAAACAACATCACAAGAACAACATAGATTTATCCTGGGAAAACCCTAAAGGGAAAAACCCAGCAAAAGATTCGTCAATATAGATGCCCCAAAAAGGTAAAAGATAAAACTAGCAAGGAGATCAAAAACCTGATCCTCCTCCTTCTCTAGCTACTTCTCTCCTCCACAAGTGTGCTTCTCAAGTGAGTGTGTGTGTCTCAAATGAGGAGAGCTACACCTCTATTTATATTCATTCGTTCACTTCAATTAACTCATCTGACATGTAGGCTCAAGTTAATCATGTAGGCTCGAGTTACACATGTAGGCTCAAGTAACCACACTGCGTTGCTAATGACCCACCTTTACAATTAGAGGGGACAACCTCATGACTCTTATTAGTTCTTCCGATTAGAAGCATCGGGGTACAAGATCATACAAGTGGTTCTCCCGGTAGGACCATCGGGGACCACAAAAGATACATATAGAATATTCTTCGAAGTTAGTACAATATTTCAACACTCCCCCTTAATGACAAGGGTATTCTACAACAACAACAAAAATAGTAGGAGAGGACATCATCAACATCATTAGGGTAACACATCTATAAATAATTGGAAGCTTTTCAACATCATATAATCTTCAATTTTCAACGACAACAACTCTTTGATCAGCATCAGCATCTTTTGACCTTTTGATCAGCAACACCTTCAGCAACATCTTCAGCACTTTGACCTTTCGAACAGCAACATCTTCAGCACTTAGACCTTTCAATCAGCAGCAACATCTTCAGCACTTTGACCTTTCGATCAGCAACATCTTCAGCATTTTGACCTTTCGATCAGCAACATCTTCAGCGCTTTGATCTTTCGATCAGCAACAACATCTTAAACATTTTGATCAGCAACATCTTCATCACTTTGATCTTTCGATCAGCAACCTGATCGGTAACATCATGATCAGCACCATAATCATACATCAATTCTCGAATAGCATCATCATCATGATATTCTGATCTTTTGATCAGTATGTCATCATCATCACATACTAATCATTTGATCAGTATGTTATCATCATCATACTCTGATCTTCCGATTAGTACATCATCATCGTCATACTATGATCAGTACATCATCATCATACTCTGATCTTTTGATCAGTACATCATGATCATCACACTCTAATCTTTCGATCAGTACATCATCATCATCATACACTGATATTTCGATCAGTAAGTCATCATCATCATCAAAACATCAACATGATCCTTCCTTTCGGAATTACGGGATCAACATGTCTGTGGTACTCAGACGATCCTTCCTGTCGAAATTATGGGATTTAGGTCTTTACGGAGTTACTAATGATCCTTCCTTTCGGAATTTCCAGATCAATACATCTGTGGAGCTCAGACAATCCTTCCTTTCAGAATTACGGGATCAAGTCTTTACGGAGCTACTAACGATCCTTCCTTTCGGAATTACGGGATTTAGGTCTTTACAGAGTTGCTAACGATCCTTCCTTTCAGAATTATAGGATCAACACATTTTTGGAACTCAGACAATCCTTCCTATTGGAATTATGGGATCAACACATCTATGGAACTCAGACAATCCTTCTTGTTGGAATTACGGGATCAAGTCTTTACGGAGCTACCAACGATCCTTCTTTTCAGAATTATAGGATTTAGGTCTTTACGGACTTACTAATGATCCTTCCTTTCAAAATTATGGGATCAACACATCTGTGGAACTCAGACAATCCTTCCTATTGGAATTACGGGATCAATTCAATGATCCTTCCTTTCAGAATTATGGGATTTAGGTCTTTACGGAGTTCCTAATGATCCTTCCTTTCGGAATTACGCGATCAACACAGTTGTGGAACTCAGACAATCCTTCCTCTAGGAATTACGGGATCAACACACGTTCTCGAGTACTAAAGTCACTGGATCTATTCTGAACCAAATTTCAAGGATGATACAATCCTACCACATTCACGGGGACCGAGATCTTCGGATACATTTTGAACCGAGGTTCAGGGATGATGCAATCCACCACTTTCATGGGGGTCGAGACCTTCGGATACATTTTGAACCGAGGTTCAGGGATGATGCAATCCTACCACTTTCATGGGGGCCAAGACCTCCAAATACATTTTGAACTGAGGTTCAGGGATGATGCAATCCACCACTTTCATGGGGGTCGAGACCTTCGAATAAATTTTGAACCGAGGCTCAGGGATGATGCAATCCACCACTTTCATGGGGGCTGAGACCTCTGGATACATTTTGAACCGAGGTTCAGGGATGATGCAATCCACCACTTTCATGGGGGCCGAGACCTCCGGATACATTTTGAACCGAAGTTCAAGGATGATGCAATCCCACCACATTCACAAAGACCGAAGTCACTGGATCTATTTTGTACATATGTCCCAGGATGATACAATCCCTCTTCATTCTCAAGGATCGAGGTCACCATATCACTTTTGGACAGATGTCCCGGGATGATACAATCCTTCTTCATTCTCGAGGACCAAGGTGACCGGATCACTTTTGGACAGATGTCCCAGGATGATACAATCCCTCTTCATTCTCAAGGACTAAGGTCACCAGATGACTTTAGGTTAGATTCCCAGGGATGATACAATCCCACTGCAACATCACTACTCCCCCTTTCGAGGAAGGTTCTTCCGAACCACACCAAGCCTGTCTCGAAAGTGTTCTAACTTTACTCGAGACAGAGGCTTCATTAGCACATAAGCAACCAAACCATCATCATCTACATCTTCAGTATGTGAATACTGAACTATCACCATCTATATCTCCAGTATGTGAATACTGAAAGCATCATCATCTATATCTTCAGTATATAAATAATCAAAGCATCATCATCTTTATATTCAGTATAGAAATATGGAATCACCATCATCTGCATCTACAGTATGTAAATACTGAAACATCATCTATATCTTCAGTATGGGAATATTGAAACATCATCATCTGTATATTTAGTATAGAAATACAAAATTACCATCATCTGCATCTACAGTATCTAAATACTGAAACATCATCTATATCTTCAGTATGGGAATACCTAAACATCATCATCTGCATCTTATCTCGTATGTAGAAATACCAGATTTCTATGTGTTACAATGAAACAGGGGGTTCTCTATCATCACAACTCTGGTTATCACATAGAATCATTGTAGTATCCATCTTCAGTTCAAAGAGACTTGATATCAGCTTTCGAAGCCATATGGCTTCACAACTTAGCAGGGCAATTTGCTATGTATCTTGCTTCAGCCATGCTACGAGAAACATTGGACTGTTTCCTGCTAAACCATGAACTCATAGCAGACCCTAAACAAAACCATCTACCTAATGTGCTTTTCCTATCTGAGATACTTCCAACCCAATCTGCATCTGTGTAGCCATACAATCTATACTCATGGATACCATCATAATATAAACCAAAGTCTACAGTCCCTTTCAGATATCTCGTCACATGTTTTGCAGTTACTAGGTGAACCCATGTTTGTTGAACAAGATATTGACTTAAGGTGTTCATAGCAAAACAAATGTCTGGTCTAGTATTTGTTAAGTACATCAATGACCCAATGATCTGTCTATAATGAGTCATATCCACTAACTCTGATGAGTCATCAGCTGACAGCTTCAGGTTGGAGTCCATGGGTGTGGCCATGACTTTTCATTCCAACATATCGAATCTCTTCAATATCTCTACCGCATACTTTTACTGGTTGAGAAATATTTCTGCTGAACTTTTCCATACTTCCAGACCTAGGAAATAATGCATTAACCCAAGGTCTTTCATCTCAAATTCTTCTGGTAGTTTCTTCTTGCTTTCCATGACCTGTTTCTCATTTCCTGTCAAGGATAAGTCATCCACATATAATAACAGGATGACAAGTTCATCTTCTACAACCTTGAGATAAAGGTTAGGATCAGCTTTACTCTTGGTAAATCCCATGCTCGACAAGAAACTATATATTCTTCCATACCAAGCTCTGGAAGCTTGCTTTAGGCCATAAAGGGCATAAAGGGCCTTCTTCAACTTGCATACATGATTCCATCTGGCTTCAACTTCAAATCCTTGTGACTATTCGATGAAAAAACTCTTTCTCAATCATACCATTAAGAAAGGCTTATCTTTACTTCACCATGGAAGAAACTACCATGATAGTTCTGAAGTAAGTGTACCTTACTTCCTGGAGTAAGTGTCTCTTCAGAATTAATTCCCTCTTTCTAAAAGAAACCTCTGGCCACAAATATTTCTTTATACTTCTCGATACTTCAGTCAGCTGCATGCTCTATTTTGTATATCCATTCGGAGGATACAATACTCCTTCCTTCTGGTTTGGGAACTATATCCCATACATCATTCTAGTATTCTTTCATCATAACATCTTCCATTAGTTCATCTTGTCAGATCATTAACATATCCTAGTCTTCTGCATTCAACTTTGAAGGTTGGAACCCACTTTACTCTTGGTAAAGTCTCGATCCATCAAGAAGTTGTCCATCATGTCGTACCGTGTCAAACTCAGATATCTTCTGTAGCCACTCCCCCTGAAGTGGAGTATTATCTTCCTTCTTCATTTTGTATAGGTGGTTCTATGCTTGATATATACTGGTGAATAGAGTATGTCATGTCATAGTCTATTCTTTCTGAGGCAAATCACGAACCTTTCTTTGTACACTTGTTCTTGTAGATCAATATGGAGGATACTATGTACTTCCCTTTATGTCTCGAAATCATATTGTATACATCATTCCCCATGATCAACTTTTATTCTTTGATCATAGTTTCTTTTATAGCATTCTTTTCTTCATCTTGAGTTATCTCTCATACCCATGGTGGTCTTCATCCTTTGAGGTGGATCTACCGCTTTCTGAAGCTCTTTTTTCCGTCATGGTGTCTCTGACCCTGGGAGCTTCAGAATCATGTTTATTTAATTGTCATCACTTGTTCTTCAGAAAAAGTCTCGTCCTTCTTTTCTTGTAGGAGGTTGTATAGGACCTTTCCTACAATTCAAATGCACCAGTTGCATGGTTAGAACTATTTCATGAAACATATGCATAACAACAAATTCTTATGCATCATGCAACTATTTAGCCAATACAACATTGATCCATATCTCACAGGAACTTTCTAGATTCCTTCCATCTCTACCATGAAATCATTGAGATTGTGCACTAATCCAATATGTCAGCAAAGAGGTTTGATAAGTAGCACTGGAGAGTTGTATAGTGCCATGAGCTACTTACACATCACATGCGTATTAGTAGTATTAATGTAAACAATCTATCATGCATAACACATCAACTGAATATAATCAAATGTATAACAAAACAGTATCATGAAATGGCAACTGAATACTTATCTTTTATTTGTTTTGTGGGTAGACTCCATCTTGATCGTTTTGCTTTAACATCTTCTTCATTCATGAAATCAGCATTTCTTATCCAAATGATAAGATGAATAAGAGGTTCTTCAAGAATTGAGTTTTTCATATTCCTCATCGCTTGAGGGATCTTCTTTGAATAGTGAGAGCTTGATCTTCAATTGCTCCCATCTTCTTCTTCTCTTCTTATTAGTCGAGCTGAAAGTAATCACTTACTTCTGGCATACATTCTTCTTCTACCGCTTCAAGTTGTTCTACATTCTATATCTTCACATTCTTCAACTGTTTTCTCAAAGCCATCTTCTGATTTAAGTTCTTATCTTCAAATAGCTTAATCAAGGAATCAAACATCTTCGGTGTCTTTAGGGAATCCACTTGTGGTATAAGTTGATCTGTGATTGAATCAACAATGATCTTCTTGGCCTTGATAAAGTTCTTCTTGTGTAAGGCTTTGAGCCTCATCTTCATATGGAACTAGAACCTCTCTACTCATGTAGGTGTAAAATTCATTTTCTTCAGGAAGATCAAATACTTCCATGCTTGGAAGTTGTCAACTTTACCAAGCTTATCATCAGGCTGATGTGATATATCACTTTGAAATGAGAACCTCAAATGCAAATAGCAAAAGATTAGATCTTACCGATTTGAGGTGTCCGTCTTGCTTCTAGGGCTGGCTGATCTAGGGCTTGTCAGAGAAACCCTAATTTTTAAAAATTGGAATCTTTCAGATCTTATTGTATATAAATATATATCTATTCAAATGGAGCTGTCCAATGTACTCCTTTTCTGAACACAGTGGAGGGAAGCTCCTGGAACAGGAAGCCCTAGTTTTCCAATTTCTTTTGCAAAAATGCATGTCACTGTTTCTATGATATCTCTGAAATTACAGATAATTTATGTCTGAAATTTCTCACTGAGGTAACCTCTACTGTTCCTAATCCAAAACCATAGGATTCATTAGAATTTGTTTCACCAATTGGGATTTATGATCATTTTCCCAGGGTGAACTGTTACAGGACTGTTCATAACAACAAAGTTGTACGGCATACCATGTGTCACTGGTTCATCTTCTAAGTCTAATATTCATACCATAGATATTACAGTCCGTGATATTTTTGGAACATCTTCAGGAATTCAATTTGGACCTAGGTATCCCAAGCTATAGCAATTGTCTCCAGGTTTCCTGTTTAGGGATGAATTCTGGAAGAGGCTGAAACAATAACTTGGAAGGATAATATCTCCCATAATATAGAGAATATGAAACTGAAATTTTGATATAATGTACATTAGGATTTTATATTCTGTCTTTGCAATTTTTAGCTCATGAACCTTCGCCAATCTCTGGATATAGCGAATGTGCCAAAACTTAGCAGTTTTAGTATTTAGGGTTTTTCTGGCTTGGGGTCAAACTAGGGTTTGACTTTACCGGAGTTTCACCCAACCAAAAATATTGATCCCGGTCTCTAAAATTCAATTTTCATGAGGATATCAATCCTATTCTAGGCTCACTCAAAAATGCTTCTTCTGCAAGAAGCCCTAATTTCTTCTGGGGAGAGAGAGAGGGCTATTTTTTTTTGTGAAAGCTGTCATGTTCAGGTTAGCTCTACTACCATGTGAAATTTTAATATGCTTAGCTAAGAAATCAGTATTTCATTTTATTTTCATAACAAAAGAATATAAATAGGATCACTGAAAGAAACAGCATCACAAGAACAACACAGATTTATCCTGGGAAAACCCCAGGAAAAGCTTCCTCAATATAGATGCCCCAAAAAGGTAAAAGATAAAACCAGCAAGGAGATCAAAAACCTAATCCTCCTCCTTCTCCAGCTACTTCTCTCCTCCACAAGTGTGCTACTCAAGTGAGTGTGTGTGTCTCAAATGAGGAGAGCTACACCTCTATTGATATTCATTCGTTCACTTCAATTAACTCATCCGACATGTAGGATCGAGTTAATCATGTAGGCTTAAGTTACACATGTAGGCTCAAGTAACCACACTGGGGTGCTAATGACCCACCTTTACAATTAGAGGGGACAACCTCATGACTCTTATTAGTTCTTTTGATTAGAAGCATCGGGGTACAAAATAATACAAGTGGTTCTCCTGGTAGGACCATCGGGGACCATAAAAGATACATATAGAATATTCTTCGAAGTTACAATATTTCAACATTGTCCCAGTGGGGACTATACTCTACATAAGGAATTTGTCTTTACATTTCATATAAGGAGGTGTCTCCTTCTGAGCTTGCATATGACTACTAAAAAAAAACAATGAGAGAGAACAAATGAAACCACAATCAATCTCACATTAAACAAGTCCTTTGATGTATCATATTCAAGCAAGAATCATTACTCCATTAACCTTCAAATTAAGAAGCTTCAAACCTGTCACTTCACAAGAAGAATGAGATGGGTTGATGCCTGTAATGGGTCATACACATTATTTCCTTAGGGAAGTAGTTTTCACCCATCATAACAACATTTAAATGCAGCTACATCCTCTGATTATATTGTGAAAACAAGTCCTTAAAATTGGGATTTCTCATCAACAAAAAAATCTACAGTTGTATGACAAAGTACAACTCTAGAATAATTAGAAAATATAGCGATATCAATCTTTCCTGAGTCACTTTTCCCATTGGCAAGAGACTTAACCCTAGACATGGATTCCTATCATGTGTGCACAACTGGAATATCTCCATAATATTTGAAATTAGAGAAAATTCAGAAGATTTACATAGAACAACCAAAACAAGCATAACTACCTTAAATTTAATATTGTCATCTATGTTCTTAACTAGATGAAGATAACATGAACTTTGTTTCCTCAATTCGACTGAACACCATTGACACAAAACCAAGTATTCATTGGACTACGAAAATGTTGGCCCAATAAAGCAAACCTATCAAATGCCAAATTTAATTCTCACAAATATCATTTGTTAATCTTCCCATTTGCAGGGAATTGAAATGTATGGATTAGGAATCTGGGCAGAGGTTATAGACCATGTAAGCACAAAGAAAAAATCCCATTGCTATGACCATTATATGATGGCATACATGAATTCTCCATGTTACTTTCTACCTATATGGTTCCCGTTCCTTCACATTTTGTGTTTATACTAATTGAGTTAAAATTGGTATTAGGCTTGACAATTTATTTCAAAACCTATAATTTAAAATGAACTCTTTCTAGGATATGTCACATGTTATTGGAAATAGAAAGACATTTTAAACATGGCCAAAGTACATGTGGAAGACGAAAAAGGTTAGTTGGGAATTCACTCAATTGAATGTTGGTTTTATGTTCAAATATTATCTATAATTACATGCCAAATCATCCTATGAGTGAAAAAGAAAAATTTATATGTTGGGTACAGGTTAAACTGGTAAGTTCTTTCCCCTAAGCCAAAGTTTCAGTGTATCTATTAATAGGATACTAGCAAAGTTTCTCATTTACTACAACTTTTCATGTTTAATGACTTAACTATCTTCTTCTCACTGGAAACAAATCTGGTGAATAAAAATAAGTGTACTTAGGTGGTTAAACATAAGATTAATGGATTTTGCTGAGTTGTTGCATATGAATTACTGTTTAATAATCTATTCTCAACATTGCTCAGACATCTCTAGAAGCGCTATCCTTTGTATGGGTAAAGACCATAGAAACCTGTAGTGACTCCACCCTTTGAATGCATTGAATTTGGGGCATGCTTACTATAATGTGCATCAAACTGCAATGATTTGAAATGGATCATTATAAAGTTTGTCATATGTTTTGTTTTTTTCTAAGTGGAAAATTAGAGCCATGGACTTGCAAGGTGCATTTTGGGGGTAGTTCCTATTTTTGTGATTTGGGGTCCTGAACTTCTGGATCTTGTTTTGGGCATCAGATAGTCGTTTTGGGGGTCAAAACGTTGCAAATGAAATTCTCATCTCTCTAATGATGTTCTATTTATTGACATCTCTCCAAAAATCCAAATATCACCTCAATTAGATTTTCTATGAGGAAGTTATGCCTCCTGAAATTTGACCTATGGCATTCATAATGTGATTTGAAGTGGATGGCAAGTCAACTCTCATCATTCACGCACATGGATCTATTCATGTGTGCACTCCAAGAATATTCTAAAGGGTCCAAAACCCTAATCCTAATGAAGATTTGAGGCATGCAAAAACCTTAAACCCTAACCCTAGAATCTAGATGACAATCAAGACATGTTAAAAACTGTGCCCTAAGGAAAGGAGGGGTTTCATTCCTATTGTACTGATATTCACAGTGATTTCTAACTATTGCAAGTTGAGGTGGTCATGCACCATATCAAGCCTGGTCACACACATTGTATTTTACATTTGCAGCGATCCAAACCTTATGCAAATGATTGGCCACCAACACCCAAACCAGTATGTTGATTTTGTGGGGAAATCCTTAATATTGAAAATTACAAATTGTTACAAAAGAAATGGGAAGAAAAAAAGAGGAAAGCAACAACACTGATTAAAATGGTCTGCAACCTCTGAATGTTGGTAACAACAAGTCTAGTTTTAAGCCAACATTCGATTTTCTGGAAATTCTTAGATCAATAATTTCAACACTAGAAGCATGTTCACTATTGGAATTTAGTGGAAAAGACTACTAGAAATGCAATCGGGATGGTATTGCATATAGATTTATCTCATTAGAAAGTGTCCAAAAAGAGCTCTCACAATAAAAAATGAAAGAAGGATGTAATATGGCTATGGCCCTCTCCAAATTTTCTTAGAGGACTTGCTTGAGTGGCATGTTTCTCATGTGAGATAGAAGGGGATGTAGTTTTTCCCCCAAACTTCTTTGTAGCTTTTAATTTTCATATGAAATAGTCAACAATTCATCAGTCTGAAGGTCAACAATTAGCTGAATTCTATAATCTATGGAGCGCTGAGCAACTTGTGTAGTTGGTTGAGTACTGTGGGTTTTTTAGGGAAAAGGTGTAATCGAAAGATTCGAAACCAAGTCTATTAATATAGATCGGCACCAAGCCAATGCTGCATGCTTGCAAACATTGGCACAATGAACATTTGACAATTTTTGAATTTTAAAGTGTTTTCTTAACTTCTCATTTACACCTTCAAGTATATCCACCTTATTGTCAATCTCCAAAGTGTGTAAATACCTGTGAATGAAGCTACATGTAATTGCAAACAAAAATATATTATCAGAATTTAATTTTCAAAAGGTTAGACAAAAAAGAATAAATATGAAATGTACATCACCTGTAAATAGTGCTTTCAAAAAATTCGGAACTTTATGGACTTCTCAGTTCTGATAATCTATCCAAATCAGACCACAAGTTTCCATGGTCCATAAAAAGGTTAAACATATTTTCCAACAATTCCTCAAAGGAGTTGCTACTAGTAGAACCACTAAACTCAGTGTGAGAAATTGCTCTCCCAAGAGGTTGTATATACTTCCCAAGTGCCACAGGTGTTATCTCTTCCAAGTAAGGAGAGAACTGCTAGAGAAAACTATGTTAACTGATTAGTTGTAACAAACCTAAACCAAACTGCAACATTACACTTAGAAGAGAATAGAAAACATAAAATAAATATATAAGCTAATAGCATCAAAATTAGGTATCTCTACACAAGCATTATTATAGAGGCCTTTAGCATATCAAAGCATATTAGAAATTCAGTTATCTTTTTTTTTAAACTTGAAAGAAACATGCCATTTATGAAACTTGAAATTTCAGCATCTTTAAACTTACTTTCTTATCTATCCATATTGAAGAATAAGACTGCTCAAGTGTGTAGAATCACCAGTTCTCTCACATATCACAAGATAAAACAAAGTATACTTTCTTATGCAAGTAATAAACTTCTGAGAAATTTCTAGCATACCCAGCTCTAAACCCTTTTTGGAACCACCAAGACCATGAGCCTTCCTCCTATAGATTTAATATTTTTTAAGCATGCAAATACAAAATTAAGATTAGTAAGTAGATACAGACGAGTTTGAAATCAGGATAAAAAAGGAAAATCTATCTTTCCAATATTAAAACTAAGTCAAATTCAATTTGACACCAAATATGATGAAGAGAGCAAAGGATTTACCTTCCCTTTCTAACAACACCATCAATCTCCCACATATTGATTGTGAAAATTGATCGATTAGATTTGAAGTTGAACGATAATTGATCATTTTCCCTTTAAAGACATGTTTCATGAGACAACACTGGGATACCAAACCAAGATTAGTCTCACATGTATGCTTTAAGTCTCCTGCCAAAAGAAGCCAACAATGACAAATAATCTAAACATAAATTCCTGCACAAATATATTTATCAACTAGAACCCTCAAGATTAACATCTTAACATTGACAAGAATATGTAGTTAAGAACATTTTGAGTTATTTTAAATGTCTAAATAGCACAAGCGAGACCATTTTATCATCTGTGTTATTTTAAATGTCTAAATAGCACAGGTGGGACCATTTTATCATCTATGCTTTGCTAAATGAGAAACTATACGCACCATACAAAAAACCATTGTTGTTAGGAAAAATAACAACAAGTAGTTCCAATTCCTTTCCCTTAAGTTTGTTTGTCACTTATTTATACACCGTCTTCTGCAAAGATAAAGAGAAATAGCTCGGTCGAGTTTGGAGGTTGCTCTTGTCAAGAAGACCTCCTTGACATCAGGGTGGATTTCATTAATAACGACTGTTGTTGTCAAGGTGTTTCTTTGTACGACCCGCAATCAAGTCAGGTCATTGCTATGAGGGAATAAAGACTAGGAGGCCTATTGCTAGATAATAAAAACATGGAAGTTCAAGTGGAAAAAAACACCTAGAAAAGAGATAAAGTATTGTCCCTACTCAATGTGAGAGATTCTGAAAACATGGAAATTTAGTGTCACTTTATTGCTGCAAATTCGAAAACAAATCGAAGATAGCTTTGCTTTGCTATATTCAATTTCTTTGAATGTAATTCTCCTTCCTTCAAACATTGTTCCCTTAGATTTTCTACTCTAACTGTTGACAATTCTTGAAAACCCTAATACCTCCTATTTTCCCAATACTTATTTCAAATTGGATAGTAACTCTATGATAAGATTTCAATTTTCCATGAGTGCACACCATGTCTAATTGTCTATCACAATATAGTTATGCCTATTAGAATAGTCAAATCATTTGATAAAGTATTCTGAGATCAATAATATCCTAAATCCAGTTCCATGAAACTTTAATCGGACTTTTCTAGCTCATTCATTATATTTAACTTTGAAGTAAATATCTTTGAAAACAAAAGAGGTGTGTGTGTGTGTGTGCACATATGAATATTGATGATGTTTTAGATATAATGGTATCCAAACAAATACATTTCATAGAAAAAAACATCCCAAAGAATAAATAATACCTGCAAACAAGGCCGTGCTTCACATTCATTTTCCTCGAGGCAATTTTCATGTCAGTGCTTGGAAGGAAAGATTTCTCTGCAAAATTGCAAAAGATTCAAGTGTGAACCATTGTGTACTCATTACTGAATTTTACTTATCACGTAATCTGGTCTAGGTACATGTGCAAGATCATGTTTCTTCACACCAATATTTAATTTACGAGGATGATTCATATTCAAAACATGAAAGCTCATTTCAAACACAAAACATTATGTACTAATTATTGCGTTGAGGTAAACAAGTGTGAACCTATGCAAAGCCAGTTTTTTAACACCAAAATTTAGTTTACAGGAATAGTCAGTGCAGAATTGTATAAGGTTCTTTTAAATCATGATTCATTGTGCACTAACTACTGCATCGCAGTTCACATGAAAATCTTTGTGAAACTATGCAACATTAAGTCATTATGTCTTCTTACTATAATTTTCATAGTTCTACAAAACCAATATCCAAATAACTACCGAAACTGAAAAACACAACATAAATATTATGGAAAACTTGATATGCTGCATCAGTCCACATTCATTATTATATGTATACATATTCTATACTAAGAAGCCGGATTCATTATTATTGGTATACATATTCTATGCTAAGAAGTTGCAAAGTACTGTTATAGGAAATACGATAAGCTGCATCAATCCACAGTCATTATTATTAATATACATATTCCACTCATTATTATTAATAATTTAATATACATATTCTACGTTATGAAGCTATGAAAATAATACTTATTCAATGTTGTACTATAAAATTTCAATCACCAGTGGGAATAAGCAAATCATTCTTTGAAGTAATACTACTGAAGTCTATTTTAATGTATCCAACTATAAATGCTAAAAATTCAAGAGCCACTGTGGTGAAATGTTCTATTTTATTTTACTTAGCCAGAGCCACCTGCTTAGATTCAAAGTCATCCTCTGCTACGATAATGAAAACGTTACTCTCTCTACATTTACTAGGATTTACTATTGGAAGAACTAGGAATGTGGAAAAATTTACTATTTACAAAAATTGACTTGAACATGACAAGCTATAGAAACCTACAAGGTGTCCAGTTCTATACTCACAGAAAATTTCAATAACATAAATAGGTTTGGCAATCTGCAAATAGTTGGGTCTTTGAATGTCCTCTTCTTGGAACCTGCTTAGTAGAGCCACCTACTCAGATTCAAATTCATCCTCTGGAATATGTTTCACAACTAGTGGCACGCCATCATAGAAATATGGAAATTCTACATAACCCTTCCATTTCCAATAATAGATGCAAGGGGTAGTGGAAAAATGGTGTCCTCAAATGTTCCATCGTAGGCAGTGCTCACCTCAAATTTCCAATGAAAAACTTTATTGCATATTTACCATTTCCCTACATCCACATATACCTTGGAAATACCCCAAGAACCTTCATGTGTACCTATTCCCTTGTGGATTCTCAACCTCCCACAAAGCAATTTCGAGGGTGATGAAGACTTGTGTATACCGTATTCCTGTCACAATCAAATATAGTAAGTCAATTACATCGCCTCTGTTCTTATGAACTACAGTTATGTCCTCTATTCCTATAACCTAAAGTTACACATCCTCTGTTCCTAAAATATATAGTTACTAATAACATCACCTTTGTTCTTATGACCTACTGTTATGTCCTATGTTCCTATAACCTAAAGTTACACATCCTCTATTCCTAAAATTTATAGTTAATAGGGTTTAAGTTACTGAGTGAAATCCATCAATAGATAGGCTACTACTGAAATCTACTTTAAAATGACATGTGAAAATGAATCGAAAAGGCAATCCGCAGACCATTATTTAAAAAAAAAAACACTTATTTATTGACATCATCTCAGCTCGCGATTCAATTTACCAGTCTATCGTATTGTAAACCCCACTTAGGGGTCAAAAATTAGGTCTAAAATTTTGTTAAAGCAGCCATGGGAACTAATCCCTAGGAAAAATTGAAGTTACCAGGAAAATCCCTGAGGGCTCGCATTTGTAAAGGTCCACCTCGGTAATAACCTCGAGCTCTGCTGCTTTAAGGCCATGATTGAGATTTCACTTGAGATAGTAGGAGATATGTTCCTCGTCTATGGGATGGAGCCTGAAACCCCGAGGTAATCCAAATGTTCCCATGGACAAGGAAAGGAAAGGGGCGTCGATGACACCCTTTACCAAATATTAAATTGTGTACCAAGCCTTGCAGGTGAAACCAAATTTCAGCTCCTCATATTGATAGAAGGAAACAAAGACTCACTCTCTACTTCTTTCCGCTCTTTTGTTCAGGGTTAGATATTATCCCTTCAGGGTCTGATAAACCATAGACAAAAAATATGAAACGCAAAGGAAAGGGAAGGCTGTATCCTAACCACAGAATGAGTGCCCCATGGCCACTAAATCACATGAGCCACTGATTTCCAGGGTGTGGCCATGCTGTTAGTCATCCACAATTAGCTAGTATGCATTTTCCATAGCTTTGCTGGGATACATTAATTTATCACTTTTATAGCTGGACGCATCAATTGTCTTTTGGTGGTGGCAGTGACGACTAGTATTAATATGCACACCTCTCTCAGTCCCTCTTGGTTGAGACTTCAAATCTCATAGAAGAAAGGTCGCCACTTCATATTTTAGGTGTTATGTTTTCTGATTTTTCGTATTTGTTTGAAAAGTTTGTAAGTAAGGTTTGGAATTTTTAGTATATTCTACCAAGGGAATATTTCTTGTACTTTTCAGTAGCAAAAGCATGTTTCTTGTGAGCGTGAGAAACCATGGAAAGCTTAGGAAAGTATGCATATGTAGCTCTATTGGTCGTCGTCATCACAATGGTGGGAGCAGCAGAAGCAACAATAGTGAAGGCAACTGTCCCCAGTCCAATAATGGAGTCGGGCACTACTTGGATGGTCATCCTTCCCTCTCTATTCACCACTCTCATCGCCTCTTTTATCCCCTTCTTCTTGGATGATAGACTTTACTAAGATCTCTCTGGTATGTTGTTATGATCAGGTATAGGAGGCTTATTATTTTCTTATATACCTCTGATCTATCATATTAGTTTATGCAACCAGATTATTGATATGGACTTTGTGGAGGTTATTCTATTCTGGACGAGAGGCAAGCTATTTGTATCGGGTCTGCGTATTTTTACTGGATTTTTTATCCATTTAGGAAATAAAGAGATGTCTACCATTCACAAGATTTGACATTCTATCTGCTATTTTTTTTTTCTTTTATCAGTGGTTTAGTAAGTGTGTTGTAATTAGGCTTCCTAAATAACAATCTTGATATTTGTTATGGGTAGATATGACAAGTAACTAGCATACCCCCGAAGCAACGAAAATGAAAAGCCAAAGAGAACCTCAATATGTTGCAAAATTAAAGAAAGTTGTGTTTATGTACATAATATAATATTATGTGTTGAAAACACGTTTAGTTAATTTATGGTAAGCATAATAGTCGATGATAGTAGTTGATAAAATTGATAAGAATCTCTATTGCAAGGACCAATAAGCAATAAATAGAAAATGAGAAGTAAAATTAAATGCACATTAATTTGTCATACGAGAAAGTATGCATATGTGAGTAAAATAATAAAAGGCTAGGTAATGATCAAGTTTAACTCTAATTATATTGGAAATCAACATTGGTGTTTTCCTTTGGTTGGGGGAGTTCAGGGATTGAGGGTTGCAATTTTATGTGTGAAAGGGAGAAAGAATGAAGGCATGTCTCTTCCTTTTCTTGAATTCACACATATGAAGTGTCTTTCATCTTTGCATAGCATTCTAAGGAAAATGATAGTGCAATTCATATTCCTTCTAATGTTGCAGTGCATGGCATTGCTATAAAGGTCAGTCCTCAACATTCATTGTTACCAATTTCAATGATTAACCTTGTGAATGTTAATCCTTGGTTTTTATGGATGGTCAATTCCCAAGCGATCTTGAGGGGGATCTGTTTCTTGTTACTTCAATTTATGGGTGTAATTAGTAGGTGCTTTGGTTGATATTGGTCCCATGGAGGCCTAATGTAATTATCAAATGTGGCAACAACATAGGGTAGTAATTAAGGAGAGATAGATCCAAGTGTGTATATAATTTGCATGACCACTCTGCATGCACCATTTACTAATCTTGATTAGACCCATAATTTGTAGGATAACATTATTGTCTTCCCTAAACATAAAAATATTTGCTTTTCTAGTTGATGGCCATCATCTTACTATGCATTTGAACCATTGGTGAAATTTGTGACAGATCATGCAAGAGGCATAGCCAATGCTTGGAGCATGTATTTGTTATTATTGTTTGCAAGATTTCCCATCAATTACAAATTGGATTCTAGTGATTGAAAACACGAAAATGTCAAAATCAACATCATCAAATTTGAAATCGAATTGTATTAAACATTGCATTATTAGATTCTAATGATGAAAAACAAGAAAATGTCGAGATTGTAAAAATGTATATTTTGTATTTTAGTGTGAGATGTATACTGGAATGTAGTTGGAAATGTTTTGATTTAAAATATGACATAGTTCCCATTTCACATTCTTAACATATGTGTCTTCGAATTGTTTTAATGACATCAAAATCTCACTATACAAAATTAATATCTTATATTGATTAATAGAAGTAGTCCATAAAAGCATATAAGGCCCAAATATATCATTATACTTATTCAAATTAAAGCAATAACAAGAGATTGGTTCTTCCTACTAGTTGTATCATGGTGTATTGGTTGCAATGTGAATATGCTTGTTTTCAATAAATGACTATTTCTAACTTTCCACATATTTTCCTAAAAAAAGCTCATAGCATGGGTAGAATTGATTTTTTGATATAGTATTCAATGAAACACTTAGTTTTTATCAAGTAGGAATGTGTTATCATGTGGAATTGAGTTTAAGAGGTAGAGATATTTATGTCATAGAAAATAGAGACATTTATCTTTTTACATAGATAGAAGTTTCAATATACCATGATCATTATATCACTATTTCATGATGTAGATTTACATATATAAATTTAAGGATATATTGTGTATTCCATGTGATAAAAAATGTTTATTTAATAATAATGTCTTTATTCAAACATAAAATTTAATATCTTAATATTTCATATTTTTTAATATAAATTTACATTTAGAAATTTTAAATTCAAACTCTACTCCAAATGATAATACATGCTTATTTGACATAAATTAAATGTTTCATAAAAAACTTTTGCTTAATTTTTTTGGTAAATATTTAAATTTACAAAGTTAAGTTTTCTATTAAACCTGTTGCCTAGACCCACATACACATGTATTTTTTTAATAAACAAGTTCTTTCTTTGTTAATAAAACGTAAAGTATTCATTTATTCTTCCACATCTTTATTAATCATATCTCTTTCATTGATATTGTAAAGTGTGCCTCCAATATGTCCTCCTTACATAGGTTATATATGAGCCAACCATAAAAGAGTACCTCCAATCCTCCTCACATAGTTTATATATGTCCCAACCATAAGGTAAAATGGGCCTTTCTTTTTTTACCAATTTACTAACCTTATTTAGGTAATTATATTTGCATATCCTTTAATTACATTATATGGACCAGTCCCTTGAATATCCCTTATTTAATTACATTATAAGAACATGTCCATATACTATGTGCTCGATCACGTGGGTGATCTCGTCACCTGATCAGAAAAGACTATACACCAAATTGTCAAGGAGAGATGTGTTGGATGTACTTTGTACTTTGATTTAGATAGGATAGCTATGCTTAGTATGCTCTATTAATTTAGATAGAATAACCAGAGCCACTAGGTGGCAATGTTTCTTTGGGTGGTTTATAGTGAAACATCAATATAAATGACCACTAGTGGATTCCAACAGATTTAGGTTTCATTGTTGATAAAAAAAAATTAATTGATTATTTTGCTTTTTGTTGATGCCTATGACCTTAAGCAAGTTGAAATCCTTTTCCAACACACTAGCCCAAAAAAATTGCCAACTATTTCCAAAACACTAGCCCTACATCTACACTCTACATCAAAAATGAACCAAACTTTTCATAATTAAAAATATTTCTAAATCTTAAATTGCATTTAAAAGGTCCATATTAACAGGTACTCACCCTATTTTACATCATGTATTTATTTTATCACAATTTAAAGTGTAATGTTCAATTTTATCTTAAACAAAAATATAAGTATGTTGAATATTTGTATAAAAAAATAGTTATAATATTTGTATCTAAAATACTAACACATTCTTTCTTGTAATATAACTTATATATTTGAATGAAGATGTATTACATTCACTATACTAATTTTTATTTTATTTGAAAGAAAAACTCAATTTATATTATAAATAATATTTAAACCATTTGAAATGATATTACTACCATTAAAATCACATATCATGTTTTCAAAATGAATTCTAAGTTGATATTCAAGATTTTTATTTGATATTCACATTATCAAAAAGCTTTGAAACCCAATTAAAATATTTAAAATTAAAATTAACATATCACATAATATAATATTCCAATATGCCAATTTGTAGCATTAAAAATTTCCAACGTGTCCTTTAACGAAAGGGAAGAGTATGACATTATCATTCCAATTTTGAAATATGATACTCAATTTTAAAAATAATAAAAAACCATAAGTGCATTCACCCATTGTCGTTTTACACACTTTGAATTTATGGAAAAAGAACACATCACTTTGTTGCTAGGTGAAGGAAAAATCCGTGAGTTTTCACGAACACTGAATGGCAAGTAAAGCTGAGACGACATGGGATACGGGATTTTTTAAATGACTTATGGGGATGAAACTGGTATCGTCCACTTCCCGGTAAATACCACCTCCTGTCAATTATACTATAGCGGAGTAGTTGTTACCCAGCAAAGGCATAAAAGATGGTAGATTGATTGCACTGTATTTATCTAGTAGAAATTCAAGCAGATCCAGTCCCAGGTGCAGTCGAAGAACCTACTTACTCCAGAGCTACTACCTTTCCTAGCATCTCTTCTTAATAACAGTCAAGGGTAAATAAAAAGTAACTTAAACCCTTACTATTGTTTAAGGTATATACAACAAGATGAAAAAAATTACCATGTGGGATTGCAAATAAAATCTTAAATCTTCGAAGGTAATAGTGAGCTGGTTTAAATCAAAATTCATAGCTTAATTAAAAAATAGGTCTTGATTTAAACTAGCTTTTAGCTTTTAGCTAGATGGAGAGACCCAACTTTCCTTGAAAGATTCAACTTTCCTGCAAAACCCAGTTTTGCATACATGACCCAGCATGTAGAGAGGAATCCAATCCTCATTCAGGCTCCAACCTGATTACACACACCAATCTGTTTGTATGAACACAAGGTCCATATCAATGGTAGAATATCCACCAAGATATTAATAATGATCCACCAAGACACACTTCATGATCTTCTCTTCACCCCTTATATACTTTATGAAAGGTTTCCAACTTTGAACAAATATGTCTTTTTAAAAGAAACATTCTAAACAATGCACCTTTTCATTTAGTTTTAGTTTTATAATTCACTTTAATAACTTTAAACTTTCTTATATGTTTATGTTTTAGAGTTTTTTAACTAATTTAGTTACCCTGACAAATATGGAGCCACTCCACTTATATTGGTAATTAAAACAAGTCTGCTAAAATCGTGCTAGAACTGTTTGGACATTTTGGGGTTCCGCTATACTTTGAGCATTTGAAAAATATTTTGACAATCCTTCGCCAACTCTACCAAAGTTGGAGGTATTCTATCCTTTGACTTAGAGCCACAAACCAGAACCTCATCGCAGTCAACTAAAATGGTTTGCATGTATGAGGGCGTGAACTGTGACCCAATCAAAAGCCCACACTTAACAATAAAACAAACCATCGTGGTATTCATCGCACCACTGAGAGCCTGTTAACCTGCATGTAAGTTTGATCACAATATGGTATTCCATCCATCAGTCAAGACATCATGGTATCCAATAGATTCGTATTCATTTGTCCATACATGCAGCGCCATCAGAATTACAAAATAACGTGACGATTGAACAGACGTAAACTATTTAGTTGAAAACAAGAAACATTTTATGTTTATTGAGCCAACCTTCTCACGAATTGTAACAAACATCTCCATCACAGATTACTCGTGCGAGCTTGTACTTCTCATCCACCACAGCATCTGTGTCCTCATCTCGCAAATCATGTTGATATTTGAAAGCACAAGTCAAATGAAGATGGTAACCACAAGTCTAATCTTGGAAATAATAGAAATATGTACCGCCACCTAATTTGTTACATGCATCACAGCGAAATATACCTCCCCTTATCAATACAAATGGGTGTTCATGCTGGTTATACCTTATATGCTTGGGTAATTTATTATGCTGCTCTTTTATTTCCTTGTCCATCCTTTCAAGGTGAGCATCAATTAAGGGATAAGCCTTGGCTCCATGGGTGGCCACTACATTTTTGTCGGCATTTGTCACAGTTTTTCTATCTAGACTAATGATGATCAAGAATGGGAGGAAATTAACCATGAAATACTGCAAGAGGCGCTTCTTAGGGCAATCACTGAATGGGAGAGCCAACCATGGCATGCTTTTGTAGTATTCTTCAAAAATCCTCATGTGTTTTGTCACTACATATGAAAAAAACCTCAAACGGTTCTCCCCTTTCCTTGAGTTCGTTCTATATATCATAGAGCTGCTGCACATGAACGACACCAGAAGGATCTAGGTAGTATATTTTATAAATCATTGTATGATTTTCAATGCTCCAGTTTCCAAGATTCTTAAGCTCAGAATCTCCTTCTATAATATCTCTTAACTTTAAGATACGCTCGTACAGAGCTCCTCGTGATCCATGCTCCATGCTCAATCATTTGACTTCTGTCTTATGATTTTGATGCAATAGCCGCAATGCATCCATTTGTCTCTAGCGTGCACTATTGTGAGAGTAGAGTGCATAGCGTGTATTAGTTTCATTTTTCACAGCAGTGGATCCACAAAAGAAGCGTATATGCATATCCAACCGATCTGGATAATATAATCTATTACACCATTGACATTTTTCTTTTGCAGGCATGAAATGATTTCTATGTTCTACCTCAATAATAGAATAGGTCCTTAAAACAAAATCATATTGAGAAAGCTCAGCCTCGTTTTTACATCTATTAGCACCATGATAAATTGAAACTTTAGTGCTTCCTTCAGCTATGAAACGAGCAATCCCGTTCCTCCATTGAATAACAACTACCATGGATTCTTCCTTCAGCCATGAAATTAGCAATCCCCTTCCTCTATTGAATAACAAATACCATGAGAAAAACAACAAGGGTGTCTTTAACCTGAGGTAGTACCCGAGAATCACTACTAGATGCTCCCACACATGTCTTCTAAGCAAGAGATTTCTCTGATGAAGGATGTGCCACCTTTTGAGTAAATTCTCCATCATTTGTGACAAGGATCAATCCAGATGTGGCAACATCAAGTCGGCCTTCTGTAAACAATCTGGGCTTTGTCACACCTATCATTCTTTTAAACCATATTTTCAAATATCTGTTAAGTAGTGACAAAAGTTATTTTGAATCACTTTCCCCACTTTGAGGAGATTTACCCTTTCGGTTTGTTTGAATCCAAAATACAACTTTGAAGGTAACCGTTTTGGAAGGGAATTTCTATCAATGCCAACACCAGATTTTGATATTCTTCCACTCTTGGATCCTGACTTGGATTTTGACTTATTTTCTCTTGCATCACCATATTATCACCATCACTGGCTCATATTCAATATATCTGAAATGTATGCCGATATGCTTGGTTTTGTTAGGGTTGTTAATTCCATCAATGCCAATTAGTATTGCCATATTTTTCCAAAATGATGTCAAATTGCTATAATGTCTTCATGACATCTATAGAACACTATCATCATCTTGTTAGGAATTATGATCCAAAATGTTATGGTTAAATGTGTAGTTTAATAATTGTAAAAGGGAATCTACACACTCACATGATTATGTGAGGTGTCCCTATGTTAGTTTCAGTAACAGTAAATTAGTTGTTACTTTTTGGATATTTAAATTCATCAAGTTTTCCATGTGAGGTAATATTTCAGGACTTAGCCACATTTTTGTGATGTAATTATTTTCCTTTTCATTAATAAAGTTATGTGTCTGAGGACACTTTGTCAAAGTGGTATCAGAGCACTCGGTTGAAGTTTGGTCTGGTTGGAACCTGGTTGGAAGGTGCTAAAGGTTCTTTGAAGAAGAAGGTTTTGGAATAGAGAAATATTGACCATAAGTTAATGATTCCTATTCTTTTGGGCTAAGAAAAAGAATCTGTGTAGAAAATATTTTTTGTTGACTTGGTTTTTTTCATTTTTACTTGGAGAGACTAAAATATTGTATTTTTGGAAGGCAAGGTTATTTAAAATCTTGTGGAAGAGAAGTAAAAAAAAAGAAGACACATATAACTTGTTGTTTTTTTTTTAAATAAAAAAGTCATTCTTATTGCACTCGCTCACTAAGAGAGATAGATACACCAGCGTAACTCAACAATGTTTTGGAGGAGGCGTTGAAGAGAAAGAGTTCATCGTTTTGGAGGCGGCATTGAAGAGAGAAAGCCAGCATTGAAGAGAAAAAACCAGCAAGAATTGAAGAGAGAAAACCAACAAACATTGAAAAGAGAAAACCAATGTTGAAGAGAGAAAATCAGCAGGCATTGAAGAGAGAAAATCAGCGTTGAAAAGAACCAGCAAAACTCCAGTGTAGAGATAGAAGAGTTCACAATCTTGTATAATTTTTTCACTTTTCATTTAATTCAAGATTTATGTAATATTTTGAAAAGTGAATAAGTTGCTTTGGAGAGATAAGGTAATTTATTATTCTTTTTTATTTTTGGAGTTTTTTATATTAAAAAGAAAAAAATGGAGAAATAAAACTTAAAAGAAAGGTTATTTTTGGAGTTGATGGGACTAGAACTTATGACCTCCCACTCAACAATTTTGTATCTCTCCAATTCACCTATAAAGATTTGTTATTTTTTGGAGTGATAAGGTGCATTTTTTTATTAGGCATTGGAGTAATAAGGAGCATTGTTGGTGTCATAAAGAGTACTTGTATTTTCACTCAAGGTTTGATTAGAGCAGATTGAAGCTCTATCAAATTCTTTTCTTGAGGCTATAAGTGGGTCAAGGCCAAGCCCCTACAGCTCTCTTTTGCATGGAGTGTGGTGTTTCTTGCAGTATTTCTTTCATGGTGACTCTTGTTGATATGTAATTTTGCTTTCATGTTGGTGGTGATATTTTTGCATAAAATATTCTATTGGTGATATAAGGTGATTGTTTATTCTGGTGACATAAGGTGCTTTGTTTTTTTAATTATTGGAGCTATAAGGTTTGCATAATACACATATTCTGGAGTTATAAGGTGTTTATTTTTTTTATAATGTCTAGAGTTGTAAGTCTTTTTAATGAATCTGACAAGTTGGAAGGATCGAAAAATTATAAAGTTTGGAGTCGTCATATTCAAGGCACTCTTATTTACAATGAATTATGGAAGGGTGTCTGTAATGCTTAGCCTACCAAACCGACTATTCCTAATCATCTTGCAAAGTGGGAACTAAAAGATGAGAAGGACTTAGAATTGATTCACAGTACTATTTCTGATGATATTTTTGTGCATATTGAAAATAGTTCTAGTGTGTGGTGAGCTTGGAAGACATTGAAAGATTTATTTGATCTCAAAGTGAAGCTAAGAAAATTGATCTCCAATTGAAGTTGTTTCAACAAAAATTGTCTTTAGGAGGTGATGTCATGGAGTACATTTCTAGATTGAAGAATGTCAAACAATAAATTTCAAGAGCTGGTTTTGATAAAATTGAGGATAGCATGATGGTGACCATTTTGATCACAGGATTGCCTGAGACATATAATCATTTTTTGGAAACTTTATAGATTACAAATAAATTGGATAATATTTCTTTTGACACAGTAAGTGAATTACTTGCCACACATGACAAAACTTTTGGTAAAACAAGCAATCAGGAGAAGATGTTTTGGTCGCAAGTACTAGAAAACAGTCTTTAGGTAATAATCAAAAGGGAAATGATCAAAAATATTTTCAAAATTCAAACAGACGTCATGGTCAGGGTTTTGGAAGAGGAAGAGGAAGAAATCAAGGAAGAGGTTCTAAAGAATCAGAAAGTACACAATCACAGTTTTCTGGAAGAAGAAGAGGTTCAGGAAACCAACAGGTCTCTGGAAGAGGAAGAGGTAATAAAGACGTCACATGTTTTCGTTGTAATAGACTTGGACATTATGCTTCAGACTATAGAGTTTCGTTTGAAAAAATTCTAAAAGAAAGAGAATCTAAAGAATATTCATCATCGACACATTATGCTCATGCAGACGATAGTGCAAATTGTGAATATATTTTTACAGCACTTGGACAATCAAAATCAATGGATTTTGTTCAAGTTCATCAGTTGGAATCAGCGAATTTTGTCCAATCTTCTTATTGTTTCAAAAAAGATTTTGAAGATTCTTGGATTATGGATATAGGGAATACTCAGCATATGACACACATGAAATATTTCTTTTGGAGTTATGAAGATTGTCATTTAAATTCAATCTTCCTTGTAGATGATTCTATTCATTTACCACAAGGAAAAGGAATAGTCAAGGTTGACTTGCTAGGAATTAGAAAAAGATTGATTTCTAATGTTTGGTATGTGCCTACATTCCAGAAAAATTTGTTGTCTTTAGTTGTCATTCACCAATTAGGACATCAAATTGTAATGGAAGATGTTATTCTTTTGGTTAATTCAAAAAAGGATGGATACAAAACAATTATGACGGGTTATGAAGATGGAAAGCTTCTTAGGATGAAGGGAACGGTCATTCCTAGATCAAAGGAATATTTGAAGGAATTTGCAGGTTTAGTTGAAACTGATGTTTCACCTATTAGATTGTGGCACATTCATTTTTGGCACTTGAATGATGATATTCTTGTACAGCTCCAAAAACAAGGAATGGTAAAGGGGTTTCCTACTTTTCGGAAGGAAAATGCAAAGTGTGAAGCTTTCATTTATGGAAAACAGAGAAGGATAGCTTTTTCAAAAAGCACTTGGACAGAAACAAGGAGATTACAGCTTGTTCATAGTGATGTTTGTGGTCCTTTGGAAACTTGACTTGGTGGTTGTAAATATTTTTTGTTGTTTATTGATGATTTTAGCAGGATGGTTTGGGTGTATTTCTTGACGTAAAAATTAGAAGTGTTTGAAAAGTTTTAGTCATTTCAAAATTTGGTTGAAACAATGATAAAGAAAAATATTGCTACTTTAAGAACTGACAATGGTGGTGAGTTTACATCAAATCATTTTTTGACTTATTGTCAGGAAAAAGGGATTAAAAGACAGTTGACCAATTTTTATACTCCACAGCAAAATGGAGTATCAGAAGGGACAAATCAAACTTTATTTGGCATGGCTAGAGCAATGTTATTTTTCAAAGGGTTGAATTCATGTTATTGGGCTGAAGTAGTTCATATAACAGTTTATTTCCGGAATCGATCTCCTTCGTCATCACTTGATGGAATAACTCCTTTTGAGGCTTAGTATGGATTCAAATCTATGGTCAAACATTTGAGAGTTTCTGGTTCAGTTTGTTATGCACTTGTCCCAAAAGTAAATCGAAAGAAGTTAGAGTCTAGAAGTGTTAAGTGCATGTTGATTGGTTATTCTGATGAGAAAAAGGGGTATAGACTTCTGTCAGATGGATAGTTTATTGTCAGCAGGGATGTGTATTTTTATGAAACAAAAAGTTTAAGTGTAGAATAAGTTGAAAAACAACTTAGTCATTTAGAGGAAAAATTAACTAAGGAACAAATAAGGACGCAACACTTAAACAAGACAAGGAATGAACAATGGTTTGATTTCACTTTAGAAGTACAAGATGGCGAACATGTTGAAGACAGCTTGGAACAGGTTGAAGATAATTTGAATTCTTCACAAGTTAACTTGGATGATTCAAATCAAGTTAACATTTAAAAGAAGCAACCATAATGGGAAATTAAAGTTACTTCAGGATGTTAAGTTGATGAAAAAGGCAAAATAGGTACAAGGAGTTCTAATATGAGTTCAGAAATTTTTTCTCTTTCAGTTGTTGGACCAGCTAGTTTTGATGAAGCAGTTGAATATGATGAATGGAAAATAGAAATGTAAAGTGAGTATGATGCAGTAATGAAGAATCAGACTTGGAAAATTGTTGATTTTCCACATGATGTTAAACCCATTGGTTGTAAGTGGGTTTATAGAATTAAGTACAAAACAAATGGAGATATTGATAAATATAAGGCAAGATTGGTGGCAAAGGGTTTTGCTCAGAAAGAAGGGATTGATTATGAAGAAACTTTTTCTCCAACAGTGAAATGAAATACTATCAGGATTGTGCTAGCTTTAGATCGACAAAATGGATGGAAAGTGCATCAAATGGATGTAAAAAGTGCATTTCTAAATGGTGATTTGCAAGAGGATGTTTATATGACTCAAACTCCTAGTTTTGAGGTTCCAAGGAAATAAAATCAAATTTGTAAACTGGTTAAGGCATTGTATGAATTGAAACAGGCTCCCAAAGCTTGGTATGCAAAAATGGATGCCTACCTTTATAAAGTTGGTTTTCTTCGTAGTGAATCAGATGATACTTTGTATGTTCGAATCCAGGAAAAAAAATTAATCATCTTGGTTATGTATGTTGATTATTTTCTCATAACAGGTAACAATAATGATCATATATTTCAGGTTAAGTAAGAACTTCAAATAGGTTTTGAAATGACAGACTTGGAATTAATTCATTACTATCTTTGAGTTGAAGTAAAGCAGTGGGAAGGAAGCATATTTATTTCTCAAGCTAAGTACATTTATGGATTATTGAAGAATTTTGGAAAGGAGGAATGTAAACCAACGATTACCCCCATGGAGCAAAATTTAAAACTTTCTAAGTTTGAAGGGGGGGGGGGACTTGTAAATTGTACTAGATATCGACAGTTAATTAAATGTTTCATTTACTCGATGAATACTCATCGTGATCTATCTTATGCAGTCAGCATACTTTCCAAATATATGCAGGAACCTAGAGAAAGTCATTCGAATGCAGCAAAAAGGATGTTAAAGTATCTTCAAGGAACAAAGGATTTTGGACTTGAGTTTAAAAAAACAAAAATTTCAAGCTTGTTGGCTATTCAAATGCATATTTTGCTAGAGATGTTGATGACAAGGAATCTACTTCAGTTTACTTAATGAATATGGGATCAGCTGCAGTGGGAAGCCGCTTGTGAGATAGTTTGGTTAAGAAGGATTTTACAAGACCTCAGAGTTGATAAAAAAGAAGCAACTTCATTATTTATTGATAATCAGTCAGCAATCAAGTTAGACAAAAGTATTTTTTTTCATTCAAAGACTAAGCATGTAGATACTAAGTATTATTACATTCGGGCTCTTGTCGTCAAACAAATCATCAAGCCAAAGTATTGTCCATTAGAAGATCAAACTGTGGATATTTTTACAAAATCTCTTGGAAGGGTCAAATTTGATAAGTTTAGAAATGAACTTGGTATTTATTCAAAAGAATCTTTGGATCAAAGGGGGGATTGTTAGGAATTATGATCCAAAATGTTATGTTTAGAAGTTTAGATTAATAAATGTAAATGGGCATCTACACACTCACGTGATTATGTGAGGTGACCCTATGTTAGTTTCACAATATTTTACAATGTTTGAGAATTCACCCATTTCCTCTTCATCACCAAACCCTAAGACTTTGTGCTTTATCTTGGGTTACACTACAATGGGATATTTAATCCTTTGGATTTTATTTCTATGTCATTGGCCATTGTAGCTCATTTTCATCATCAAATTAGAGCCTATTCCCATGGTATGAAATTGAAAACTACCAAAATATTCTTTTGTTGAATCATAATTAATTTTTTGGGGAGGATGTGCTTACCACATTTCTCTTAATGATGGTGCGAACATCTAGTGTAGAAATAGAAGTTTTTTCCTCTTCATTCATTAATTAGACTTCTACTTGAAGTTTTTTCAATATTTTTTTCCTTTTTTTCCAGTTCTTGTTGTAGTTGTCCCATCATTTGAGTACACCTCTTCTATTCATGACCATCCAATTGATTCACTTTCTCTCAATTGCATACACTGAATATTGAACAAATTCCAACTCTTCATGGCATTGGTGATGGAGCCTTGGTGTCTTAAAAAACATTCCCCCACTGAGTCCATACAATCTTTTGAGGGCTGGAGATAAATTTGTAAGTATTTAATATTGTTTGATAGTTGCAACTTCTCCCTCGACTATTAATTCTATTCACAAATCTACTCATTGGTGGCTTTCAATTCTTCTAGCCTTTCTCTTTTCAAATCCTTATTTATGTTTTCTTTTCCTTTAAGTGCACATGTCGAGGAAAAAAAATTTGATACCATTATAATATGAAATCTCTCAACCTATAGCCAATTTAATTCTCCAATGTGGATGTTATTAAACTTTTTAAAAGTGGAAATTAAATGTTTTTTACTGGGCTAATATATTTTATCTTCATTGTTAACCTACAGTTCAATAATTAAAAGTGAGAGGAAATATGCAATGACAAATTTTTAATTCGACAAGTTTCAAACCTATTATGCAGGTTCATCCTCAAGAGAACAAGAATCTCACTATATTTTTTGCACTCAGATGTGAGGGATAAATACTAATTATTAGCATATTTTTTCTCATTTTAAGGATTTAATGTTCAGGTCAGTTCAAAAGGTTATGGTTAGGCTATTAGACATCTTTTTGTTTTCAATAGGTAGATTTAGGGTTTATTAAAGTGTTATAGGTTAAGTATTATTATTATTTTTTGTGTTATTTATCTTATAAGTTTTGTTTTAGCAATTTTCCCTAATTACTACAAAAGAAAATTTTGTGAAGCCATAGAAATTGAAAAGTGCCTGAGAAACTTCAATCGTGATGATGGCTTAAGATTGAAAGAAGCTTGAAAACCCATCATTAAAAACTTATAAGATAAGTACCACAAAAAATAATAATAATGCTTAACCTATAACACTTTAATAAACCCTAAATCTACATATTGTTGATTAGAATATTTCACCTCCTGCGGACAGCAAGGTGTTCTGCTAGTCTGAATGGTTTAGATCCACAATAAATATATCACAGAGGTTGATAACTCCCCTTAGACGCTATAGATATATGGAATACAAGGCTTTCATAGTTCACTTGTGTACCTGCAAAAGAGTTCAACATTAAACAGATCAAAGCAACTAGAATATGATCTACTAATCTATGCTGGTGACTAAGGAATCTAGAAATATATATCTGAAATCAAACATCAACAATATATATGGGACATAAAATCAACTTGCATTAAAAATATGAAGAAGTTTACAACCAATCCTTAGTGTTGACATGCATCTCCATGAAACTAGTTCTTTATCCCCATAAGCTCTTACTCTAGCTCTCTATCCTCTCCTCAAATGATCTTGGGCCAAGAATCAGTCCAACAACATAACAATACCTTCAATGTTCTCCCCTCAACCATGTCTATGAGCTCATAATTATAGGGCTTTAATGGATAGAGATGGTTGAGAAATTAGTGGGTGAGGTGGACTCTAGGATCATAGGATGAGGGATCTCAAGCTCAACAAACCCACAGTAGTAGGGATAAGGGATATCTCAAGGCTTATCATATAGAATCCTCGAGAAGCTTCTCTTTTTCCCCTTTTACCCAAGTTACCGTGCTTCTCCTTCTACGATAGAGCAGTTCTGGTAATAACCGCATATGGACCAAGGGTGACAGGCGATGGCACCGCTTGTGGACAACTGATGAAAAGTGGTGCAAATAGGGGTACCACTCCTGGATAAGGGAGGATGAGCAGTGCTGGGAATTTGTCTGATAGAATGATAAGAAACCATTTATTCTTCATTCCAGAAGCTTGGATTTCAAGGAAAGTAGTTATGTCAAAGGTCTTATCACATGATGGTGATAGGATTTTGGTATAATAGGATGCCCCCCAAAGCATGAGTCTTAGAGTGATATGATAAACGAGAGCTTTGAGAACAAGTCGTTTCCAGGAGATGAAAATGTTGGCTCGATCGGAGCATGCATTAAAGTAGGCATCTGTAGTACATTAGTATGTTGACTCATAGACACAAGTAACCAAAATCATAGCTGCAGACCAATACAAGGCAGATCCATGAGTGGAATAAACAAGCATGGCTACCAGAATACAATGTAGATTGATGTGATAGAGGACTCAAACTTGGACATAGCTACCAGAAATACAATGTAGATCCATGTCATACAGACGCAAATTTGAGCATAGCCATGACCATACAAATGTGGATCCATGCTAGATATACAAAACTCCATTGCAACCTGGGGAAAAAGCAATGAGCGCTTTTAAACAAATACCCAGGGTCTTCGTCTTGTCTTCCACAAAGTACGATTATATCCATGTGATTACAATGATTTGAAGTCGAACATGGTAAAAGCCACTTGACTACTGGCCAATGATGTGAATCGTTAACAAGTGCGAGGGAGATCACCATTAATGTCAATGATTCCCAAGGTACTCTAGTACAATCTACTGAGTGCGAATAGATGTCCTGATGTCGAACACCCAGTCGATTCTATCGATCAAAGGTCAATGATGTGAACCTATGTCGAGAGTGAGAGAATCTTTCATTAAGGCATATAGATCTCAAGGTAATAAATATTGCTTCTAAGACTATTTCCCGGATGATGAGCTGATGTCGACGGGAATAGTCTCATCGAAGGAGGGCCATGATGAGTCCCACATCGATGACATGAAACTCAAAACATAGTTCTGGAATGATGTGAATGTAGTAACCATATGACTGACTCAAAGATACTGACACAAAGGCTATGTATACTACATAGGTAATACTTCTTCAGATTCCCTTTGAACATCGAGAAGCATGACAAAATGACTTGGCAACATGAGTAGAAAGGACAGATACACAATGCGATAGTGGAAAATGCATTCTTTTGAAAGACTCAAAGGATTGGCATGACTCATGAAAGTGGATTGTCATGGAGATCAGCTGAATACCCAATTGAATGACATGATTGTGCAGACAAGTGTCATGTTCAACGGTAACAACAAACAACTACCATTATTTGCAAAATGATTCACTTTCCCATTTTCCCCATCATGATCGATGAGTGGCTCTTTTCGGTCTTACAAGTTCCTAGAGGGTAACAAACACTCGATATAGCTTGTCAGAAGACAATTCCAGGCCCATATGTTTTCTGAACCTGAGAGAGGACGGGTTTGTTCCCAAAAATGGTTCTTTCAATGTTTAATGTAATGAGTCCACTGAAAGAAAACTCAGTATCGTCATGTTTAGAGAGTCTAAATGAATATGGAAGAAGACTCCATAGGGGTCCTTTTTCGTATGATTTAGTCTCTAAGGCCCAAAAAAGTATAAAATCATGCCTTAGAGAACTCTTCCAATCATGATTGGTTGGAGTGTTCCTTTCTTGTAAATAGTACTGTCCGAACCGAGAAAGAGATAACCTACCATCAGACGGATGACTCTTCAAATGCTTTAACGAGCGTGAAGAAGACAAGATTGCTCAACAATATTTTCATATTTAGGGAGTCTGAAAAGGGTTTAAAGAGAACTCCATGAATTTTATTTACACAATGTCACTTTTTATGATCCTGGAAAGATTCAGAAATGGACTCGACTATCTTTTCATGTTTAAGGATTCTGAAAGAAGATGTGAAAAGAAAACTCCATAACGTTTCTTTACACAATGTTGTATTTTACGAGCCTGGAAAGAAACCTGAACTAGACTCGAAACTTTCATACTAGATTTTAACGAGTGTGACAAAGTGCTGTAATAAATTCTCAATGACCTTTTTTGTTTTGTGAAAGTACAAAAAATCCATAAACAAACTTTCCAAAGCTTTTACTAAATTCAACCTGCAGATGACTCATAAACAAGTGTTGAATGCATCCAAAATCAACATAAAGGGATTACGACAAATACATTTTGACAAGAACATGATGTAATATAAAAAATATACTAAGTCAGACCCAAAAAATGTCTAAATAAGGAAAGTAAATAGTAAAAAATCAAACATTTCACTATTTATCTCTAGCAGAGAGCACTTGGAGCATTTTTTAGCCAGATATTCCACAGCTGATACCGGGAGTTTCCACCATCCGTTTTCAGTCTCGTCAGTTGCAGGTTATAGCTAAGACCTTCTTCTTTCATTTCATAGCTTTTATTTTGGGATTTGATGGGGTTTTAGGCCTATTTGGAAAGCCCTAAAATCCTATTTACGGGCACCGCGGCTACTCCTTGTGGGATAGGAGGTACCACCTGAGATCTGTGCCAAGAACAAGGTGGACAGGCGGTGCCACTGCCTATATCCAATAGGGCACAGGCGGTGCCAGGAATGTAGAAATTAAACCAATGATATGTACAAAATTAACTCATTCTTTTGATTTGCAATGATTCAAGGATGATATTGATGTATACCATTGTTGTTTTGACAGGTCTAGGCTTCCAAAATATGGTGATATGGAAGGAAAGAACACATGATGATGTGGATGCTGCTACAGAAAGGAATCCGGTTTGTATTGCCACACTCCGGAACTGTGGACTTCTAAAGTTCTTCTAGACACTAAGCATGGTGTCCCACGAGAGATTACTGGAACACATACTGAGAATGTGGAATCCAGAACAACAGTATTTCGAGGTGGGTGCACATATACTTACAGTGGAGGTAGAGGACATCTACTTCCTGACTGGCCTATCGATACGGGGTGCCCCTATCTCACTGACAAGTTCCCATGGCGGGGACATCACCACTAGAGAGCTCATAGATTGACACTGTGCACTAGGTACAGGCACATCGGGGAAGAAAATCCCCATCAGGGTAGTGACAGACAGGGCTCTATGGATCATTCTATTCACCATGCAAAGGGTGGCGGGGAGCTAAGGTGTACATTAGGATTCCAAGGCACATATGTTGTATGCCCTAGAGGAAATGGCACCTACGGTGTTCAACTGGGCAGAAGCATTGCTTCCAATATTCAAGGATCAACTGACTAAATGTTGGTAGGGAGAGCTGAAGCAATTTAGCTTTGGTTCCATCTTAGCTTGTTTCTTCTTTGAGCAGGTCCCCTAGATGAGGCCCTAGGTGACTTTTCGGAGTTTGAGAGCATGGGACCCCCGCATGCTGAGGTGGGTCCAGATCATGGCTCACATAGGAGTGGGTAGGGGCAGAGTGAAGTTCGACGATGTGTTCTTCAAATGGCTGTGGGATCAGATACTCATGGTCGAGGACTATGCCTATGCAGGCACATATTTTACAGGTGATCCTGACCTACCACTCCCACCTGGAGGCCAGTGGGGAGACATTGGTAAGAAACAAGAAACCCTATAAATAAAAAAATATTTTTATGTTTTTTATGTTTTATATTTTTTATGATAAGTGACGAGACCTGTTTGTCTTCATGCAGATGTTGGAGCAGCGAGGCCTTGAGGAGCATATCCATTAGACAGGTGATTTGGAGCTCGCTTCATGCCACAGGGTGATGATATCACTGGGGAGCTGGAGGATAACCTTGAGAGGTTAACTCTAGACATCCCAGATTCTGACATAGATGAACTCCCAACTAGATATCAGAGATCTACGGTGGGAGTACCAGGCCGATTCAGCAGGCTACTTCATAGGGTGGCTCGAGTAGTGATGTGCTATCATGAGCACCACTAGTGGACAAGACATGTATACTGAAAGCTGATAGCTTTAGGATTTTATATGATGATTTTTCTTGAAAGCCTACATGGTTCAGATGAGGTCTCGGGACCTATCTTTTGTAACATTTTTTGTATATATATATATACAAACTTTTACATGATGTTTATATGTTTCAAATGGATGAATACATTTTCTATGATTTCTATGTGTCTTTAAATGTTTATTTATAGTGTACCATTTTTTATTAACGTAATGAATTGACAATATGCCAATCTAGGATGTAATTAGCCAATGAATCAGCAACTACATTATGTTCCCTAGGGATATGCCTATATGTAATGGTTCCAAATGATGTTTCTAACAAACATACCCTCCGGAAGAGGCAAAGGAGCACCGGGTTCCTAATGGTGTAGACATGATTTAAATGACAAACCATGAGATGAGAGTTTATCAAGACTACTAGATCATGGACATCATGGGAGGAAGCTTCAGTCAGAAGACTGATGACCACCTCATACTTGGCGATGTTATTAGTAGCGGGACCTAAGAAAACCGCTCTTGAACTGGCCAAATATTCAGCTGGGGAATAGAGAACCCAAGCAGCCGAGGCTAGATTCAAGGTGTGGTGGCAAGCACCATCAGCGAAGCCATAGAAAGCCATCTGCATGACGAAAACATGGTATAAACATATGCAGGCGCAAAAACTCAAAACCATCTTGAAAATACTGAAAACACATTGAAAGTCACTCAATATACATATATACAAGATACCATCCAAGAAGGCCTAGGCATAGTACCTTTTCAGGTACAACCCATTGTGAGGTTTCCCCAAAGGGATTCCATCATGATCTACCAACTCATAGGTTGCTTTCTCTAACACCTTGGAAATAACGAAAGGTCCATACCAAATAGACTCAAAATTACCCTTTCTTAGCTTGGCATATCTCTGGTCATAAGCAAAACTAGGTCACCCTTGTTGAAAACACGAGGCTGGATGGATTTATTGTACTGCTCCTTGACGCATTTCTTATGTGCCTCATTAGCCAAGGCAGCATCTCTACGAGTCTCATCAAGGTTATTCAAGTACAAGAATCTCGCTTCCTCTATGGAAGTGTCTGGGAGAAGTTTGATGGCAAGTTGTAAAGATGGAATCTGACATTGGATAGGCAAGACAGCATCAAGTCCATAGACAAGATGGAATGGCATGAAAGCAATGGTTGTTTTCACGGAAGTCCAATGAGCCCAAAGAGCAGAAAAAAGAACAAGATGCCAATTGGATTTATGATATCCAACCATTTGATAAAGCATAGTTTTCAATACCTTGTTAATGGCCTCTACCTGACCATTAGCTTGCGGATAATACATCATAGAATTTTCATGGCAAAGACCTAGCTTGGCACTCAATTCCTCCATCATTTGATTACAGAAATGGGATCCGTGATCATTAACGATGGACTGCGGAACTCCAAATATAGCTATGATATGATTGAACTAGAAGAGAGTGGCAGTCTTACCATATTCTGCATATGTAGGCATGGCCTCAGCCCATTTTGTATAATAATCCATGGCTACGATGATGTAACCATGCCCCTCGGCTGAGGTAGGTTTAGAATGCATGAAGTCAATCCCCCATTTGGCAAAAGGGCCAATGGCAATGACGGGGTGAAGCGGAGAAAGATGGGTGTGCTTTTTGGGATAAAAATGTTGGCATGGTGGGCATTTCTTAACAACCTCATGATAGTATTTGAAGACAGAAGACCAGAAATAGGCAGCACGAAAGATTTTTTGGGTTGCAGCCATCCCAGATAAATGACCTCCACATGCTCCAAAGTGGCAATCATTTAGCACGTGTTCATCCTCCTCATGAGTGAGGAATCACCAGAGAATGGAGTGAATCCCACGTCTATACAAGGTATCATGCAAGATAAGGTAGTATTTCGCGTGGTGACGAATGTGGTGATGATCGTCGCGAGATAGATGCTGCTAAAAATGCTGGGTCTGGAGATAAATCAACAAATCTCCATACCAAGGATCAGTAGTGCTAATTAGGAACAGGAATTCATCTGAAAATGAATTGTTGGGCTCAGATTCTGCGGTAGCATAGGGAAGGTCACATATAAGCTCAGAAAAAACCAATGATTTCCTTGATGTATCCTTAGCAAACTCAAGATCGAACTCCTGAAGGATGACGATCCAACGGGAGTACTTGCCCCCGAGTACCTGACGAGTCAGAATGTAGTACATTGAGTTCTGGTGTGCCGATACGGTGGTAGTGTGAAGCAGAATGTAGTGATGAAATTTTTGCACAGCAATGACTGTGGCCAAAGCTAGTTTCTCCACATGTGAATAACGGGTTTTAGAATGAATAAGATTCTTACTGGCGTAATAAATCACATGCTCCTGACCATGGAAATTGTCTTGCACTAAAACCATGGCGATGGTAGTAGCGGAGGTAGCAATATACAAGAGAAAATCCTTTGAATAGTTCGGGGGGTGTATCATGGGTGAATGAGTCAGAGCGTACTTAAGCCTATCGAAGGCGCATTCGTCCTGGTCATCCCAGAATAATGGAGTGTTATTCTTGAGGAGATGCATATAACCGTGAATTTTCTCAGTGAAATTGCACACAAAATGGCGGAGAAAGTTTGCCTTCCCCTGCAAACTTTGGAGTTCCAGGATGGTGGCTGGGGCTGGTAGATTAATGATGGTGACAATTTTCAAAGGATCAATCTAGATGCCATCTTTGGATACCACAAAGCCAAGCAGATGTCCCATCTCAATGCAAAAAACACATTTATGCAAATTGAGCCATATATTAAAATGACGACATCTTAGGAATATGTCTTTAAGATGACCAGGATGGTCCTCCCGTCACTGTGAACGAGTAGGGAGGTCATTAAGGTACAATTCAACAATAGGTTTAATGTCGTGAAATGCATAGGACATCGCACGCTGGAAGGTGGTGCCAGCGTTTTTCAAGCCGAAAGGTAACTTCTTATACACAAATGTTCCCCATGGGAAAATGAATGCCGTATTATGTTGATCGACGGGCAATATCTCAATCTGATTATAGCTAAAGAAGCCATCCATGAATGAAAAGATGACACTTCTAGCATAGTTGTCGATAATCCGATCGATGTGCGAAGTAGGAAAGCTATCTTTGGGACAAGCTTTATTTAAATCCCTAAAGTCGATATAGACTCTAATGGTGCTCTGCTTTTTATTAACAGGGACAATGTTTGATACCCATTCCATCAGAGGTACAGGATAACTAAAACCAACTTTTAGAAGCTTCTCAATCTCATCTTTAATAGTTGCGGCCTTCCTAGGATGGACTTGCCTAAGTTTTTGCCTAACAGGTTTAACCATGGGATAAGTTTTAATCTCATGAACCATAATGGAAGGGTCGATCCCCAGCATCTCTTTAAAGGACCAGGAAAAAGTATCATGGAATTCCTTAAAAAGTGCCTTATATGCTTTAGATTTATCTGTGGAGCAGTTCTGCCCAACATGAACATGTTCAATAACATCAGGCTTGGATGATATGTCAATTGGGTTCGTCTGAGTAATGTTGCAAAGGTTTCCTTTAGAATCTGTATCTTGCGACAATATAGGACTTTGCGGAACATTGAGAATATCAGTAGGAAACAAGGATGCAAAATCATAGCTTCCCGAACTGGTATTGGGGAGGAACATGGATCTATGATGGTCATGCTCCCAAATGGGCTCATTTATGTTCATGATCTCTATAATGGATTCATTAGAAGGAAATGTCTCAGAGAGATAGTCTAGAAACGAAAGAGAAGATTCTAACTAGTATAATAAATGGTAAGGATCTGAAGCCACTAAATGAATGTCATTAGTGTGATCATCGGAGTAAGTTTGAATGGTGTCATACATAGCTTCGTGCAGACTCAACGAGGTGGACTCAACAACATTTGTGCCTTGGGGTTCAATATCAAATGAGGTGATCATATGTACTATCGCGGTATCCGTCCTAGGAGGAGTAGAGGGAAAAATCCCCATAAGGGATGAATCCTTCAACATACCTACCCCAATCGACTGGTAAGGAGGAGGGGACTGAACTACATGGGGATGTTATTGGACGTGGAGGTAGTAACATTTGGCATACAGAAATCAAGCTGGTCAATAGTAACAATTCTCCCAAGATGCGGGAATTGGACCATTCGAAATACTGTTGAAGCAACAGCATTCATGGCATAGAACTAATTCCTTCCTAAAAGGAGGTTATAATCTAAAGGGGCATATACCACTTCCACTTGGATGGAAATGGATTTTCCGTCCAGCTTGACCGCGAGGGCTGATATGAGGCCATGGGGTTGGAAACCCTGTCCATCAAAGACTTTAAGGGTCGTAGGTGATGTAACAAGCTCGGGAGAGCCAAGAGATTTCCAACAAGTCAGAGATAACACCGAGGTCGAAGCTCCTTCATCTAGTACTGTTCGAAATACTTTCTTTCCCACTACTTTCATAATGATATGAAAAGCAAGTTTATGTGGTAATCTAGGTTTATAGTTCTCAACATTGAAGTGAATCAAGTTAGTGTTATCCAGGTCTACAACTCTTAATGCATTCAACAAGTTCTTGCGTTGTGTAGGGTAACTTTGGAGTACTTATAGGGTAGACATCGCACAAGGTGCCTGAGCGAGATCTTCAACCACATTATAGAATTAAGTAGCTCGGGCATTGGGATTCAAGACATCCTTCCAAAGAGTACTCTTTGGTGGGCGCAAAATCAAGTCGAGAGTAGGCTTCTCGATAGACAAGTGAACAGTAGATGAGGATTCTGGAGAACTAGTGGAGGGAGCTTTCCCTGAAGAAGATTGACCTTCTTGCTTATCTACGAGTTTATCATAATTATGGCTTCGAGTTTGCAGATGGATGGTATCTGAGGACATCATACAAATTTCGTTCGATGAACTAGAGCTACCCTAGTTCGACATGTGGTCTACCAGCTGTTGTTGAGAGGGGAAAGGATCCGTAAGTACTGCAAATGCGGGATTAGACTTCAAAAACAGGGAGATTTTGTCTCGATGGGGACACTCCTTGGAGAATTGGTCACCACCACATAATAGAAAAGGGTATTTAGCATTTCTTTTCCTTGTGTTGTTGTCATTATGGGTTGATTGTGGGGCCTCCTGCTGGTTTCTAGGTTTTTTATTTCAATTTTTACCTTTCTTTTTATTACACAAGGTTTGAGTGCTTTGAATAGAATTGACCTCAGCAGAAACCTTGGGAGTCGAATGAGTAGTAATTTGGGTTTTCTTGGTAAGATTTGTTGTGGATGGGGATTGGATTGAACCAAAAATCCTGTCAATAGGTACTTCTGTTGATGGCTTGGCAAGGTTAGTGCTGGGGTGAGGAGCTTGAGGACTCGGGTCATATAGAGTCCCGGACTGGGAATAAACCAAGTCTAGGTATTTAGATCGACTAATAGCCTGCTCTTTGGTAAAGGCACTGCCCATGGCCACATCTTGGGCAATGGGAGGCAACAAGGACTTAGTGAACCAATCAACTAACAACTGATCTAGAATAGGGGCCTTAATAATCCTTCTCTGCCTTCTCCACTCATGAATATGATCAGAAATGTGGGTGGAGGTGTTCTATCACAGAGAAGTTAAAAGATCAGTTCCCGTTTCATAATGAATAGGGAGCTGAAAGTGCGTAAGAAATATGGTTGCCAACGAGCCAAAATCCACAAACGAATGTTGTGGGAGTTCAATATACCACTTTGCATCCGTATCGGTCAAATTTCGCTGAAAGAGTCATAACCGGATGAAATCATCCATGAGGGATTTCGAGGAACACCACAAATGAAAAGTCATAACATGGTTCCGCGGATCTTCACCCCACTTCCCATTGAATTTTGGAATGTCCGATGGTAACTTTACCAGAATGGGAGGCCATGAGGGATTGTGTCGAATGGGATCATTAATCAACTTGGACAAATCGGGAAAGTCAAAAGTTGCAAGGAAAGATAACTATCTATTGGGCTGCACATACTAGTAATATTGATATGGCATGAAATTACCAGTAGGGCCATAGGTTGACTGATAAACAGGTTGCTGTGACGAAGAACTACCGAGAAATCCACCCATGGGGTGTTGATTTCTGGAATTAGGACCAGTAGGACCACTAGGGCCTCCAGGAGGAGGACCACCAGAGCCACCAAGACCGCCAAGACCACTGGGACCACTAGATCCACCAGGAGGTGGACCACCAGACTCTCTGGAACCTCCAGGAGGTGGAAAACCTATGGATCCACTGGAACCACTAGGGGAAGGGCCACCAGACCCTCTAGAGCCATAAGAAGGAAAGCCACCAGGTCTCGCAGGACCACTAGGACCTCCAGTACAATGAGGAGGACCTCTAGGCCCTCCAGGACCATTAGGTCCCCCAGGGGGAGGACCTCCATAAGGCAGTCCTCTCGCACCTGCCGCAGTATATATGGGTATCCCTCCCATGATTGGCATGTAAGACCAGTTGGGTTGCCCCCATGGCGTAAAAGTGTTGCTAGGGAATGGAATTCCAGTAGGATTAGATGGATGATTGCCTACAAGTATTTGATAACCATAACCACTAAAAGACTGAATGGCAACAGGTTGTGCCCCCAAGGGTTGACCTGAACTAGATGGGGGATTTACCACATTAATGTGGGTGGGAGGGACAAAAACTATAGATGTTTCTATGTTAGAGGTCTTCTCCTGACTAGGTACAACTCCGGGATCAGATAATGTAGGTCGTATTGGGGGTTTCCCCCGGCATTCAAAGGTACTAAAGACACAGGAATTGAGGGTTGGGCCCCAGATGCAAAAGATTTGGGTGGATTTGGATTAGACATAACATAAGAGGTGAGAGGGGTGAAAATTTGACTTGGCTTGTGGGTTGTTCATGGACGATCTATAATCGGTTCAATGGGTCTCATAGAATCGGCTAGTGAACAATATCCCACAGGAAGCAAATTGCGACGTAATTTGCACCGGGTTTTGCACCTGGTTATGCGCCAGGTTTTGCATCAGGTTTTGCGATAGGTTTTGAGCCCAGTTTTGCACCTAATTTTGCGCCTAGTTTGTACAACTACTCTTGTTGCGCCCCCTTTTATGTCCATGTTTGCCTCAACTTGTATGCCCTTATTTTCATCCACTTTTGCATCCACTTCTGCTTCTTTTTTTGCATCCCTTCCTGCGCCAAGTTTTGCATCAAATTTTACATCATGTTTTGAGTCTAGTTTTGCATCTTGTTTTGTTTCAGCCAATTTTGCATCCACTTTTGCATCCATTTTTTCGTCCCCTTTTGCACCCACATTTTCATCCCTTTTTGCATCCCATTTTGCATCCATGTTTACGTCTGTTTTTGCATCTACTATTGCATCCACTTTTGAATCCACTTTTGTCGCATCCCAATTCACACCCATTTTTGCACCTACTTTTATACCCACTTTTGCTTCAACTTTTGCATCCAAGTTTGCATCTTTTTTTGTATCCAAGTTTGCATCTTTTTTTTCATCCAATTTTACATCAATTATTGCATCCCTTTATGCATCCATTTTTGCATCCACTTTTGCATCGGGTTTTGCGTTGGGTGTTACAACTACTTTTGCATCTACTTTTGTTGCATCCACTTTCGCATCCAATTTTACATCCATGGTTAGACATGAGAGGCCATGGAGGGAGGGTTTGTAATGGAATGGCATAGGCCTTTGGATCTCAATTGTTTTAGATTGTTCTGAGGATCAAGGCATTGAAAACACTGATCTAGGCTCTACTAATTTTGCGTTTAAGAGGGTCTTGGGGTTTCATTTGGGATATAAAATTCTAAAATATTTCAAGGTTTGAATATAACATTTCAATGGCTCAAGTATTAGAGGTTTGGTACAAGCAAATGCTCGTAATTACTCACTCCTATATCACAACTTTGATTCTCAGTACTTTCAGGTGCTCCCTCGATGTACGCATATCTAATGTCAGTGTATTGTTTCCGTGATTTTTTTGGTCAAGTAATGGTTTAGCCTTTATTTGTTGAATATTTTTTTTGTGTAGATATTTGTTTTTTCTGCAGATCTTTATTTATTCGGTTGTATTTCAAGGCGTATCTGTCGTCTGTCATGAATGCATTTTATTTTTGTTTTGATCGAATGGTGGTTCATGGCCGTGAAATATATATATATATATATATATATATATATATATATACTTTTTCTGTCACAAATGGTGGGGGAAGGGTGGCAGCCGAGAATTGGTGGAGTTCGGGTGCCAAACCGAACGAAAGAGCCATGATTACAATGGCATCTGTTGGGCACCATGAGATAGAAGGAAGGGTCAATTGTGGGGGATTTGTGTGAGTTGTTAGTGGTTAGATAAAGCTATGGGTGGCAAGGGATCATCAACATCCACCACAAACATCAGCGAGAAGAAATAAATAGAGCGTGTATTCGATATCCAGATCTCAAACAAAGGAGAGAAGGCTCAGGTAACTATGACCATGAGGAGTGCAATCCGGTCTGCTTGCAATGAAATTAGGGGGAAATATAAAGGAATGAAGCACTGCCACAAAGCTTCACCCAGATCCATCAATTCACATTCCATTCATCCTCTTATAAGGAAATGCTAATCGCACACCTAAAGACGTCATTTTCACAAATCCCTTGCTATGGCAACTGATTGAAGATTCTAGATTGGTCATCCGATAAACGGATCTGATATTTCCAAATTTCCAAGCATGTAGACTGCCATTACTTTAAATAAATTCTAGATCTATATATATGATATTCTAGAATAAGAAATGATCTATAAATACATTGAGAGTAATTTATGAATTGCATGCAAATATTAGTGTGTTCCTGATTGTTGTTAACTGTACAAAAGTATCCATAGTGCACACCACACAACTAAACATACTCACACTACTACATATGGCTCAAAATTCCCACGAAAGTTTGCCACGAAAAAAGTTAAAATCAATTTTTTCGTGGAAAAACAGTTTAAAATTTTGGAAAAAAATGAAAATGTCCCCGACGATCATCGCTATAGTGATGCATGGTCCATAACGTTTCTATAGCGATGGGCGTTCATCGCTATAGCGATGGATGATCACCAACAAAGATGCACATAGTGGATTTGCATGCTTTTTGGTGAGGATAAGCATGTTGACTTTGTATTAGAGGGAGAGATGACAAATTTGAGAATAGTGCCCATACACCCTTTCTCATCTAAAAGATCTATCAACATAATTAATACTTTCAAATATAAATAATTTTAAATATAAAGAAATTAATATTTCCATAAGATCCCACCACGGCTTTGATGTGATTTAATTTTTAATATCAATAATTGCTCAATTATAATTAAGGAAATGATACATTACACAAATAATCCATATAATAATGTTTTATATTATCCTTCTTTAGTGAGATCATAATATTTTGATTCACTTGCAAAGGTCTTTTAATCAAGGTAGTGAGTTTATTAACTTATAAATATAGAATGGAACTCCAATCTCTACCATGTATTTTACAAAACAACATTTAAAAATGATCTGGCCAACTTAACCATACCATGGCCCTAGACGCAAAATAATTATGCCGATAGGCATTTTTCTTTGAGGTCCATTTTGTAAAAACATGGACCTGATTGGTTGGAGGGAGGTCATCCCTTCCTCTAATAAAAAAGTGACACGTACCATTTTGGTAGTGTACTTAGGTTGTGGATGATGCACAAAAAATCCATTTCGTCTTCCATCTGACCAGTAAAAACTTGCCACTTGTTTTCTTCGTATCCCACCACTCGACGCCTCTTCCACCCTCTGCGTTTTCCCTCGTCGCCTCCTTCCCGATGCCCTATGCGCTCCTTCCACACTTCCACCAACTCCCCAACTCTCCTTTGCACCCATCTCTCTCGTGTTCCCTCCTTCCAACCGCCCTCTCCCTCCACTTGCATTCTTGACGTGCCCCGCTCTTCCCTGCACCAAACACCACGTCCATCGACCTTTCCAGTGCCTTCTTCTCTTGCATCTGAAATTGTCACCATTCCACGAGGAAAATGTTGGATGGAAGGATAAGAACCATTATACTAATGGATATTCACATAATAATCAATTAAACAATATTTTTTAACATCATTGGTAGTCAAAGATTAATCCTCCTTAGAATCTATGTGAGATGGGTGTTTGAAAAACTATTCAACACTTTCAAGTTACCAACAATAAAATCATATAGAGAATATTTTTCCTTGAGCACATTGTGAACATAAATTTTATTAAAAAATGGATTGTAACATTCTGATTATGGTTTCTAGATTTTGGTTGATAGTTGACTATGTCAGCATCCACACCAATAAGTTTTATTGACCGTGTCAAAGGATTGCAATGGACAAATAAATTTATGCATCGCGTGATCATAATTCTAATATCTAGGAGTGTCTCATTAGAAGTTTGGCATACGTCAAGAGAAATAAATTAAAAATTTATAATCATTGTAATAATTAAAAAAATGGGACAACAAAAACTATTTCCGCCATCATTTTCAAAAAAATGTATTATTTCCATGACAAGTATGCCCATAGTGAAAGCAATGATGAGGAGCAATTCGGTTGGAACTAGAATGATTAGTGTATAGATGTAGTGCATGGTCTAAAATTGGTGTGGCAATGGCCCTACACTTGGTGGCTTGACATCAACAGATGATGGGTCTTAATGGAAAGCTACCACAAACACGCTAAATCAAATTAGACTGTGTATGCAATGAGATTGTAGTACTAATGGCTTGAATTCTATATCTGAGATTAGGTTGATGGTGTGGGGGGGCTTGGGTATATTCCTAGGAGCAAGAAATCCTTTCAATGTGTTAAAACTAATGGTTTCTTGATCCTAAGCATGACAAATACCAACCCCTTGAAATTCACGAATGTTAAAATAATTGACATGGAGACCAAGGATGAACTCAACCCATAATTTTTGAAGAAAATACAAGGGAAACTCCCTATACCTGTAGGGAATTTTATCAAATATGATAAATCATTAGTCCATCCAATAGGCTCTCCAATCATGGATTGTGCACCAACCCATGCAAAGATGCCTTTTTCTCGGATCAAGTAGTTGGTTGGTTCTAGGGTCAATGAACAACTGAACAATAATCTCTTTGAATATATTTAATTATTTCATAATATCCTTACTAATTCCATCTAAGCAGTACTGTCTCATCCTAACCCTATATTTTGATATATTAGATAATTGGACACAATCATGGTCAATGGAAGCTACAAAGGTGTTAGGTGAGGTGGCCAATGAAATATGGAGTGGCTCTCTTGTGTTCCTAACACCCCCAATTAAGTTTATAAGTTCATATAGACATTGATTAATTTTAGTTTATGGGTCTTGTGGGTGATGAGGGTTTGGATTTTAATAATGGTTTTGCAAAATTATGGTGAAATAACAATTGCAATTAAATAGTGACAATTTTTGTAATTCTAAATTTCTTAAATCTTGAAAACATAAAAAAATGTCATTTCAAATCAAACATACATGGAAATGAGAGTTTCTCTTTGCAAATTGTCAAGTGATAATGATGGTAATGTCCCTTCAACTTTTTTCTATTGAGATTGGGACTAGCTATCTAAACCAAACTTGTATTGGGAGAGGGAAAACATTATGAGGTGGTTGGGGGTGTAAGAGAAACATAGAATAATAATCATGTTCATTTTTACATGTTTTTACACAGAGGAATGTACATGTGTTCCTAACTCATGCATGCTTAGAAACGCACACACATTTTTAATGCACTTGTTGTTTTCAATTAAAAATGACATGGTAACTTATTCTCCATGCAAAAATGGATTTCCTAGAGTTTCCAAAATGGACAAATCTATTTAGATAAGAAGACATGTACATTCTTGAAGTGAATACACATTCCAAAAGAAATAACATGCTTGCATTCATGTTTCAATGAAAAAGGGAAGCAACTTTGTGCACCCACCTTGTACATATCTACAATTGATAGACCTTTAGTTGCATTCACATAACTTTGATAGGGATCTATGATCAGTTAAGAAATGTTTCATATTATTAAATATTTTTGGGGAAATAGAGTTTACCTTCACTTCCATTTGTTGTATATTTGGAGTTAATTGGAATTGAGTTGTACAAATTTGCAGTTGATTGGCCTTGATTTGTACCCACGTAGCATTGATTCAGATTCATGCTTAGGTGAGGAAATGATTAGAATTATGAAAATAAAAGTTTTGGGAATAAAATTTCCTTTAACTTCCATTTGTGGTTGATTGGTCTTGAGTTGATTGTTGTACCCACCTAGAAATGTTTTGGATTATTAAAATAAATGTTTTAGAAAAGAAGTTCACCTTCACTTCTATTTGTTGCAAACGTGTAGTTGCTATGTATTTTCTTCTACAAATTCATAATGGATTGGTGTTGAGTAGAAGTACCCACTTGGATTTGAATGGGATTTGTACCTTTATTTGTTGCAGATTTGTAACTGAGTGGTATAGAGCTATATTAACCCACCCTTCTGTTGAGCATGGTTGTCATTAATGTCAAATCTAAATGCATTAATGCTAAAGGTTGTGGTTGTTGACGACATGGGAGCACTAGGTGGTACAAATGACCCATACTGTGGTCATTTGTTGAAGATGATATGGCTCGTGTCCGAATAAAACTCTTGGATGTGCTAATGATGAACCACTTGCTAATGGTATCCTTGTACATGAATGGTTGGGTCTTGGACCCACATAAATTATGGTATAATATCTCTTAGAGATTTTGCATCCCTCATGAATCCCTAACACTCTTAATCATTAACTTGTACCGTGAAGACTCAATGGTTATGTTGTGCACATGGAAACTTGGGTCTCGAAACCCACACATGGTGATTTGATGAAGTTTTTGACACTTTCGTAAATGCATGTCTTGCTTGATGGCCATTGGAAACTGTTGAAGTAATGATGAAGTATTTGAAAAGGCTCTTCAATCCCAATCCAAAATCCCTGAAATATGGAAATATGGAAATGCTTCTGACCTTTTGACAAAGCCTCAAATTCTTATGTTAACTTGCTGAGTTCTCCAATTTAAGGTTTTATCAGTGAATTTTTCACCTTTTGGTCAAAATCCAAATCTTATGTGTAATATGGTTTTTAATAATTATTATGGTTTTAATATAAATTATTATTTTATCTTTTTTATTAAAATTATAATTTTTATTAAAAATTAAATGATTATGTTATTTCATAAAGTCATTGCTTTCAATCCATTATATTAACGTCTCATGTTGGTTTTTATTTAAAAATACAAGATAGAAATTTCATTTCATAAAATTTTGGGATTTATCTAATTTAAATGCCATAGTTTCCCACCTATCCGTCGAAGCACAAACATATCAAAGGTAGTCGTAGAGGATAAAATGCAAGCATTATTTCTTAACACGTCTTGACAAATTCAAGAGAGTGGAGAAACATCCGAATCTAAGACAATAAAGAGGTATGTGAATCAAGTTTTATAAGGAATAAAATCAACATTAGTAACCAAATTTAAATTTGATGCATCTTTTGGGTAATTTATCAACTAATTCGACAAATTCCAGATTTCCTAGCATTGAACCAGCGAACGAGGGATTAACTGGCAGTTAAATAGAGTCCTTCCAAATATTTCTGGATTTTCAAGCATTGAATGAGGGCTCAGCTAGCAGCTAAACATATTCTTTCCATATCTTTTCCATCTACAAAACCATCTGGTCCCCTCGTATCCGCCTCATAAAACCATGTTTCATTCTTTTTGGGCGGCCAATTCTCCAGTATGGGATAAACCTGAGAAATTGAATAGCACCAGGGGGCGCATTGAGGCCTACATATACAAACAAATTCCGGTCGATGTATTGATAGTACAAACAAATTCATCTTCTTCTTATGATTGTTTCAGTCCTAAAAACCCTTGGATATTTGGATTTTAAAGCAGTGCCAATGATGGCAGCAGATCCGATGTGCCAATATCTCCAGCGCCTTCAGTCTTTGATGATATCCTTCCACGAGTCTATGTCCCATATTTTTAAAGGCAACAATAGCGAGTCAGCCCTAGTTATGCGGAAGAGCCTGATGGAGTATTATCACGATCTCCACAAAGCCCTCCAATCGTGGTACGAACCCTAAATATAAAGGAGGAAAAACCAGAACTATCATGCATGATCAAGATGTCTCCATGTTTTCACTTCATGAGGAATGAGGCGCTTTGGACGTACCGTTCCCTCTTCTCAGGACCGACCAGGTCAACCAACCTTACCCTTCCTGTATTACTGCTGCTGGGTAAACTACTGGATCACTCACTTACTCACCAGAATAGATAGAGTTGTATGGATCTAGGTCTCGATCTAAGGAACCAATCTATTAGTCCTCTTATACCAGTGCCTCTCTTTTTGGAAGAAACTCGTGGTGGGGCGGGCTGCTACGAGGAATCTAGTTCTGTAGATGGGTGGGTAGTAAACAAGGGGTAAGATCTCTAGGTTCCCTATCCCCAACCCTGGGCAGAAAGGGTAAAAACAAAAAAACAAAATATCAAACGTCCAAGTCTACCATTTGCTTAAAACAATCTCCAATAAACGCGACGGTTGTGGTCTCTTACACTACATCGTGTAGAACAAGAAAGAGGAGACAGCCATTCAGAATGATTTATCGGTGGTGCTCAATAACGTCCCCAATGCGGCAAAGCTGGCATTGAAGGTTCTACAAGGCTATAAATTCTCAAGATTTGTCATCATATGGGCTTGCATTTTGATCTTGGAATCCCTTTACCCCATTTTTTGTAACGACGATAGCACTACTGTTCGATTGCATGTCAAGCATTCGGACCGAGAGATTGCTAAGTAAGGTTTGGAGAAATCAGTTGAATAAGAAATATGCATTGGATTGCAAAGCCTTCCTACAGTTCTTAATAACGTTTAGGATCATGGTGGACTATGAGAAGAATGAGCTTTTGGAGATACGGATTCCTGTTTCCAGCCACAAGCAAGCTCCAGAGATGTGTTGGTCTCTTGGATTGTCTCCTGATGTAGGTTAGTGCATTGATTACTATATGCTTGTGTTAAACATTAATTTAGGCTTAAACATTGATTACTATCTCCTTAGATTACTTTATATGAGGCTTGATTAATTACATTAGTGGTTTTATACTTGGTTTCTGTTTGGTGCTACTCTGGCTGGATTTATACATTGATAACTGTATGATGAATCAATTTTGTCTTCCCCAGTGTCTTGCATTGCATAGTTTTTTTCTCTAAAGTACAACCCCTCCTTTAGGCAAGGAGTGCCAATATATTTTCCTTAGCCCCAATCTCAATATATTTTACATCATTGTGAAAAATTCCAAATCTGGTTTCCAATTCTACTCTGAACATTGTAGTTCCACCCAAATGAAAAAGAAACAGATCCCATTGAATGTACCAATTCTACGTCTTCTTTCCTATGCAGAGGCTATTTTTGTCAACATAATCGTGTTCCAAATTGATCTACCATATTGTTCTATCATCCCACCTATTTCCTGAGATGACTCCTTTCCAATGAAGATAGCTAACAAAAGAAACGAGAGGGACTTAAGAACACCATTTTGTACATTCAGTTCTGGCACCCGATATTCGTTCATAAGATCTGGCAGCACAGTGAAGGGAGAACAAGTCTCTGCAACAATAGCAATAGCTACAGTTGTACAGACACGGTTCTGGCATTCTTGAACCTTCAAGTTGTTCAGTAAAGTAGCAAGCACATCCTGTGGCCCAATTGCCTTTGCAATGTATCCAAATGTGTTCATAGTTTCCCTTCTAATTACCTTATTATAAGCTTTCAACATCTCTAAAAGCTCAAAACATATTCTCATCCATTCTCAGGTAGGAACAAACTCAGCACCACGATCAACAATTCTACCCACAAGATCTATACGATTCTCCTGCACTTTTTCATGTCGGTTTTCCAAAATTGGAGTCAGATGAGGTAGCAAATATTTAATTGGTGGAGTCATATTAGTCATACCAATGATAGTTACTATAGCTTTTAATGCCCCCAGAATGGATCTCAAAACTTTAGGATACTCTTCTTCCAAGTATTCATAAAGCACAACACCCAAGTGACCCATTAGTTGTTCTTCTTGGCATTGCTTCATCACTACGGCGATTCTGGAAATAAGATCTGTATCTTGTTGTCTAACCTTTGCACTCTTATTATTTAGTCTCCACTTAATGGTACCACAAATTTGTGGCAAGTACGGCTTGACTCTCGGACTCAAAGAATTCAACACAGCACCAAATCTATTCAACATTACATTAGCATCATCACTAGTCTGCTCTTGGAATGCATAAAGTATTTAATCAATGAGCAACTCCTCCAGGCATGAATCAATATTTGAAGCTCCCAAGTTGGAAACTACCTTTCCAATTCTCTCCATTACCATCTGGAGATATGGTTCACTTTCATCTTTAAGGTCTTTGACAGTCCTTCCCACAATGTCTGCAACTCCCACTTTGTTAGCTATCACAACAGTTGTATCAACCAACTGTCTGCAATTCCTACGATCCTGAGTCATCCTTCGAACCCAAAAGTTGTGGAAGAATTCAGTAAGTATTTCTTCTCTAATGTAATTTGCTTCCACGCCCTCTGTACTGACACACTGCTTAACAACTTTCAAAACAATCTTTTTCATTTCTTCATCCGGGGATTGAAACTCACGAATCAAGATAACCATCACTTCCTTTGTTTAATAACTAGCATACATAGCATCCATAAGAGGTATAATAAATCCAATAGTCTTAAAAAAATCTGCAAGAAGTATACCCCTATGTGAACGGATACCCTTCCATATGGGTTTAAGAACAGAATCAAATCTTTCTAATCCATAAGGTGATGCAGCTTCTGCAAGAGCAGCCAATGATAATGCGTTAATAGTTCTCACCTTTTGATTTTCATCATTAAGACCGTGTTCTATAATTTCAACAAGGGATCGTAGATGCGGCAGAACAGCACAACCCATGAGAATAGCTATTTGTTGGACAATCTTTATACCAGTATGTTGAGCTTGCCATGATTTCTTACTCTGACACGCTGCCTTCAAAAATGGCAAAAGAGCTGGAATTCCAAGAGTAGAAGCAACTACACTAAAAGCCCTTGCTGTTTTGTTTTGCACATATTCATCAATGTTATCAATATCAGGTCTCATGGTGGCAATCATAGTTGCAAGCCCTGCTGCTGTGCTCAAGTTGGAGATGATCTCTCTTCCCTTGACACGAGCATAGTAATCTTCCTCTATAAGAAGAGGTTCAATGACCACGAGAATCTTGTGAACAAATGGCCTAACAAGTTCATCTAGTTTATAAAAAAATCTATCAGTTACCTTCACCAAAAGATGCCTCTCCTGATCTTCAAGTGTGGGGGACATGAGAAAAGGCAAAATCTGATTAAAGAGAGGCCCGGAACCAAACTCCCTAGCTTTATTAGTAAGTTGTCTCAATGCTATTTTTCGCTGCGGTGGTGTACCATTCTTAACCTTAAGAAACAACTTCATTATCTTGCGCTCTTTCTGCTCATCTGGTGAAAGCTCCTCGGCATGAACAAGGCCGTCAAACCCAAAACCACTGTTCAAAATGGGATCCTCGGCATGAACACGGCCATCCTTTAAATCAAACTTATTACAATGGTCAAGGACATCTGCAACTACCCTAGTAGTACTAATAGAAGCAAGGCTAGTGCCTGCCCTGCTTGGTGCTACCCCTACTAGCGAATCCAAACCAATTCACACCAAAAGTCATCAAATAAAGCATCCCATCAAATAAAGCAACCTTTGGCAGAGGGAAAATAATGCAGTTGATTTTATGGTATTCAAATTAATTCTTATGCTGGAAGCTAAATATGGGGCTTTAATTTTACAGGTCTTTCCCATTACAGGTCTTTGGAGATTCTCAAGTGGTGATCGACTGGATGAATGATGTGTGTGGTGGAAATAATCTTTTCCACTTCTTTATCCTTTTGTCATGTTTACAAGTAATGGGATGCTTAACCTGACAGAGTTTATTGGGCTTTGATAAATCCCTCAAAACCCAATAGACAGGGTATAGAAAATCCTGTTTGTTGGGTTTATTTTAATGGTACCTCCCAGAACATCTCACAGACTTCAAGTATACTTAAATGATACACATTTCATAAAGTGTAAAGCAGCCATTGGGAGGGGGGCAAACAATGCAACTGATTGGAGGAAGTGTCTTGTACTTAAATGATACACAGTTCATACTTAAATGATACACATCTCATAAAGTGTAAAGCAACCTTTTGGAGGGAGGAAAACAATGCAGCTGAGTGGAGGAAGTGTCTTATACTTAAATGATACAGCTGAGTGGAGGAAGTGTCTTATACTTAAATGCAAAATTCCTCACATGGAAAAAGAGAAAAAATATTAGTAATGTAGGTCAATATTGTATTTATGTTGTAATAATGATAAATCATCACCGTCCCAGCCCCGTGTGGTAGCTCAATTGGTTGATGCTGCAGGGACCAAGCCTTCGGGCGGTCACTTAAGTATAACCACTTAACCTTGTCGAAATCTTTGGTTAGGTCTATGTTCAACATGAAAGGAGGGGGAACAAAGGATTTGATGGAGTGGCTGGTTTCTTAAGCCAAACCTACAGCATCATGTACATTTCTCTGGTCTAAGAATACAAATTGGCTTAGGGGATGTAGTTGGAGAGGATAGGATTGATATAGACTGGTATGACCTTGGATACGACCTTATATATACAATTGGATAGGGATATGGGTCTATAATGGTTGAACCCTGAGGGAAAATCATATTTTGGGATATTATAAATGAAACTAGAGTTAAATGGGGGGTGAACCATACGTGAATATTTTGACTCTTCAATTGTAACAACAATATTGTCACTGATTAGGTACCAAAATCCAACGTAAAACATAATGTCCCATCCATTTGGGCCAAGATATTTTCCATGTTGGAAGCAATTGAGAACCTCAAGAAACTCCTCCTTTGTGGTGTCTTCCATAAGGTTTCTAGCCTGTATCAGATCAACCCAACTGTTGAAGAAAGAGGTTGTAGTGAATATGTCCCTAATGTAATATACCAAAAGTATATTATATTATCCGTTAAGTTTAGTTATTAATTATTGTGCTGCTATAAATCTCTCTTATTAACTGATAGTTTGGGTTATTGATTTCTGTTTTGTCCCCTTCAGCCATGTAGGCTATCACTTTAGCCTTCTTTCCATTTCCTTTGCTTCTCAACATCTGTCAGCTGCTAGCCAATCGTTAGGGAGTCTTCCCATAGTTAGACTTGCTTGCCTAACTTTGTAATCTTGGACGATGAGTCAATTCTTTATTACTGTTCTAGTTCTTATATTATATAACCTGGCAGACAACAAAAAGCCTTGGGAGTCTGGTACTATTCCGATCACATCCGATGTCTTTGCAACTCATCAAAATTTGATACTCTTGTGATCATGTGGGCTGTATACTTGACACTGTAGCTTGGGACTAAAAGTACTTTGGAAATGTCTTCCCCCAAACAAAGCAAATCAGCTTTGGGGAAGGCTCAGTTAGGTAATGTAAATTGACTAGATTATGTACTTCTGATTCTTTGCTCTTGTCCTACAAATAACTTGTTCCTCTAGAAATTAGAGTCTCTCTTGTACTCATGTAACATGTGGGCTGCAGAGATGGCAGACTGTTAATCGTGGGTATGAGTATGAGAACAAAAGTGCTACGTTTTCTAGTTACAGTATATAAGGTGTCATTTGTTTTGTCTAGAATGCTTCTTGAGTATATTTAATTTGTATCGATATTGCAGTGCTTCATGGTATCAAAGCTAAGTGTTGGATATATGTAGATTGTATCTATATTTTAGTGTTTCATGGTTTAAAAGCTAAGTTTTATGTGGAATCAAAGTTAAAAGGTAAACGGAACAAATATTTTTAATATGGTATTGGACCAAAAGTTTATGATCTTGTACAGATCTATAACTTTTGACACCTTTTTGGTGAAAGGTCGACTATTTTAGCTTTATACACTATTATTCGATTCATAGTGCATTGTATGAGGAAAACTCAGGCTCTAGATTAGATTTTTACTGTTTTTTTTTAATATTCTAAGATGTGATTCACGAGTCATTTAGAAATACTTTTGTTCACTTTGTTATGCTATTGTGTCTACCTTTAGGCAATTAATGCTTCATCCTTTACCTGTGTAATATGAAAATTATCAAGGTTTTTTTAAATAATGTAGCATCCATTGAAGGCTTTTCATGTGTAGCTATCTCTTCCTTTTGAAGGGGAGGGCATCGCAAAAGCATACTTTCTCTAGAATTATCTTGAGTACATATGATACCTTCTCTAGCAATAAAGGCTAGTAGATGTATACAAGTTTCCCGGAGTTCTGAATCTACACCTTGCATAACATTTAGCCATGTCACTCGGTTCTTTGCAAGATGGCACATAAGAGTAATGGCATGTTCTGTTTCTTGTAATGCGACAAGAGAAGTTTGGGGCCTTTGATGTTTAGTTCTCTTCCTACCAAGTGCATTGGCTGGAAGGTCGGGGGAATATAGTGTACACAAGATATAATATTTTGCAGAATAAAAGTAGGTCAATGCATTGTCTAGAACTAAAGCACCAGCATCATTTTCTCCAAGAGAGTTCACCATTGCTGTTACAACAGCTAGCCGTAAACCCCATAACCCATCACACAGTCTACCATTATGCCACACAGAGAATGGACCCTCTTTGTTTCCCACGCCTAATGAAATTTCATCTTGTAGGAAGTGACTAAATGTTGACAAGCATGAAAAAAAACCAGCAGACTACAGCATCTCAGCATCTCCTCTCACACGTGCTAAACATAAACATAAATTCAGGATTACAACAGCTGAATCTCTCCAACTATCATGTTGAATCCGACCAATTACACACTGCATAGGAAAATGGTTTTGCAAAACAGGAAACCAAGTATTAGGTGCCAGGAAACCTTTTAAGGTTGTATCAATTACAGCTAAAGATAGGTTTGCAACATTGTTGTTTTCAACACAACTTCAAAGAACAGGTAGAAATCCCAAACTCATAAGAGAAATATCAGAAAAGACATCTCTGTCACATTCTGCATGTCTTTCTTTGATTCTCTGCTTTCCTGGTACTCTTTATTTTGAGAATGAATAAATTCTAATGATGTCAGAAGCACTGCCAGGTGACATCTAAGCATTGTTTCAAGTCTGTCTGGAATAAATGGTTTTATATCCATCAATAATTTTAGGCTTGTGATCATTGTTCTGATCACTTTTGCATAGAGTGGCCAAGCATGCATTCTCTTTGTTGTTGACATTATAAGACTACACATCCACCTCACAAAAATAAGAAAAAATTGGGCCCGTGTTATGAGAAAATTTAGCATGTAATTTGTTGGATCACCAAGAGGGCCTAACAACTTCATTGATGTCAATAGATAATTGCAAAGATGTTCAACACACAACCCTATCGATTCTTTTGAGAAGGATGCATTTAGGGTTATTAAACCTAACTTTGTCCCCTGTTCAACAAGAAATGATATGAGGTACTGCAAACAAAAATATAAGTACCAAAACAAACTAATCCAAAAAGGCTATAAAAGAGAAACAAGGAAAGTAGGTATTCTTATGGTCTAGAAACATAACAAGCACAGAAATTGTTTTGGATAAGTATGGTAGCTCTCAAGCATGAATGAAATTACAAATTTTTTGTCAAACATTGACAAAGTGAACACAGTCATCCATGATTTTAATGCATTCAACTGAAAATATGCAAGACAAGAGGCCCTATTTGCACGGCTCAAGATTTCTAGTGTCTTTTCTGCTGCAGCTGTGAGTCCTTTGTCATATGAGTGAGGCCACCAATCTATACCCAATTCTATTTTAAGGGATTTAGTATCATAAATATACTTATCTTCACATAATGGATGAAGCTCTTTTAAACGGAAATGTTTAACAGTCTGCAAAATTGAATCTATCTCCAACTTTATGAGGTGCTCTGAAACTCTCTGAAAGGAACCTGGAGGAATTTTTCAACTTTCTAACTCCCCTTGAAGATGATAATATAAATCATTTACAATCAAAGCATGGAGTTCCATACCATAGCTTCCAATCAAACATATATTATTCTTTAGCTTTCAAATACACAACATTATATATAGAGAATTACCAAGAATACTATCAAAATTTCATATAGCTAAAGAAGATATGCTACACAATACTGAGGAAAAATGAAGCAGATGGCAACATTGAGATAGGTGAACATAATACTTTTTCAGCATCTTACAGTAGGTACATGCCAACATACAACACACAGAATGCAATTGCAAAAGCCCATCCTATCCTTCAGCACTCATATATGACTTCAATATTAAAAGTGAACACAGAATGCAACACAACCCTAAACATTAAATTTCTGTATGCTTCCCTTCTAAATCCCGATGTACAAAACCATGCATATTAACAATCAATATAAGAAAAAGGAGAGAGCAGTACATATTCTTTGGATCACTGCCAGTGATAATTCGCCACTCTTAATATTCCAATGCAAGAAAGCAGATTTTCATAGTCATGCTTCCCACAAGATCATCCCATTTGCTCTCAATTAGGTTCAATATAGCCTCAGCTTGTTCTGGAGTAGTTGGAGATGTTACTATAGCCCAAAGATTCCACAAGGAGAAAAACTTGAAATCCATGTGAGCAGGCTGAAGGTTCCCAATTAGGAATCCTCCTTGATCAGGCATCGAATTAACAAGCCATGATGGAATTTGCTCTGGATAAATATTGAACTTGTTGACAGCTTCAGGGGTATATTCTTTTGTCTTGTATCTATAAATTTCATTGAGATTTATCGTATCAATCCAATAATACTCTCTGATATGAAAATCCAGTGCACTTAGCGTGCTATTTACAGCCCTCAGTAAGTTCTTTGATACATCATCAACAATCATTATTTCTCGTGCACAACAAAGAGCAGAGTAGAATAAAGCCTGTAATGCAGCAATATGAAAATTAGTTTCATAATTTGTGATTCATGAACACTAGACATTAATAAATTGGAAAACTAAATGCCACATATACAAGAGCAATAAAGCAATAATCAATTGTCAATATTGTTAAAGTTAGTGCAACTGCGAGACCCATTCTCAGAGAATGGTTTCCTAGTCAGTTGACTAGGAAAGAATAAGACCCTAGAAGGTACCCTAGTTCCCCTAGTAGTCTCCTAGGGTTCTTGGTCTAGGACCAAGCAGGTTGATGCCATAGCAAAGCCCCTAGCATGTGGCTAGGGCTCCTATATGCCTCTAGGGTATTTTGGTCTGGGACCAAGGATGTGATGTCCAAGTAGAGCCTGCAGGTAGAGGCAGAGATATATTCTGGTATAGGACCAGGGACACGATGTCCAAGTAGGTACTGCAGGTAGTTGATCAATTTTCAGTGTGAGACTGGAACTCAGCTTAGTACTGAGAACCATTTTGCGAGAGAATGGAGGGTCCAAGGATTGATCAACTTGATTCAGTGTGAGACTGAAACTTAGCCTAAGGCTGAAAGGCATTCATTAAGAATGGAAGATAATGATGTCCCCTCTCCTAATCGGTTATTTCTAGGTTGATTCTCAAGGGACTGGCCACCCCTTGACGATGTCCCTAGTACCTAACCTTTAGGAGCAGTGTCAAGGACAAAAGGATTGTACCATCCGGTTGGATCTTCCCCCTTATACAGTGATGACAAAATATATAAAACTGTGTACCTTGAGAGAGAGAAAAGTATTTGGTCTTATTGGTCCTATTTGATTGATTTTCCACCTTTGTTATAGCGGATTTCACCATACTAGGTGAATCACACATTGTATGGCCTTCCCGTGTCCCGCTGCAGACTCATTAGCCCCTATGGACCACTTTTTGTCTTTTGATGTATCCTTGACCATCCCTAAAAACATAAGAAAAATGATATATGCGGCTTTTTCCCCGATAACCACGTACATATGCGGATATTCCCTCTATAGTCGCATACATCGGGATGTGTACATAATCCAAATCCTTTTGGAGCATTCCTTGACCTGGATCTGACTCATATGACTCCTGGCCTTCCATATGCCTTGAGATCGCACGGATTCGACCTTTCAATATCCCTTTGAAAAGCTATATAAGGAACCCATTGAGACATTGAAAGCAAAAGAGAGAATTGAGAGTAACGAAACTATAGTCCATTGTTGCCAGAACTTATGCTTGAGTCTACATCCCTTTGACCCTTGGAGCACTGTTGTGTTCTTCCCAAGCTTGCCTTTTGCTAGTAAGATTGCTATCGAAGTGATGGAGGATTGAGGTGGTGGAGGCCCAAGTGGGGGATTCAGTTTCTCCGGTTCGCAGACGTGCCGTCAGAGGTTGTCACTTGTAATCTCTGATTCATATTAATAGAAATATCTTTTCCTGTCCAGTAATGTGTATTTGAATGAATATTGTATCCATTGGAATATGTCAAATTCTTTTACATTATTGATTATATATGCTAGAATAGATCTAACACCATGAAATATAGTATGCTTGTATTGTTTACTTGTTGTTGAGGACGTGCTATAACAATTCAAGTTGAAGATTGGAAAGCTCAATGGGGATCTACTTCAACCGTCCGGAATAAGGTAAGAGGTTCGATCCTTTAGTGTTAGATGTTTTTATTTCTATTGCATATTGGGAAATATTGATTTCTGGAGTCTAGCTGTCTGTTGTGGTACCCCAAGCCATAGGAATTTCTCTCCATAACAGAATTGGCGACTCCGCTGGGGATTTTCTAGTAATTGTCCTTTGGGGGTTGATTTCTTGGCATTCAATGTATTTGAATTGCTCTCTCTCTCTTGTTTCTGTGTCTGGTATTGGGGCATCTATGCCTGGTAGAGCCTGATTGGTGTGAATTTAGTCTCAGCCTGTCTATTTACCTTGGATTTGTGCATCTTTTTCTTCCTGTACGCGGTTTTGTCACTTACAGTCGCGTATACACGTGGTTTCCCCTAGTATTTTCGCGTATACACGCGGGTTCACTGTGCACAGTCACGTATACCCTAGTTTTTACCTTTTTGTGGAAGATAGTGGATTGCTGGGTGAATTCTGTTAGCTGCTGAGTCTCCTTTGGCAATGCGTGAGTCTGTTAATACCTCTGTTTTTTACTAGAAACATTTTTTTTAGCCTAAATTTTTTCTTTTAGGAAAGTTCTTGTCATGGCATCTTTGATTTTTTGTTTGAGATTAGTG